>WNGS01005680.1:9409112-9466588 GCA_020271785.1 Procambarus virginalis
AATGAATAAATCTACATTATAAATAAATGTGTATTTGTGGCTGGGAAGAGACTGGTGTACAAAATAATAATTCAGATCACTATTTCATTAAGAAAAGGCGTGGAAAAAAATGGATTATGGAGGTCTATGGAATACTGTACATTCCTATTTGAACCTGAATCTGCATATCCTGAGGCTTACGCTCACTGAATCTCTTATAAATAAATAAACTAAAAATATGTTTTTTCAGGAAAGGACATACATAGAGATTTACAATAGTAGATCAATTTATAGATAGAGTCGTCAGGTACATACAATGCCAAAGCCACTACTTCGCAATGCGTTTCGGGCAAGTATAGAGCATGAGGGTTGATTGTATATTAAGTGGTGTCAGAAAATCTCATACAGTACTATAACCCTAAAGATACTTAAAACTCTTAATCTAGTAATAATCTAGTAATAATCTCATTATTTAGTGAAGTTTTCTTACAATTTGTTCATTCGTCTAAGAGCAGCTCGATCTTCTTCATCATAGTAAGGCTTTTTGGGAGATTCTTGCGCATTTTTAATTCACGCTGGTAGCTTGTAGGACGATTGCGCTTCTGTCCCCGGCCATGTCTGTGGATTGATACCTTCAGTGTCACTAAGGTACTATGCCAGAGATAAGATCAGGGATCTCTCCCAGAATAAGTCAAATAATTAGCATGCAACATTACTAGTGTAAACTCACCACTCACTACGATGAGTCCCCAGAGTCCTACAAGAATAAACATTCAGCAATACAATATTTTGAACAAATATATATAATGCTCTTGCTCTAAGTGCATTTGAAAACTAAGAGTTAGTCAAAAACATTAGAAAGTATACTGATGGTTATGAATGCCTCTTACAAATATGAAAATCAAAGAACTATAACAACAAAGATAAACTTTATAACATTCAATAGAGATTTCTATTATATTTTACATTAGGAATATCAAACAAACAGTCAATTCTGCTATAAGTGCCTGGCTGCAACTCACTTAGCTGGTGGGGTGTCTGAATCAGATGACTGAGAGCCTCCTCGTTTACGTTTCCTCCCACGGGGCGCCCGGGCGACTAAACCAACTGGCACCTCAAGAGTCTTTCCATCACTTCCCATTCTTGGCTGAGCAAAGAATAAAGCTATGTAAGCAAATGAATGAAGAATATTAGTTTCAAATATTTATTTTCCAAACTCAAACTTTCAGTAGCCTCCTTACATCAGATCCTCTGGGTTTTTAGATGGGATCACACACAGTTAAATGTCACAGGTTATTTTCAAACTTCCTGTATGGTCATATTGATGCTATGGAGGTTTGTGCAATCTTAAAATTTTTCTTGAGGGAGGGTCCTCCTTCATTCTGCTCAATCGTGCTTTGTTTGCCTTTCCCCGCAATATCAGGGTGGACAGGGTCATGTCAAGGTTCCCAAGTTGTACAAGAAATTGGCTGCAATGGACCACAAGGCTTAAGATGCTTTGATGGAGGTGTTTCATTTGTATTCAGCAAAAAGCTCTTTGCTATACAATTTTGCACAGAGCTGTTGTGCTGTGTTCTTCATCCCACTTTTTGTCTGCTGTCACCATCAGATGCTATGCCCAAGTGGTTCATGCTGCTTCACAGGGACTGACTGACAAGCACAGAGAAGGTACAGTACCTGTGAAGGCTGTTGGTCTTTGATAGTGTCATGGGAAAGATAACCCTGAAATAAAGCTGAAGTGGACAACACGAGTTGGAGGCACACAAACAACAGGCCACACACCATAGTGAATATTACACAATGGACACCCCTACATAGAGAAAATATTAAAGAATAACCATTCTGCTTCACTTAATCATCCTAGGCAGAACTGAGGAGAATGTAGGTGGACTGTCAGGTGATAAGTAAGGATGACCAGCTCTCTAACCTTGCTTTGGTGATGGTAGTACTGCAATCTAGTGGTGGTCAGAGCATTGAGTATTTATTCAATTATTAAGTTTGCAGAAAAATAACTGCCGTTCCTCATTTCTAGTTATTTCTCATATGGGGTGTTGTTGAGTTTTCTTATTCCATTTTTTGGCATCTGCAGCCTTTTTGCTGGTGAATTGAACTTTATCCCACCTGTCTCTACTCCACAGCTGGATGACAAGATCACTTGACAAGTTCCATGTCTCAGTGGAGTAAAGGTCAATGAGAGCCTGAAAGTAATCTTGAATCCTGGGTGGACTTAAACTATGGTTCGAGGAACAATTGAGGTCAATGTCAATAAAGTCCCTCAAGCTTTGCAGGACAAAAGAAGAACAGAATTTATGGGGTGAAAAAATGAAGCAAGTTAGAATGTATGAAATATTACAGATTTATAGTTTAAATAGTCACTAACCTTGTACACTGACAATTTAACATTGCGAAGCCCAGCTAGACGATGTTTTGGAGACAAAGTGTCTGAGGATGGTGTGTAGTGTTCATTAGGTACTGGGTGTAGGACATAGTTCCCTCATACGAGACTCTCTCGGCACCATCAGTGTTGGGTGGCAGTAAAGCTGATGGCCGGGCTGCAGCTGCATGTCCAGAGGTAGATGACCAGTTTCGCTTAAGGTGGGCAAACATTGCTGAATCCAAGCCCCCTGCACCACGCCCATCACCAGGGATATAACCAAATCTCTAAAATAAAAATAAAACAGAATTAAATAATCATTATATTGCAAGAACCCTACCTAATAACTACCAGATATTATATTTGGAGCATTTATTTCTCTACAATGTGGTGCATTGTGGTAACCCAACCCCACACATGGAAAAAAAACCAGCGTTGAATGTAATGAAACGCCATTTTCTGGGTGAGTCCCGGAGGCTCCCGGAGCTATCCCAGGCTGATATGCTAATTTCAGACTTTGGCATCAGTCATGTGTATGGAGTTCTTAGGCCTACCGGAGACCACGGCCAGAACCGGGCCCCCTCAGAGAGGCACGGGGAGCAATGGCCTATAGAAGCCCCCGTGTGGTTGGAAGCATTCTATGTCTGCCATCGACCGGGACAGGCACCCAGAAAGGTAAGCGCCCCAAACAAACCCCTATTCTGGTTAAAATTGCTACCAAAATCCGAACTAGTGGATAGAACTCCCAAACAGAAAAACAAGCAAACTAGTGTGACGTCACACGTCACCGCGCCGCTGTCTGCGCAGCTCCCCCTCCCGGGAGGGGGAAGGTGGAGCCCCAGACCTCCCACGCCGGCTATCCACCCATCAGTTCTGAGGCTGGATGTCAAGACACGCGAAAAACCGCCGACCGGAGGGAGGGAGGGTGCCGGGGAGCCTCCGGGACTCACCCAGAAAATGGCGTTTCATTACATTCAACGCTGGTTTTCTGGGGGGAGCCCGTCGGCTCCCCGGAGCTAACTACCCACAGAGGAAGATCAAGGGACGGAACGGGAGGCGGACACCACCCAACAACCAAAACGCTAAAACCAAAGGAGCAGGAAAACACAGCGACCCGACCCCCAGAGGCAAATGCCCAAAAGGAAAAGAGCCGACGAAAAACAAACCGGAACCGAAGAGGCACTACCAACCGAGGAGAAGAGAGCACGCTGACCAGAACCAGGATGGTGCAAGCGGCGCACGAACAGGCCGGAGGGGAAACGAAGCACAAGACAGCTTACTAAGCGGTGTAGAAGCAAGACCGAAAGCAAGCCAAAGCGACTCCGCCAGCGCCGCACAAAAAGAGAGAGAGGCGACAGTATGTGGCACGACGACGGCCCCCAACCCCCACCAAAAAACCAGGCCGACGCTAACAAGAGGAACCACCTAAGAAGGTACAGGAAAAGGAAGGACCGCCAAAACACCCCATACTGCCGCCAAGAGAAACACGCAGGTGGGACACCGACCACCAGGGAGGCGAGACCACGAGGCAGACGGAAGCAGCCCCGACAAGGCCCCTCCGAGCCCAGGAAAAGGCGGAGCCGCAAGAAGATCTCGGGCGCGACCACCGAACTCAGGTGGTACAAGGAGATGGAACGTCTGCCGAACAGACAAATCCCAAAGCAAGCAAAACCGCCAGGAGAACAAATGACGGGTCCGACGCGAGACATCGCAAGACCCAAAAAACCAAGTGGCAGGGCAAGCAAGGAAACCAAAGAAGGCGGAAGGGTTGCCGCCAGAACCCTACCCGAACCAAGAGGTACGAGCAACAGCAACAGACGAGACAAGAAGCACACCACAGGACACAGGCCGAAAAAAAAAACCAGCGTTGAATGTAATGAAACGCCATTTTCTGGGTGAGCCCCGGAGGCTCCCTGGAGCTTATCGGGCTAATGTATGTTATGTTAGACCGGGACACTAGCTATGGAGTTCAGACCTACCAGGGACCAGCGCCAGAACCTGGCCCCTTCAGAGAGGTTTCAGGGAGCAATGGCCCTGGAAAACCCCATATGGTTTGGGGGTTTTCCTTATCTGCCATCGACCGGGGTTAGGCACCAGAAAGGTAGGCGTAAAAAAAACAAACCCACATGGTAGAAAACTACAACAAACCGAACAGAGAGGTAGAAAAAACTCTACAATCACAAGGAAAACAATCAAACAATCACTTTACTGCCGCGCCGGTTGTCCGCGCAGCCCTCCCTCCCCGGGAGGGGGAGGGGGGGCCCCGGACCTCACCGCGCCGGCTGCCGTCAGTTCGGAAACTAGGCTTCAACCAACGCGAAAAATCCGCCGACGGACGGGAGGGAGGGTAGCCAGGGAGCCTCCGGGGCTCACACCAGAAAATGGCGTTTCATTACATTCAACGCTGGTTTCTGTGGGGAGCCCCTACGGCTCCCTGGAGCTAATTAACCNTAAGTGATTGGAGGCTTATCTACCTCACTTGTAAAATGTACTAAGTATTTCTTCACTAATGGTTCACTTTTTGGCTATATCTACTTGTCTACAATTACATCCACATCTTTAAGACTTTATGAGCAGGTATATGAGCTTTAGAAGGTTGACAGTAATATTGCAATAGGTAACTGGATGGCTAAGATGTGGGATACAAGACATCACTCACTACACAATGTACCATGTGGTCTGCTACTTTTCAATTTGATTTCCCTTACCTTCAGGTGACAACTTCTCCTTCATCCAGCGCCGAATCCACTTGCAATCAATAGCATGTCGTCCAGGGCTAATAGTCACAGCTTCAATTCTCCAACTAAGAATTGTGCTATGACTTTTACCCAGAAGCATAGCCTTCCTCATCCCATTATTGCTTTATGGAAATCCCTTTCTGTATAAGCCATTGTTAAACTCTTGGGGTTAATCTTTAACTTGTCTTGATTGCCCCCTGTCTCTCGTATCAGAACTGAATGCTCTAAGGCCTCAAAGTCTCATCCCATATATCCTAGGGAGCCGATGAACGGGCACACCTCGATATGCACTCCTCTCTTGTACTGTCTAAACTAGATTATGGCTACCAAGTCTATTCCACAGCTTCTCCCTCGATACTTTGCACCATATAGGCTGTTACACCTCAGCTCTGGTGCCTTTTGTTAATCCCCTAGCCAGAGCTTTTGAGTTGAAATCTGCATTCCATTCCTACAGGATTGTCATGATCATTACTTCCTTCAATGTAATAATTCAGGGAAGGTCCTCTTGTTCTCTCCATCTCTCGCTATCCCTCCTTGCTATTCCTTTCTTTTGCTATTCCTTTGTATGATCAAGTGAGAGGTCATCACCATTCTCTTCCCCTTCTCTGTTTACACAAAGAGGGGAAGAGAGGTCATTCAGGTACACACAAATGGCAGAGGTAGCATGAACTTTTTTTTTTTAATCCATGCGAGCCATATAAGTGACATGGGATTGAGAAATGGTCAGTGATCAGGTGTAAAAATTCCAGAAATTGCCTTTTCTTCACTGTGGTTACAGAGCCATTAAACTTGTCAAACCTTTATGGGCAGTGTGAATGACATCTTCCAGGCTCCACCAGCTCTGCCGTATGAACTGTAGACCTTGTATTCCCCCATGACTTGACAGGTGACAAATGTGTGAAGAGCCTGCTCCAGAGCCCTGGAGCAGGCTCTTCAGTAAAAATGCATGGTATTCTTCCCTACCTAGTGAACTGCCAATTAGGGAGAAGGCCACACCCCAGAGTCAGAGTGCCTATACTCCAGTAACTTAGCCAGCCTTTTCATTGGTTGGGTAAAATAGGCCTAGTTGTCCTGGCTCTGTGATAAGTCCACTGTGGTGCCAAGGGGCAGAGTCTCATTGAGCTCCAGAGTACAATTTAGTAGTTTGTGTGCTTTGAGCCATGGGGGCATGTGGAGGATTGTGCTTTTGGCTAAAGGAACAGCATTACCAACTCAGCCTGTGTATTACTCCAACAGCATGTATGGTAAATTGCTTTATCTGTGTTCATAACACCTTTGAACACTCTGCTGTCGTCCATTGCCATAGGGATTTTCCTAGCTTAGGATATAATTTGCATTTAATAAACTTACTATTACATTTTTCCCTAGAATATCAGTGGACAATCTCCCCCCCCCTTCCCCTGCATGTCATAAGACTGGGCTGGTCAGTAATAGCCCTGATCATCATCTATGCTCATTAATTCACCAGGGAATATCTAACTGATCCCAGCACATACTGATTTGTTACTAACTGTTGAATTAATTTACATCGGCTATAACTAGAGTTAAAGTATCAAAATAGTTGAGGGCAAGTCACATCCATCTGCTGTCTTTGGCTTCACTCCACGAGTCATTGACAGGTAATTAGAATAATTAATCAAAAGAATTCTAAGATCTAAGTAGGGGGTGTTTGTTTTCATGGAGATGGTGGTAGCAAAAATTCTTAGTTCTAATGTCAAGTAGCCCTTGTTATCATCATCACCAAGCGGTATGTCTGGTGTAATTATAAAATTAGGTGGCATATCAGAGCGGCAATGGCTAGCATGATATATATCTGGTGGTAGAACAGTTGCTAATTAATAGCTACCATTCGTAACTTAACAGTCACCAAGTTATAAATGTTAAAGACACATTTACAACAAAATAGTCTTAACTTAAAATTGTCTTACCTTCATGTGTGTCAAGACTCTCTGTATTGGTGACCTCACTTGTGGGATGAAGTGGCAAGGTATCACCATGCGGTACGGGAGAAGATACCTCGCAAGTTTCCTGGTCAGCATCTTGGATGACACTTTCCTTGTCATCCATGCTACTTTGCTCCTGAAAGTAATTTAAAAAAATAACAAAGTATTGTATTGAGTAAAACAAATAGCGATTAGTTAACAATTCACATTTCATTTAACTAAAGGCAACTTTAACAGCAGCCGTCCAATTTTATAAAATAAATAAGTAAACAAATTTAGGATGGTTGAAGAAAATGCTAAAAAATATTCAGGGATAAACAGCAGTGTCCGTCCTGAATGTCTTGTTCTCGTATCTGAGGCAATGGGTTCTGACAATACTTACTGTTGCTATGGAGACCTAAATAAGCCAGATTTAATGTACATGACAAGGTATACCAGTGCAGTGTAAGATATGGATACCAATGGTAAACTTCAAATATATAGCTGCAGTGCACTAATGGTAATGAAAACAAATTAAATATGATTTCATAACAACAGCAAATGTAGTATCTTTGCAATCACTAGACAGGATCCATAATAGACTTCCTTGTACAGCCTACCTTCAAATCTTTGTCATTTTCAGAATTAACTTCTGCTACATTTCCTGTGCCTTCATTATTGTTAGGCTTTGATCCTTTGTCAGCATTCTTCAAGTTCATGCGATATACACCCTGTAGTCGTACACTCTGCCGACTCACTCTGAAGAAAAGAAGTTTTGATTTATCCTAGTAAAATCGAGTAGAAAAGCAATGTGTAGCATCAAGGGGTTACCCTTTCCAACATTTATGGTTATTTGGCAACAACAACATGCACCAATAACACATTGTTATTGTTACCAAATATTGTTATTTGGCAACAATAACTTTTCTAACTTTGAATATTTCTTAATAATCATGGATATCAATAAATAAAGCAGTTGAGAAACTGTTGTGGAAGAGAGAAGATCCTCCTACTAACCTTGTGATCTTGTTAGTATGAATAAGCCAAGGTTTGGTGTAATGCATAGTGACCCAGCGCACCACAGCCACACCCACACGCAGCACCAGTAAAGCCTTCTCCATCAAAGCCACCACACTCGTAACGCTGAATGGTCTGTCTCCAAACATTTTCTGTAAAGTTTAAACAAATAAATTGTTTCCACACTGCATGATGGTTAACTTGTTCAGCTGATTAAACAACCTACCTCCCATCTCATAATGCATTGTCATCTCTCTCTCCAGTACAAACCTGACCCTATAAAAAATCCTACAAATACCTATCTTGCCTATAAACTCTATCCCTCCAGCCAGTTCATGAGTCTCGCTCTCCCTTCTACACATTCTCAGGTAAGGTAAAGCTGGTATTGTGAACATGTGGTAATATGTTCACCTTCCCCTCCCCATGGGTATAATGGTGACTATTCATAGTGAGCTGGCACCAGCTGCACAGCTCATGTACCATATCATCACAGCAAACTTGTTGGAACTTGACATAGAAGAACATGCATGTATAACTAAGGAGTCTAGACAAAATAAGTTGTTTGAAAAATTTATGTTTTTCATATAAAATATTCACATATAACAGTACAAGTATCAATGATTTGTGAGTTATATTGTATAGTGTATAGTGGTTAACTTGGCATTCATTACAGCAGTTTGTATGAATGAATAAGATATTTGATCCTCTCGTACCGAGTGGTGAACCCAGATGAGAAGACTGACACACACACACGGCTTCACCCAGAGGAGAACACGGTACTTCAGGTACTGAACTGCTGTGTTTTCCAATAAATATTTAATTAAGAGATTTCATTGATACTTATTCTTCAGTGCTAGTACAATTGATGCACAATGAAATATTATGTATACAGTGTACAGTATTTAGGTTATTTTTTTTATAGATTTTAATAAATAACATAGTATATTTCTTACAGTTCTATACAGTACTATATTCTAAAAATCTGGAATTCATGTGTGTATTATTTAGAAAGCAAAGCAGATTTATACATTTTTGTAATGATAATATAGATTTTGTATATTAAATATACATGTTATGCCATATTCTAATTATCTAAAACTATGTACACAGAAGGGGCAAACCTCTATACAGATAAGTGAAACTTATATACAGAAGGGGGACAAACCTGTGTACATAGTGGTGGCAGGTGTGTCCTATTGGTCAGACTAATCAGTGCAAGGTATCCGAGACTTACTGCCCTTGTTTTTCCGAGAAACCAGTAATTGTTAAAGATAAATGGGCAGAATTTCCTTAGACCTTCAATGCTGTGCTGGGGTTAAGTGCCATTAATGGTTTCTGAGAGCATAGCTTGCAGGTCTCTTATTAACTGCTACATTATCTGCCTCGGTTTATGTTCTAGGGGCCACCTTCCCTGTGACACTTGGTTTCCATCCGAGTTAACTTCTCAGAGGAGTTATCTTCCTCTCTGGGTTCGAGATGAACCCAGACCAGGCAATAACTTTGGGCTCTGTCGCCAAGCGAGAACCATTGCTGAGGAATTCATGATTTACTTAAGTGTTTTCTGTGTTGCTCTTAGTGTTGGCTTGTGCAGGAGTTTGCCACTTTTCCAGAATGGCCCTGAGAGTAGTGAAAAGTAGCCATTAGGCTTGTCACTGGCTCACTGGCTACTCTCTCTCAGCTCTAGGACCAAGTGAGAAACTTGCTCAAGAATAGTTTCTCATTTCACTCTCTTTTATTTTTTCCACTAGTCGAAACTAAATTTCAACCTCTTGCAAAATGGCCATGAAAATTTCCATCAGTTTATCCCTCTTTCCTTCTGCCTCACAGTGTGAAGGGTGTCTACATAGGCATAACAAATTATTGAATACAAAAATTTAAATACCTATACAGTACAGTACTTGTTTTATCCCAAGGATATAGAAAACTGGGAAGGTTAAAATACAATTGTTTCATGTTAAAAATGTTCTACCCTTTGGAAGAAAGGTAATCTGCAACTATTATACAGTACTCACAATAGAACATGGAACTATTGCAGTACAAGATGTGGCACAACTGTTACCTTAAGATTCTTGACAGAAGCGCCAATATCCCGGCAGGAATTGATGTACTCGTAGACCTCTCTCACAAAGTCCAACTGCTCGGCACTCTGGCCTTCTTCTTGCCATTTGCTCAAAACGTCATCCAGTTGCTTCCAGTCCTCAAGTGTTACTCTGTAAAAAATATATCCTCATTTTATAATTATAATCAGTATTAAGTAGTACAGTATTGAGAATATAAATTATAGATAAATAAATGTTGAAAAAAAAGAAATAATATTAATACAGTAATAATAATAATAATAATAATAATAATAATAATAATAATAATAATAATAATAATAGTACAGCACTGAATGTAATGAAACATTCCTTTTTCGGGCATCCCTCAATAACTCCCCAATACTTAACACTTAAAGGTCGGGTATCATCAAACGTTAATTCCCAGACCAATTAGATTACCTGTATAGTAATTTCTGACTATTATCATTTGGTGTTTTAAACAAAATGATGAAAAATATGGTTATATCTGCTATTGTTTTAAGTTGCAAACTTTATTCAGAGAAAAGATGACAAAATGGGCTAAATCTAGCCCAATGATGAATAACAACAAAGTAAAAACAAAAAAAAAAAGCCCTACTACACTCGAACAAAAAGCCAGTAGGGAAGAGCCATCTTGTCAATATGCAATGGCAAGAATGAACCAGGGACCCTAATGTCTGTTAAGGCAGACATTAGGGTCCCTTGCTCGCATATGTTAAGATGTGGGAGCTCAGTGCCATGGTACAGTCATAACAACAGCAAATGTAGTATCTTTGCAAACAATCACTAGACAGGATCCATAATAGACTTCCTTGTACAGCCTACCAGTACAGTCTTGGAACAAAGTTCCTAGAACATAACCAAAGCAAAGTACTGTACAACCTTAAAGAAATCCCGCCCATGCTCAAGCAACAACAAATGTCAGTGAAGGTAACACTGGCACCAATGGTCATAGCAAACAGCACCAGTGACAATATTCCTGGAACTATGCTACAGTAGAAATATATAACCAATTACAAAAAACTAAGTTACTAGATAACTCTGTGAAGCAAGCTGCAGGAGTAAGGCTAAATCTCTTCAGAGACTACAGTTTGAATGGAAAAACTAGTAAACAACAAAACATAACTTGGTCACTGCAGACCATATGATGTGCCAGGGAAGTCACAGGCCAGAAAGTAAGGCTCTAGCTCCTCGCTGTTTACCAGTAGGATACGACTACTATAGTGGTGGCAGTAACCTACTTGATCAAACTATTTTTCATCACTAATCAGGGTTTCCCGTGTTGAGAATTGCCATTCACAGAGGGTGTTGATAGTATGACTATCCCTTAGTGGCAGATCCCTTAGTGGCACACAAGACTGGCTCATCATCTCCCTTCCCTAACCGTTGTCTCTGATAATACAACTTACAATGAGCCTTATCAGGTTTCAAAAGGAATGTCGCAAGATCGTTGTGATGCACCATTATCGTGATGCTGTAACGGTTCCTGGCTTATGGTAGCATTCGAGGAGCCTTGACTCAAGAACAGTATAGGAGTAATTTGTCAAGGTATGCAATGTAATATTCTAAAATAGTTTTGACTAGACGAATTTTCTTTTCATATTCATGAGTTCAAAGCTAACTCCTACTCACATTACTTGTAATATTGTACTCTAAAGACAAACTTATTTTTATCAACAATTCATATTTACTTTGTCATGTTATTAAATTTTGTCTTATTTAATCATTCCACAATTTACTTCCTTAACTTTACCTCAGTATAAAATAAAAGCCGAGATTAAACACACGACATTCTATATAGAAACCAAGAAGTTACATTTTATGGAATTAAGTGAACTAACTATACATTATCCTGAAGCACTAGGACTGCTACTCTTTCTGTACTTTAAAAAACTTACTTTTTCCTCTGTTCTAAAGCTTCTGAAACTACTTTTTTGGGTAACGGAAGCAACATGTTGTCAATTGCATCTACATCATTTGTCACTGCTCTATCAAACTCATCTTGCTGCTCAGGTGGTGGTCTGAGGCGACAGGTTATTTCACAGGCGTTGACCACCAGGTGCTCCTGTGCATGCTGGATGTTGATTTGGTTCACCTCGGCCAGAGTCAGCTGATCTCTCATCATATAGAGTCCTAGGCGTGAGGCCGATGACTGGCTTCCTCGACCCTAAAATGATAGAAGTACTGAACAGTACAGTAGACAGATACATCTCCTAAACAAATTACCAGTACTATTACAAATTAATTACTTAAATTAATTAAAGATTCTACATGTGTCAACCCTGTCACGTAAATTATCGTGACAGACTAACTATGCCCAGTGTACGAGTTAGATTTGAAAAAGCTCTTGCAGGTGAAATGTCATTTACAAATAAGGTTTACTCTTATCTACATGTTTATATATTCTTGTTGTCAGGGACAATAAGCCTGTACATAGGCTTATCAAGGTCCTCCGAGGACACCTACTGACTTTCCCAGGATGTAACCCACAAAGCAAAGTATTACACAGTGGAGCCATCTCTCACCTGAGAGCCTGTGGCATCCAAGTCTTCTTCCGCAGAAGACACATCACCCTGTTGGAAACTATCCTCCGTGTCTTGCATGTCCTCGATATTTTCATCCAGTGCTGCCTCTTCCACACCTTCTTGCTTCACCTTCATCACTGGACCTGTCCTCTCTCTTGATGCTTGGTTCAATTTTGTCTTCAATGTAGCTTTGTCCACAGAACCTGGTTTTGCCATCACTGGTTCTTCTTTTGAGGATTTACGGAGAGATCTGGTGGTGCGCTTAGCATCGTGTAGCGATGTTGTAGCTACTAATTCCACTTTTTCTAAACTGTCTTGACTGAGTTTAGCTTTTTTAATTTTTTCTTTATCATTTCCTACTGATTTCCTCTTTACTAGCTCACTTGTTTTGCGGCTCTCTTCGTTTGGAGACTGAGATTCTTTTAGGCCTTTCAGCTTTTCCTTAACTATGTGTGTTCCTTTGGTTTTAGCTGCAACATCACCCCCAATGTTAGATGAAGATGGACATGGGACATTTATATAGTCAAGGAAGGATCCATCTAAATCCTTAATATCTCGGCCAGACATCTGTGTATGTGAAGAGAATCGTTCCAGTAGGCTCTGGTGGTGGTCCTCCATGATTGGTTGCTGCTGATCCATCATAATGATCTGTTCTGGGATCACAATGTCAAAGAAGAGCCTCTTAGTGGCCATAAGAGCCACAATGGTGGCACAAAAACCACCTTCGTGAAGAATCACCACTGGTACTCCATCTGATCCATTGTTCCCATTACAGGGCTCAGGAGTCCCTTTGACATCAACAGCTGTGGCAGAATTCCTCTTTTTAAGCACAACTTCACGTTTCTTCTCCAGCAACTGCTTGAACATCTGCCATGACTGACTAAATATTTCATACTGATACTGAAATGAAGAAAATTTATTACAATAATTACATTAAAAGATAATTTCCTGCTTTAAATATTTATAAAAGCCAGCACACAATACTGCAAAATAAAAACAGTACAACAGCCAAAAGCAAATTAACATCAATGGACACAGGCTATGGCTTCTTTGGATTTAATCCTCTGAATGATCCACATTCAAGGGGTGTCAAATGTGTTGGTGAACGCCCTTTATATAGTTACTCTGGGATAGACAGGTTTCCTCTATGGCATCCCTAACACCAACGACCCGACAGCAACCAAATAAAAGATTCCTGCTGAGCCGTTGTAAAACGACACCTCTGCCTTGACTATCATGATCCTGGCTAATAGAACATTTAATGATTATACCTTAATGAACGTGCATGTGACTTGCTCTAAAAGTAGACATTTATTTTCACTCATAACTTGAATTTGGTAGAGCTTTGCATAAGCTCATAAGTTACTTTTTGGTGTCTTCTTTTGATAATTACTTACTTTTTATTTACAGTCTCTCTTGGTATGCAATCTCAGAATTTACTAAATTAAAAAAATTTACAGGGAAGGGATTAGAGTATCTATATATATGTTTTGAAGATACCAGCAAATAAGTCGCATTGCTAGGAACATATCATAACAGAGCAAACTCAGGTGATGAACTTCAAGAAACTACTGTATATAAATGTGCAAGTAACAGGGAAAGAATTAGTAATGATTCTAATATGATGACTTATGAATGCAGGAAAGGTACACTGTAGATACGAAGAATAAAGGTAATGATAGCAAGTGATGCTCATGACACCACTGTTGAACATAATTCACTGCACTAGTTGACAAGGTTTATGGGCTATTCATGCCCGTGCCACCTCTTGGGTGGCTTAATCTTCATTGATCATTCAATCAGTTGACAACAATATATAAAACTTACTTTGAAGTTGAAGACATGCAGGTAGGTCACTGAAAGTTGAAAAGGTGATGTGGAGAGTGGAAGACAGGTCTGGGCAAATAGAGATCGGTTGTAACATTTCTTGTAGCTGATCATCTGATCTTGACGCATGCGAGTCAACACAGAGTTGAGGAGAACTTGAGGGTACTGCTGGTATGCCAGGTACAGTTGGTAGGCATAAGAGTCTCTGTCATGCTTGGAGCACAGTGAACTCTGGAAACAAAAAATATAGACAATTTAATGAGTTTTCTGAAGAGAATACATACTGTAATTACAAAAATACATAATGCTCCATTGTCATTATGTGGTGCTAGCATAAATAAATATGGTAATGAACATATTTATACTGAAATGCACCTAATTCTGGCATCAATATTTCAAGACGATCACCCCCCTTATGTGGAGTGGCTGAGAATTGCCTCGACAAACACATACAAGTGAGAGATATATAGATAAAAACATGACTGGCTAAAAGATACAAATAAGAAAGAAAAAACTTCAAGTGATACTGGGGTGCATTCAGATCACGTGGCATGGCAGTGCATGTACAGCCAATGAGAAGAATTATCAATCAGATAAGAGGCCTTAATATTTCCCCACAGTAATGTTACCACAACCCACAGAGACTGACAAGTCTATCTCCAAGCCACTAAACTTATATAATACAGCATAGTATATATCAGACAACCAATTGTAAATTGCAACAGATTTACACACAAAAGTTGAGCATTGGTCACATAATGTACTGTACTTACATATATTAGAGCGTTGACCACATAAAAGTCAATATCAGAGATAGTGTTGACTTCACTGACTTTGAGTTTGTTGCGTAGGGAAGAGGAAGCTTTGATTATGCGGTATTTCTGTTCAAACTCCTCAGCCAGATCGGGAAGATCTGGACACTGGCGCGACTCACTTGAAGCGAACTTGATCACCAGTCGACTCATTAATCGACGGAATAGCTTGGCATACACATTTTCTATGTTCTTCTTGTTACGTGGAAGTCTTGGACCCTTAAATATAAATAGAACTTTGAGTATATGACTGCAAAATGAGTATCTAGGACAGGTTAAGGCACACCATGCCCTCACATTCTCTTCTTTTAATGTAAAAATATAAATGCTGTAAAGTTAAGAATTAGAACAGCAAAAATGTACATTATGCGATACATATGCAGTGCTAAAAAAAAGGGACTAAGGAATCTGGGAGTTATGTAGACTAGTGGAGAGAGGTTATTCAACAGATTCAAGAGTGTGCAAGGAGAAGAATGCTGGAAAGATGGGTGGACTTGATGAGAGTATGACAAGACATAGTAAGGGACAAGGAGATTTGGTATCCTAATGTGGTTTTGTGTGGTGCAGACATTGCTTCATCTTGCAACCCTAGATTTATCTTGAAAATTAAGATACAACCCTTTAAATTTTTGGCCCAAACGATGATAATGTGAGGATGTTTGGGTTTGGAGCCTTGCGATGTACATGAGGCTGTCACCTGGTGGTAGGGAGGTGTAGGTAATCAGGCAGGCAAACTAGCATTTGCAGGAACCCTCTATTAACAGTCACTTACAATGCCAAGAGAAAGCTTAAAAAATTTAGATTTTTATGGAATGCACCTTTGTCAGTCATATTTGGGATCGAGTTAGTGACCTTCTGTAACAAACACCTTACATGATCTTTCCTGGATGATTAAAATTACCTATGGCACCAGTGACAGAATGGTGTCCTGCTTGACTATTTCTGATCCTGGTCATATGGCACAGATATGAGAACATTTTAACTACAAACCTTAAATTCTGCAACAATATTAGTATCCTGCTTGACCTCTTCTAGAAAGATGGCTACATTATCCTCTGTTGTCGGATTCTTCATGATGTAGTTGATTCGTCTCTGGCATGCCCGCGAGGTCTTGTTGCGAGCCTCGGGAAACCTCTCGTGCAACAAGTCTCTCACTAGACTGAAAGTGATCATCTGGCTACGAATGTTCGGGAAGAGGAAGGAAGATGCAACTTTGCACAGGAGCAGGAAGGAGTCCTCGGCCGAAGACCAATCCACTCGTCTGCATCAAACATGAATTACTAGTCACACAAAAACATTTACTACCAAGGTTTTAATCATCAATCATCAAACTAATTTAATAAAATTTGAAGTCTGATCAAACTTTCCTACTCTCCAGCATGAATTCACAATAAATGCATTTATACTTTTATGCATAATTATCTCTTAAGCATACAAATTGAAAGATAATTACTGAAAATAACGGCACTGGAAATACTGTACACACTTTTCAGGATCAACGGTCATTAGCTTCAATAGGTTAGGTGGGCTTGCTTAAGTTTGTATACTTACATATGGAAAAAGCACACAAATTATACACTTGTTAAATAAAATAAAGTTACTACTAAAATTGATATACAGTACGTCATGCATCAAATTAAATCTTGTGTAGAAAGCACTGTGGAGCATTATTTCAATTGGACTAAACTGCATAATTAGCCAATTATTCTTATGGTATTAAATATTTCAAGCATTGATGATATAAATTACATAAATACATTATGTAGTTAGGCAGAACACAACGGTAAATTAAACACTGTTACTGAATATGCACAATGCAATCAGGTCTCACTCTCTGAAAGTTAATTACCCACAAAGAAGTATAAAATCATCAGGACAAATGGGGGTGCACCTTTGACAAGCCAACAGCCTCCTGTCTCCATTGAGGCCACTGGCGAGATGGTGGCTATCGGGTAAATTCAGGTAAAAGATAAACGTTTATAACGTAAGTGCTGGGGTTGTCACCCGCAAGTTGCTGAAGGCTTAGTGTTGCTTTTTATTTGGATTATATTCTTACAAGTACTCTTCCACATTACTAGTGTGTAATATAGAAGAGTAATTTTCATAATGAATAAATCTACATTATAAATAAATGTGTATTTGTGGCTGGGAAGTGACTGGTGTACAAAATAATAATTCAGATCACTATTTCATTAAGAAAAAGGCGTGGAAAAAAATGAATTATGGAGGTCTATGGAATACTGTACATTCCTATTTTGAACTCTGAATCTGCATATCCTGAGGCTTACGCTCACTGAATCTCTTATAGAGCGTGAGGGTTGATTGTATATTAAGTGTGTGTCAGAAAATCTCATACAGTACTATACCCTAAAGATACTTAAAACTCTTAATCTAGTAATAATCTAGTAATAATCTCATTATTTAGTGAAGTTTTCTTACAATTTGTTCATTCGTCTAAGAGCAGCTCGATCTTCTTCATCATAGTAAGGCTTTTTGGGAGATTTCTTGCGCATTTTTAATTCACGCTGGTAGCTTGTAGGACGATTGCGCTTCTGTCCCCGGCCATGTCTGTGGATTGATACCTTCAGTGTCACTAAGGTACTATGCCAGAGATAAGATCAGGGATCTCTCCCAGAATAAGTCAAATAATTAGCATGCAACATTACTAGTGTAAACTCACCACTCACTACGATGAGTCCCCAGAGTCCTACAAGAATAAACATTCAGCAATACAATATTTTGAACAAATATATATAATGCTCTTGCTCTAAGTGCATTTGAAAACTAAGAGTTAGTCAAAAACATTAGAAAGTATACTGATGGTTATGAATGCCTCTTACAAATATGAAAATCAAAGAACTATAACAACAAAGATAAACTTTATAACATTCAATAGAGATTTCTATTATATTTTACATTAGGAATATCAAACAAACAGTCAAATTCTGCTATAAGTGCCTGGCTGCAACTCACTTAGCTGGTGGGGTGTCTGAATCAGATGACTGAGAGCCTCCTCGTTTACGTTTCCTCCCACGGGGCGCCCGGGCGACTAAACCAACTGGCACCTCAAGAGTCTTTCCATCACTTCCCATTCTTGGCTGAGCAAAGAATAAAGCTATGTAAGCAAATGAATGAAGAATATTAGTTTCAAATATTTATTTTCCAAACTCAAACTTTCAGTAGCCTCCTTACATCAGATTCCTCTGGGTTTTTAGATGGGATCACACACAGTTAAATGTCACAGGTTATTTTCAAACTTCCTGTATGGTCATATTGATGCTATGGAGGTTTGTGCAATCTTAAATTTTTCTTGAGGGAGGGTCCTCCTTCATTCTGCTCAATCGTGCTTTGTTTGCCTTTCCCCGCAATATCAGGGTGTGACAGGGTCATGTCAAGGTTCCCAAGTTGTACAAGAAATTGGCTGCAATGGACCACAAGGCTTAAGATGCTTTTGATGGAGGTGTTTCATTTGTATTCAGCAAAAAGCTCTTTGCTATACAATTTTGCACAGAGCTGTTCTGCTGTGTTCTTCATCCCACTTTTTGTCTGCTGTCACCATCAGATGCTATGCCCAAGTGGTTCATGCTGCTTCACAGGGACTGACTGACAAGCACAGAGAAGGTACAGTACCTGTGAAGGCTGTTGGTCTTTGATAGTGTCATGGGAAAGATAACCCTGAAATAAAGCTGAAGTGGACAACACGAGTTGGAGGCACACAAACAACAGGCCACACACCATAGTGAATATTACACAATGGACATCCCTACATAGAGAAAATATTAAAGAATAACCATTCTGCTTCACTTAATCATCCTAGGCAGAACTGAGGAGAATGTAGGTGGACTGTCAGGTGATAAGTAAGGATGACCAGCTCTCTAACCTTGCTTTGGTGATGGTAGTACTGCAATCTAGTGGTGGTCAGAGCAGTGAGTATTTATTCAATTATTAAGTTTGCAGAAAAATAACTGCCGTTCCTCATTTCTAGTTATTTCTCATATGGGGTGTTGTTGAGTTTTCTTATTCCATTTTTTGGCATCTGCAGCCTTTTTGCTGGTGAATTGAACTTTATCCCACCTGTCTCTACTCCACAGCTGGATGACAAGATCACTTGACAAGTTCCATGTCTCAGTGGAGTAAAGGTCAATGAGAGCCTGAAAGTAATCTTGAATCCTGGGTGGACTTAAACTATGGTTCGAGGAACAATTGAGGTCAATGTCAATAAAGTCCCTCAAGCTTTGCAGGACAAAAGAAGAACAGAATTTATGGGGTGAAAAAATGAAGCAAGTTAGAATGTATGAAATATTACAGATTTATAGTTTAAATAGTCACTAACCTTGTACACTGACAATTTAACATTGCGAAGCCCAGCTAGACGATGTTTTGGAGACAAAGTGTCTGAGGATGGTTGTGTAGTGTTCATTAGGTACTGGGTGTAGGACATAGTTCCCTCATACGAGACTCTCTCGGCACCATCAGTGTTGGGTGGCAGTAAAGCTGATGGCCGGGCTGCAGCTGCATGTCCAGAGGTAGATGACCAGTTTCGCTTAAGGTGGGCAAACATTGCTGAATCCAAGCCCCCTGCACCACGCCCATCACCAGGGATATAACCAACATCTCTAAAATAAAAATAAAACAGAATTAAATAATCATTATATTGCAAGAACCCTACCTAATAACTACCAGATATTATATTTGGAGCATTTATTTCTCTACAATGTGGTGCATTGTGGTAACCCAACCCCCACACATGGAAAAAAAAAATTGAAGGTAACAAAATGCCAATTTTTAGGTGAGCCCCGGTGGATCCTTAAAGCTATACATAGATATCTCCCATCTACTAGGTTGCATTAGCTGTGGAGTTCTTCAAGCCTACTGGGAACCGGAGTCAGAACCTGGTCCCATCACAGAGATGCAGGGAGTGGTGACATTTTGCCACCTCACTGGAGAAGGTGTCAAGAAAGTCAAAGTAAAAACATAATAAAAACTAAACTAAAAACTGGGACAATGTTCAAGAGAGTGAAGCTTCAATGAACTCCCCCAACTGTTTTAACAAATGACTGAATCTCAAAATTAGTGCAAGCTCATTTGCCCCACCTTCCCCACCCATTTTGGGGGGAGGTGGAATGGGGCACCTGGAGCAGATGCACAAGCAAAACCTACTGGATGACATGGAAGGGAGAGGGAAGGGATCAGAGAGCCACTGGGGCTCACCCAGAAGCTGGTGTTTCATTACATTTAACTCTTGTTTTCTCAGGGAAGACCCTTGTGGCTCCCGGAAGATAACTACCCATGGAGAAGAACATATGGAACTTACCAGGGAGGTGGGACAACCACTGGAGTCAGGACAAAGAAGACATCCCCCATACAAGAGACACGACCCAAGGTCACATAAGGGCACCGAGGCTCGGTAACATTCACTATATATTGGGTTGCCAGAACCCTGTTATATCTCAAAAAAAAATAAATAAATACACATATGAATATTGGTCCAGGACACATTAGCAAACACAGCTGTGAGAGTGGCATGCTTCTGAACATCGTGGGCATGAGGGTAGACTGAAGGCTGGCTAGAATTAACACTTCAGACAAACTGTGAAACACGAGCCTTGGAACTGAGAACTAAGGAAACAGGGTCATCCCACAATGTAACCAACACAGAATCATTGGCACAAAGGTAGCAGAGGAGAGCCACCACCAAACACAGCAAATGATGCACCTGCTGGCCAAACCAACCAAGTGTCAATAACCAAAGGACCCCTCTGGAAGCCAACTGACATTTTGTTTGCTAGGTAAGAAGAGGCCGGCAACAAGTAAAGAAAATGCTTACCAAGGTGGTTTGTTTTGACTCACTGATTTTGTGCATGTCTTCCCTGGTGAGGTGACAAAATGTCACCGCTCAATGGACCTCTCCGAGGGGACCAGGCTCTGGTCCTCAAGAACTCTACGGCTGATGCAGCCCAGTTGATGGGAACCATCTAAGTGTATAGCTTCAGAGAACCACAAGGGGGTTTCCCCAGACAGAAAAAAGTGACAATGTTTTGGTCCATCCTGGACCCTTATGAAATTGTGTCTAATACAATGTTGTATATGCTTCTGAAACAATGAATGGAAGTCAGTTCCAATACCAGGGTAGAAGGGAATTAAGGTTGGAGGACAAAGGTTGTAAGGGTTGGGGTGGTAGTGGGGTATAGAACTTCTCGGACATTGCACACAAAGAAAATCGAGGTTGCTATAGGGTGGGACTATGCTGCTTAATTTCAATAGTAGCCATACTTATTTTGCTCAAACTTAAGATTTGAGCAAAAAAATAAACATTCCAAGTTTCAATCCAATATGTCGAGGAGACAAAAGAATAAATTACCCTTACTGGGAATTCATAATAACCTATACCAGGTTAATAAGAATAGGCCACATCACATAACCAGAATGAACACTAGAGAGGGGAGGGGAGGGATGGAATTCTTAAGAAAAACCTAAACTACTTGTAAACAAGAACAACAGTCAAATGTGATAATAGATATTCTGAATCAAATTTAACCAAAATACAGTACAGTAATTAATTTTTTTTATGAACATATGGAACAATAATATACAGTATTAACTAAACAAAACAAGGATAAAGGGCCATCATTGGATTCACTTTACAACAAAGAAGCTAACAACATTCACATGATGTGCCTGACCTGGTTGGAGCTTCGTCTGTGCTGCGAGGCGTGAGTGACTCGATGATCTGTGGTTTGCGGTCCAGAATTTGGATAGTAATTTTCTTCCCCTGCATACAATTGTGGCCGCCCAGGGGTGTGTGCATGGAGATGGTCCACATGTCGTACCTATGGTGAATGGGGGGAACAAGATCACTAATGATGCACCTAATGAACAGAACCATTTGGCATGTATTATATAGTACCTATACTTGATTTGTATTATGTTTCCACTCAGTAATACATGTCTAAGAATGACTGCTTCCAAAATATATTATATATATATATGTCGTACCTAGTAGCCAGAACGCACTTCTCAGCCTACTATGCAAGGCCCAATTTGCCTAATAAGCCAAGTTTTCATTAATTTATTTTTTTTCGACTACCTAACCTACCTAACCTGACCTAACCTAACTTTTTCTGCTACCTAACCTAACCTATAAAGATAGGTTAGGTTAGGTTAGGTAGGGTTGGTTAGGTTCGGTCATATATCTACGTTAATTTTAACTTCAATAAAAAAAAATTGACTTCATACATAATGAAATGGGTAGCTTTATCATTTCATAAGAAAAAAATTAGAGAAAATATATTAATTCAGGAAAACTTGGCTTATTAGGCAAATCGGGCCTTGCATAGTAGGCTGAGAAGTGCGTTCTGGCTACTAGGTACAACATATATATATATATATATATATATATATATATATATATATATATATATATATATATATATATATATATATATATATATATATATATTATACACACACACGCACACATATACATACAATATATATCTACAAAAGAGCATACTGTATGCGTGTGTGTGTGTTTGTCCAAGGTTGAAGGCAAGATGTTTGGAACTTGCTTCATCCAACTTTGCAGGGTGACTGGTGGCTATGATAGGAGGGTCATAAGGGGAAAGGGGGGTCATAAGGGTCTGACCCTATGAAGGCGTAATGATCAAATACTCAAAGTCGAGGCTACAGAACATCATACTTTATTCCTTTATCACTGTATTTAGAGACTGACATGCAAAATGATGTTCTGAGGAGGGATTTCTATTCTGGGGGTTCCCAACCCTTAAACGTCACAACCTTTCCTGGGGTCATCTTGGGCACCATTGGGTGCAACATGTGGTATAATATAAATAACTCACCAGTACTGAAGAATATCTTGCAGGCATGAGAACAAATATTCTTTGCGCACATATTCTTTATCAGCCGAGATCTGATGGTATCCGGGTGAGGAGGTGGTGGTGTCGATCAGGCTAGCATGTCGATTCACATAAATGAATACCTGATCTTTCTCTTTCATAATCTGGTGTCCATACTGCAGTAAACCTACAAAAATAAACATTATGAAAATCTTACAACACTTATTAAATTATAGTGCCTTATGTTTATAAAATGAAGTATTTAATATAAAAAAACACCATTTTCTAGTGCAGTGCCAATAGCTCTCCAACTTAAAGTCTGGCCTAGCCAATCCTGAGGCTGTCCTCTGAGATCCCATCCTTGAGAACAAGGAGCCAGGATAAGAATCTAGCTCTCTAATAGGTCATGGGAGTTTGAGAATCAGATTAATTAACCCAAAAAATGAGAAAAGAGTATAAGCACTTCAAAACAAGCAGCTGCTTAAGGGAAAATAGTAACCCTGAGGAAAGCAAGGCAAACAATTATTGCTGCAGAGTAAACATCTAAGGCATGATGTGCCTAAACACCAGTAGATGGCAGCCCAGTCAGCTTCAAAGAATTGAGTTGGTCTTGGAAGCCTGGTACAATTCCCTTAAGGCTTGGTAGACGTGGTGCTTTAGTTATGAGGAGCTACTAAGGTAACTGTCCCAGGAAACTAGGGTACATAAAAACCTTATGAAGACCTACCCACGTAACACAAGCGATTAATGAGGTCGATGACGTAAGTCACATATCTTCGCCCCTGGAGAAGCGACTGCCTCAGGTGAGGGGGGAGATATTTCACTAGCAAATTCCTCTTCAATGGATGTGCAAGAAATTCCTCAATCTCTCCCTTACTATATGAGATGCTCACTAGGCGGACAAAGATGCACAGGGGAAGCCGGAGAAGAACATCGCACACAAATGCCCAGCCGGTCTCAGTATTCATGTGATTTGGGAGAGGAGGAATAAACATTCTGTAAATGAAAGGAGAGAGGAATTAAGACATTTTTCGAAAAGCAATAGTTTCTACAAGAAGAGTAGACGATTCTGTCCTGAAGCTATTCCTCCAAGCTGTTTGGTTAAGGTAACATTCCCCTTGACTTATAGAGCACAATGAAATATGAGCCACTTGATATGACACTGTGTTTATATAAGCTGAGAATGACTTAATATTTCTTTGAACAGTAAATCTCAATCAGCTGGCCCAAGGATGAATGTGATAAGAATGAAGGTGAATGAGAATGAGGTGAATGAATGCAATGGAGTAAACGACAGTACTGTACCTGTATAATGCAAATAAAAGTGGTAGACAGTATGTATATTTGTGCATTTTTTATATTTATATAAATATATTATGTATTTATAGTATGATGGACATGTACATTATATAGAAAGATTATGGTAGATAATCTTTCCATATACTATATATACATATACAGGGGAAACTCTCCAATGTTGACAAATTATAAATAAAATATATTATAAATACTGCATTTGTTAAAATATAAGCCACTGTACATTCTTTTGCCTAAAAATGGCAAAATGCAAAATGATGAAGTGCAGCTTACAGCAGGTTGCCACAATAGTTAAAATTCTTTACTAGAACTTGTTTAGTCCACCCCTCTACCCACCCCCCATGAGGTACCACCACCACTCAAATGGCCACCACATCCCATCAAGCACCTACAATGACCACATTCACATTGTAAAGTTAAGAAAAATTTGTTCTCCGCATAAAAGTACTGTATAGCGAACCCTCTGCCACACCTGGAAAAGCAATGCAGGTAAAGTTAAGGTGGCCAAAGAGGCATGTCGATTTCAGAAAGGACAGCTGGATTCTCCCAATTTTCTTTAGATATATACAAGAATTGTTCATTCTTGTACAGCCACTAGTATGAGTAGCGTTTCGGGCAGGTCTCTGGAATACGATCCCTGCCGCAAAGAATCATTTTTACAACCAAGTACTCATTTTACTGTTGAGTTAAACAGAGGCTACAGTTAAGGATTTGCGCCCAGTAAATCCTCCCCGGCCAGGATACGAACCCATGACAAAGCGCTCGCAGAACGCCAGGCGAGTGTCTTACCACTACACCACGGAGACTCAAATGGCCAGATGCAGATGGGAGTGCCGAATTACTGCATCCTCCAGAACCAAGAGGGATATTAAGATGTCATAACCAAACCCCAACTACTGAGGACAATACATAGAAGAGAGTGCGACAACTGGTGAACATCCTCAGAGCCAACCTGAGCCTGCAGAGGAATGCCCGAGATTGGCAAGAGGTGAATTCTACCCAGAACTCAATCAAATACTTGCCTCAGCCTTTGACTACCCATTTAACTATTTTCAGAAATGTGTTCCCTGTTTTGACATGAATAAACTCATCTCGCTATATATGTTGTTCCGTATTATAATAAAAAATAAGGTATTTAGAGGATTGAATCCCTCCTTTCTGAGCAGAAATTCTGATGCTTCACTGGCTAGGGTCAGGGTCCAGCACGAACAATGCATACTCGCCAGGCTCTTGTTGATTTCCTGCCCCCCAGTGACAAGAAACATTGCAATTGATCTTGGCATGTATAATAAGTGCAGGCAGACAGTGGAGAGTATCTTAATCCACCACCAAGAGAGACCTCTATCTCTCTCTAGGGCACCAAAAACAGAGCAAACCTGTCAACACCACCCTGTGATAATTGGCAACACAAAGAAAACCAGTTATCATTCTGCAAACTAATGGGAAAACTAAAAGCACGTGACCACCAACAGGTTGGAGTAAGGCAGTACTATAGTCAGAGAGGCTGACAACCCATGCTTCAAACCTTCAATACCAAAGCTTGCCAAGGAAAGCTGGGAGCCAAGGCCTCGTTCAGAAGCACTTGAATCTCCGACACTATATTTCTGAGAAATATGGGAAAGTAACCGAGTTGATCTACCTCTAGGATTGAATGTATTGAGATACATGTACCGCATTCTGGTGGGTCCTCTTGCTGTCTCCCTGTTCTAGGAGCCACCAATGTATGTAGTCCCCCGTGGTGCAGTGCGAAAGCACTCGCGCGGCACTTCACAAGCGCTTTGGCCTGCATTCGTATCCTGACTGTAGAGGATTAACTGGGTGCCAATCCTTAACTGTAGCCTCTGTTCACCTAGCAGTGAATAAATACCTGGTTGTTAAACGATTTGGTGAGTCGTATTCCAGGGAAAATTAGGATCAAGGACCTGTCCAAAATGCTATGCGTGCTAGTGGCTTTACAAGAATGTAAGAACTCCTGAATATACATAAAAAAAAATACTCGCATAATTCCATTCAAAACCATAAAATATTTCAACTGGGAATACCAGCATTTTAAAAGCATGACAATATGAACAGATAACACTCACTTCCAAGAGAGCTCTGAACAGTAGATTATTGGGTAGCCAGACAGATCCTCATTATCAAGCTGTATTTTAGGCGATGATGCAGCAATAGTAGTCCAAGCTTGCTCCTGATCCAGGTTCTCTTGCCCAGAATAACCATAAACCAAGTAAAACAACAACTTGTGAAGTTCACACATGCGTACAAATTTTGGTCCCAAGCTGCCCTTTGCTCCAACAGCCTAGAGAGAGCAATAAGAAGTTAGTGATGCCATATTCAGATATATGATTGATTAAACAAAGTAAGTGCTACAGTATAAAGAATTCATGCTTTTATTTAAATTCCTTTAAAATCCTTTCATTCATATTCAAATTTCAAATTTATCTAACAAAAGAAATTAACCCAAGCCACTGCTGTGGGTAGCTCAGAAAGGTATGGATCAAAGGAATTCTTTGATCCATAGTTGTGCATATCTCAAGATATAGATTTATGAAACAGATGAAATTTAGGATATACAGCATTATAAACCCCATCACCTCCACTACACGAGCCCCATCACAACAACAAAATACGTCACTTCTCCTTCAAGCACACAAACTGAAGCAATAAAATACAAAAATCAAGCATGCAGATTATCTGACCTTCTTGATTGCAATGCCTGATGGAGCCGGGCCAGCCTGGCTAGCCGGGTCAGCAGGGTCAGCCAGATCAGCCGGGTCAGCAACAGGGGGCGAGGTCTTGGCAGATGTTATTTGATGCATGCGCTTCAGCTCCTGCATACTTTTCCCGACAGAACTCTTGTTCATGTGTTCACCTTTGTCTCTCGTGTTCTGTTCTTTAGCCAATCCAGAATTTTTATCTTCGCTTTTAACCTTGCTTGCTTCCTGCTTGCCCTCAGCTGACGCGCCATCACCTTCTCGCTTGGGCTCACTCCCAATTGCCAAGAATTTAAGCTTTAGTTGTTCAATAGCAGACTTGAGGTGTGGGCTCTCTGTAATGTAATACAATACAGTATATTCAAGAATTTGTCGTTTTTGAAAACAAATTAAAAATATGGTAGGCCCACTAAATAATTTTATTTACTTTGCTTCAAGCATTAAAACTTACTACAACTGAAATATCACACCAAAAACAGAATTTAACTATGACTTTCGTACAGTATTATGATCTCTGTCTGCACACTTGCTATTTGTGTAAGCATCCACTATTGTGTGACCATGAGGCTGGCTCAAAACAAAATTTAAGCAACATTGTATTTCACTCAATGATCCATTTTGTTAGTGGGATGGGGGGCTTTATTATTTAGTCTAATCTTTACTGGAAATAACATATGTTGGCCAACAAAATCATATAACTTTATTCGATATGATATTTATAATGAACTGATGGCTCAGGAGCTAGGACCTATCAATATCATGTACGTAGAGTGACTAGTAGAAATGCAAACACCGCAACGCTTTTGTGGCCGACTTACTGAAGGTGATGCTCGGGTGGACAACAAATCGCACCAACTTCTGCATGTTAACGCATTTCAGCTTTACAGTGATATTTTTAAGAAAGCCGCCCCTTGACAACTTGTCCAATAATCGGTTCAGGCTCTTCTTATCCATTTTCACAGCATAACCTTCTTCTGTTTCAGCCTAAAATGAAAATAATTGAAAAATTATTTTTTGCAATATTATAGTTCATCAAAAATGTTTGCATCATGTTGATACAACAAACACAAATAAACATGGAATTAACAAGAGATAACCATGAATGGAGTGATACAGATTCAAAGAGCTAACCATGATTCTACACAAAGTGGCAATGAGCAATAGATGAAGTTGCACAAAATGATTTGAACATGCATGAAGCACTAGAAAGAAAGACAGTCTCTGTCTTTCTCTCTGTAATTGCTTAAGTGTAGTTACAGGATGAGAGCTACGCTCGTGATGCCCATCTTCCCAGCACTCTGTCATATAAAGCTTTGAAACTACCGACGGTTTTGGCCTCCACTGCCTTCTCACCTAACTTGTTCCAACTGTCTACCACTCTCTTTGTGAAAGTGAATTTTTCTTATATTTCTTCGGCAGCTTTGTTTAGTTAGTTTAAATCTATGACCTCTTTATCTTGAAGATCCAGGTCTCAGGAATTCTCCTCTAACAATTTTATCAATTTCAGTTAATATTTTGTACACAGTGATCATATTGCCTCTTCTCCTTCTATCTTCTAGTTTTGGCATATTTAATGCCTCTAACCTCTCCACATTGCTCTTGTCCTTCAGTTCCAGGAGCCATTTAGTTGCATGTTTTTGCACTTTTCCAGTTTGTTGAAGTGTGTGTGTTTACTCACCTATTTGTGCCTCCATGATCAAGCATTGGATCTTAGATCCTGCCTTTCTAGTTGTTGTTTCAAGCAATGACTCTTGTCCTATTTCCCGATCATTTCTAGTTTTAAAATTTCACTCGCAAAACTGTTTCTGGTTGGAAACAAATAAATTTAACTGTGTTCACCTAGTTGTGCTTGAATGGGTTGAGCTTTTGGCTCTCTGGTCCTGCCTCTCGACTGTCAATCAACTGGTGAACAGATTCCTGAGCCTATTGGGCTCTATCATATCTACATTTGAAAGTGTGTATGGAGTCAGCCTCCACCACATTACTTCCTAGTGCATTCCATTTGTTAACTACTCTGACACTGAAAAAAATTATTTCTAATGTCTCTGTGGCTCATTTGAGTACTCAATTTCCACCTGTGTTCCCTTGTTCATGTTCCACCCATGTTAAATAGTTTGTCTTTGTCCATCGTGTCAGTTCTCCTAAGAACTGTGTATTGGTAAAAATAAACACACTTTCAATATCAGACTCACCTGAACAATCATTTTCTGCAACTTGAAGGCATCATCAATCACCTTGATGGACCTAACAGCTTCAATAATCATGTTGGCTCTCTTCATCATACGAGTGGTCACATGTGGAGAGCTTCGCTTTTGGTTGCTGTATGTCAGGCGGATTTCCTCAAGCATGCTTAAGAATCTGCAGTTAGAAAGTTAATTACAGTTAAAATCAAGAAAATATAAAATTCAGTCTTCTGAAGCTAAACTCTACCATTTAAGTTATTAATTTATAATAATAAAAGGCAACAGAGAAGAGAATAGCAATGATCCCTGTATTACCCATTTACTACCTCCCTCATATCTTCTCTCCAATCTAATGTTCCACTAGTTTCTCCCTGATGAACGGAACCCCTGACAGGTTATACATGCTAATGATACAGACCTGTAGCTTAGTACCTCCTAACCATCTTCAGTCTTTTAAAAGTAGATATGACATTAGCATTGTACATGATATGGCTGCTTGTGAAGAGCACTATACCTCTGGTCTTATGAAGTGGTGGAATGCGGCTGTGGACGATTTGATGGAGTTGCTTATCTATCAGTGAATACAGGTAAAAGAGAACTAGCTCTTTATCCTAGCTTTCTGTATCTAATGCCTTTTTATATAAATACTGTATTATATATATATAAGTTGTGTTGCATTCAGTTTTGTAGTTGTGGAGGAAGAAGAGGGGGGGGGGAGTCACCCAAGATATCTTCCTTCAAAGCATGAGTTCTCTTGACCAGTCCTCTTATCAGTCATCTTAATTCAGGTACTAGCCATTTTGTAAACATATGTGAGGAAGCTAGTTTTCTGTGTATTCATTCACTGTATCTTATGCCATGCATAAGATATGGTGAATGGAGTTTCATATTTCCTATACCGCTTCCCATAGAAACTCTGCTTACTCCGAGTCCTCCCTGTTCCCGTTCAAATGTCCACCCAACCCTCCCTCCCTCCCTCTCCCCTCAACCCATGCCCTCCCTGTCTCCCCCTTCCCTTGGCTCCCCACCCAACCCAGAATCCTCCGAGGCCCCGTTTACCATTTCACAATTTGCCACACCTGTGGAACAACTTCCTTTGCCAGCGGAATGCCCATCAAAAGGAAGGGGAAGTGAGAATAGATAGAAGAAAGCAAGCTTCAAGGTAATGTACTCAAGCATACATGGGATTACAAATAAAACAAGTGCTATCCACTCCCCCAACATTATTACTTAAGAAAAAGATCTTCACCAGTGTAATCACCACTGTTGTCATATGTTGATATCAAATTTTGCTACAATGTACCTATTAATCTTACTTGATCTGTTAGATTAAGGACCTGCCCAAAATGCTATGCATGTTAGTGGCTTTGCAAGATTGCAAAAATACCAAAATTATGTACTCTCACAAACCCATTGTACCCTCTTGTAAGTAGACAAACAAGTGAGTGAGTGAGTGACTGAATAAAAGTGAACTTTGAGAAAGGTCACAGGAAGAAAATCCAGACATAATAGCACTCACAGAAACAAAATGAACAAAAGTCATAAGAAGAGCAATGTTTCTGCAGGAATGCTATGTAGGAAGGAAAGAAAGGGAAGGAGGAGGTGGAGGAGGAGAGGCTCTGCTGGTAAGACAAGACTGGAGTTTTGAAGAGATGGTTATCCTGGGCTGTGAAGGGTTCAGTGACTACATAACAGGCACCATGGCAATTGGAGGACAAAAATAATAATAGTAATATATAACTCCCTCCACCAAATGACAGGAATATGATAGAAACAACATGGCTGCTATTAATATAATAGAGAGCAGTTTCTGTCACTTGCAGGAATGGATTCAGACTGCTAATCATGGGAGATTTCAATCTCGCATGATTAACAAATCTCAACAAATTTGATTAATCAACATCTCATGATTAACAAACTCTTCACCACACAAAAGAAGGAAGTGGGGTAGTGATAATGAATGAATGAAAGTAATGAGTGACTAAATTAAAACAAATTTTGCCCAAAATTCTAAAATACCATAAATATAAAAATTATGTAGGCTTAATCTAAATATAGTACAATGTATTTTTATTTTAAAGAATAATTTTGCATTTGTAAAAGTGCTTTGCACCACAATGTTCTGATAAACAGCAAACATCAATGAAAGAAATTACAAAAGCTCTTATTAGCAGAATGGACAATCTTGGGTTCGGGCTAACTTTAGAAAAAAAAAATTTACAATCATATTCACCCCTTGTTATTGACATCTTTTGCTGAAGACTGTTTCTTCTCCTTCTTCTGAGGATCCGATACAGAGACTGAGGGCATCGAAGACGAGGTGACACTGACCTTGGCCTTTCCGCAGACCTTTTCTGCACTTTGCATTTCCAAATCCACTTCAACCCCCTCGAGATAGTTTGTCTCCAGGACTCGTGATGCTTCACTCTACGAAACAAGTATTATATAATTATGCACATAAGAGCATAATTTCAGTTTGCAAAGTAACATGGTTTTCATCTAAACATCATTTCCAACAATATCAAAATGAATGCAAATGAGTAAGATGAAAAGATACTTTCCAAGCTCGCACTCTCACTGGGAACCATACGCTGTGAAGCAAACACTAAACTATTACTTCACAGTGTAGAAACTGGAGTATAGACACATTGTACACAAAACTGTTTGACAAAGGCTCTTTTCTGTTTATTAAAACTGTATATAGTTAGGTTAGGATATATTGGCTTAAATAGGGCTGTGCTAGGCTTGGTTGGGTTGGGTTAGATTTGATAAAATTAGGTAGGTTTCAAAATCCATTGGTGAAATGTCTTGTGTACAATGTGACTTGTATCCTACAAACCAATCTTATCTATGAGCCAAAGTTAACTTCACTGAAAAGTCATTCAAGCAGAAGCAGGTCTACTGATAAGGTAGACACCCTACTTGCAAATCTAAGTATCACTCATAAAGGGATGGGGGAGGGGGGGTAGTTTACTGGTTAGTTCCTTTCAGTCACCCTGTACTTTGACAGGGTGACAGGGTATTCACCCTGTCACCCTGTACTCACTGAGTAATCTCCATTGTTTCCTTTCCCTACATTATATAGCAGGACCACTTGCAAAAATACGTGTCATGATGGGGGATGATGTTAACAGAAACCAGGCGTATCAGATGCCATCCAGGGTAGACTAAGGCGTTGGCTCAGGGAGCAACTGAGGTACTTGGCTCACTCTTCTTTTTCTACTTCTTTATAGTACATGCAATTTGAATGAAGGTTCTCCTCTCCAGATACTCATAAGTGGGTTAAATATTATTTAAAATAAAGAATGCTAGCAATTTTTTAAAAGTTATTTGTTAAAAAGAATACTAAGGTAGGCTATAATTATAAGTTTATCATGAATATGAAAATGTGAACAGAGATGATTTTACAAAATTCTTTCACATAATACAGTATCTCTAGCAGTAAAGAGATACTAGGAGTTAGGCAACTGTTGTGGGTTGCATCCGAGGAAGATTAGTAGTTGGCCAAAGTGACTTCAAATACCCAAAGTACAAGTTTCTGTAACTTCCTTTCCTCGACAATGGGATCCATACATTACTAATACTCTTTCACTGAAAGTAATATGCTGAAGCACAAATTCTACATACTTCAGTCATTTATAATTAAACTCTTGCTATGTTCTTATACATAGAAAGTAAGCATGCTAAACTGCTCTTCCACATGCAATTCACTTGGATCATTGGAGATTTGAACTCTGGCCTCAAAAATATTGGGCTGTGGTCCTACCAATCAGGCCATGGATGCTCACAACAAGGAAGGATCCAAGTGAATGAAATGTTGATTACCAAGCTATTGTTGACTGCATCTTGCTCGGCCACATTATTTATACCACTCACCAAGTAGTATTCAATTTTGAAGCTGTACCATGCACAATTTCATCCATTCCTGAGACTGTACCAAGCTCCATTTTCATATATACCTAAGGTTAATGCCCTTCACACACATTCACTGCTATTATTCTACCCCCTTTGTAAACACAATTAGCATTAAATTACTGTACTTTCATTGCTGCTACAGTACAGTATACAGTGGCGCCTCGAATAACGGATTTAATACGTTCCAGCACCGAGCTCGTCGTGTGGAAAACTAGTCTTGCGAAACAACAACAACACTCTCGTCGGAGGTGTCCGAAAACCAGTGGGAACGCTCGTTAATCGAGCAAAAGCTCGTCAGTTGAGACAAATTTTCTGCGAGTTGCTTGCTCGTTACTCGAAATGCCCGTAACTGGAGTCACTCGGCACTCGAGGTTCCACTGTATAATAAATTACATAACTGCTTCCTTTATCTAATTATTATAAAAATAAAGTATGCCCAAAACAATGTGGATTACAATTAGTGGATCTAGGCATAGTATATACAGTACTAGCTCTAATCTAGAAATCCAATACTGTGACTCATTTTGTATGTACAGTATGTACTTTTACCTAAATAAACATTATTATTATTATTATTGTAGTATATTTGATGTGCAGAACTATACCCAATTCCACTCACTTTTTGCAATATCCTTTACAATCAAACTACTGTATACACTTAACTACAACCCTAGATTTTTACCATACAGTATTTGCTAATCTACAATCTAATGTACTTAAGATACAACCTGGAAAACACACAAGAAGCTGTGACATTTTTCTTACCTGCTTAGATGTGGATGGTTTGTCCGTTTCAACTTGATCTTGCTCCATCATAGCCATCATTTTCTGCCTTTCTTTCCTGAATTCCTGCGTTAGATGTCCAGTCCTGGCATACTTGTGGGAAACGTATCTTGACACACGCTGCCTCCAGACGTCCTTCATGAGAGAATGAACGGTGTTGCGACGCTGCAGGTTCCGACAAATGGTACGCGAGTCGAGTTTTGTTTGACCCAGCAAACGTGCCATGTCTGACTGAGATACCCCATCTGGCCCTGCCTCTTCTACTACCTCATATGCCTGATGTAAAAGACCGACACCCCATACCACCTGCAAATGTATTGCAGGATTTGGGTGATTCTGTAACTGATTTTGAATATAACTTTTAAAATATTGTATTACCTCAATTTCCCTGACATAGATACAAAATAAATACACACTGTATTGTATTCACTAAATATGCAAATATAGTGGAACCTCAATTCAACGACCAACTAATCATTGAATCTACAGTTGGAACACTCTTGCCATGCTGGATTTAGGAAAGACTTGGGTAAATACTGGTATAGTAACAGGGTTGTTGATTTGTGGAACCAATTACCATGTAACATAATAGAAGTAGGATCCTTGATTGTTTCCAGTGTAGGTTAGAAATACATGAATAAGTTTGGGTGGATATACAGTAAATAGAAGCTGCCTCGTATGGGCCAATAGGCCTTCTGCAGTTACCTTCATTCTTATGTTCTTATTTGATGGACAAGAGTTCACTGAAGCAGCAGATATGTGGATTTGCTTAGGATGTTGGGATCAAGATTACAGATGGAGAAAACACTGCAAGTGATAGTTGGGGCTTTGGGAAAGCCACTGAGCATATTTAAAACCAAATTCTCTGCTTTTTGTTCATCCAAACTGCAGAGGTTTTTGTTCAGTAAAATATAGGCCCTTTTTCTCTGAAAATGAGATTAAGAGGCTTAGGAAATTTGCTAGAAATATAAATCTCTTTATAAGCAGGTTCTCTTGGCTGTTGCCCTTTATAAGACACGTTGAAATTATACTTTCGCCGAGTGAAATCATTTTGAGGCTGAGATGTGAGACACGAACTATATATTTTTAAATTTTTGTGCAGACATCTTCATTTGGTAGTTGTCTATTATATTATCCGCCCGTCCTCCTAAGGTTTACCAACGTCAAGAAACTGTCGTACTAAAGTGCCTTTATCCTAACCTACTAGACGACCCAAAACAGAAAACAGGACAGTACAGTATGTCAATTTTGCGAGCTGCTACCATTTTCTAGGACGACGATTTTTGGCCTTAGGGAGAGTATAAGTAAAATGCGACGTTCTATAAGAACAGGTTAATATTATAAGCCAAAATTAAAATTTTCCCAAAGTGAAATTAGCCCAAAGGGTGTGGGAAATGCATCCTGGAGGAATCTCCGATTGCAATGAATCCCTCACGGTTTGGTCCCACGTAGTTAGTTGACTCAAGACTCTACTGTACTGTAAAGAGCAAGATAAATCAATTGAAAGATACAATTTCATTCTCTTCACTTACCATTTCCCAGCAGTTAGAAAGCTAACACTCTAAAGGAGCATCTAAACACTTCCTGAGCATTTGCATCAATATCTCTTCATATTTCAGCAAAATATTAAATTCCTTTCCTCCTAAAATTCTAGCATAATTCTCTTGCTTTATCAACACAATGGTAATGGCTGTATCATGGACTTGTTAACTTTTTTAATGGTTTATTCATTATAAATTTTAATTCATTTAATTTAAATAAAACAAAAGCAACAACATCTTCATTAAAATGTTAGGCAAACCAAATGAGAAAAGTAGATCATCTATTGAAAAATATATTTAATATTTCTGCATTTGATAAAATGAAATCAAATCTATTCTAAAGAGTATTTCACCAGACCACCAACCAGGAGACCTGGTCAGAGATTGGGCTGCAGGGACATTGATCCTCAGAATTACCGCAAGGTAACTGCATGAAAATATCCAAATGATACGATCAGTAACATGTATTCTTACACGTTGTTGGTCCAGGATGCCAGGATACGAGTCCTCATCCTCTTCGTCGTCAGCTACTTCTTCCACTTTGCACACTTCCAGAGGATCAATTTCAGGATTGATAAGTTCCATGACTCGCACAAACTTTTCCGCATCTTTTCCTTTACAACGCCACTGAGATGTCAGAGCATCAGGATACACTTTACGGTAGGGAGCCGAAACGTTCTTGATGTATCTGTCAACATTTCTGATATTAGCACATTTAAAGTCAATTATCAGATAATAACATAATTGCCTTTGTCAGTGACATGAAGCCTGTACTTAGGATAATCAAGGTTTTCATCCTAAGGTTTTCATCCCCCCTTCCTCTTTGGTCAACTACCGACCCTCCCCAGGATGCAACCCACAACAATTAACTAACTCCCAGGCATCCATTTTCTGCTAGATGAACTGGGGCATCAGCTGAAAGAAAACGTATGAACCATTCCTGTCGTGTCCATTGACTGAGCTTGTAGCTTTCAGTTGCGAGTCAAGGATATACTTGATATAAGGGTCCACTGTGCTATAGGACCACTCATTATCCTGTGTTATGGCCACATAACACAAAATATCTTATATAATTATAATATATTGCAAACATATGGCATGAAAATATAAATAACTAAGTTTGAAATATGTAGAGTACAGTATTTCAAGCTAATTACTATTGTATTACAAGGCTTAGTGTATAATAGCCACAGCTGTATCACAGGGTCTCCCTTGCACAAGTATGACCTCTTAATTAAATCTTAGTATTTTTTGCATCCTAATTGGCCAAATTTACAAGACTTGTGCACTGATAACCTTGGCCTCAACAATCCCATCAATCTCTTATATTATACCTCAAAAAATTATACTTATATTATTTAGACCATTCCCCCAACAAGTATACAAAGTTTACCTCTGAAATTCTGAGCTTTTAAAGAGCTTCCTGCAAGATGTTTCTGGCATCCCCATCTCCTCCTTGACCAGTAAATATGGGGCACAGCAGTCAGGCTTGCTCTTCAGTATCTCTACTGCTCGCTGGATCATCATGATGAACTTCGACCGACGTTCAACGTAAAACCTGATAATAACAGTCACACACAACGTCATCATGATTACGTGATATATCTATGTGAAAATCTCTTGAGCATGGTGGAAGCACATTGCGGTCCTATGTGATATGTGTATCCGGGGTGACCCAGAATGCTGGTTCAATTCTATTGCCTTGCACTAAAGACTGTGTCAATAATGATTAAGGTTGTCAACAACTGTTCCAGTTATAACTACAGCTTTAGAGAAATGTTCATTATCATAATGGTTTAAGAGAGATTGACATTAAGTGTTTGCAAGTAACTCAACAGCATATATTCTGTTAAAGATTTAGCAAATTCTTTAATATATCCTGGCAACTAAAAATCAACATACAGTACTTAATTATAAATAATAACTAAAGTTTTAACTATAAAGAATATGACACTTCTAAATTTAAACGTTATATCATTACGACTTCATATTCGGAAGTTAAGATAATTCAGCGTTTAAGAACTAACCTTGTAAGGTGTAGAAGTGATCCATTGTGTGTCTGCCCTTTGGTGCCCTTTTGTTGATGTGGCTGTTTGGTGATCAGGTTTAGCTTAAGTAGCCGCTTCCGGTGATAAAACATGGATTTAGGGTTCTCGCCCATGGATGCTAAACTTACCTGAAAAAATATTATGCAGTAATAAAGTAAGGGACGTGCAACTCTTCATGCATAAATTCTTTATATAGGAATTATATTCAATGAAAAAATTATAGAATTCTCATCACATGCACACTGTCTCAGAAATCTCTTAAGTAAAATTTTCCTGCACAGGTGGCTCGTGATTGAGATCACTGGCTGGCAAGGACCTCCAGTGACACAAGTAAAACGCTTAAATCTTCTCGAGCCCGAACTGCACGAACCTTAGCAAACAGGACTTCAAAGGAGCTAACAAATATAACAGCAAGCTTAAAAATGAAAGAAGAAATTATTGTACATATTCCTGAGACTTACAGGGGATTAAATCTCATACTTCAAGCCTATATAGTAGTAATAAATGTTAGCTCTGGTAATCTCATATGGAAGCTTTTGATGACGTATAATGAATTGTGGCTCCTAACATACAACTCATAACCAACTTTTGTACCTTATTTCGGCAACTTCAATGTAACAATTAATAAATCTGACAAAATCTATTAACTGGTTAAATTCAACCCCATCCTCCTGTTTAGATAGTACTTTTTGTAACTATGTGGACCATCATTCATACAGACGTAATGAACAATTAGGTTGTAGAATTCAGTACAGTACTGTTCACTTTAAAAAGAGCCTGAAAAATAAACCTAACTTAAATATTCCTAGGCCTAGTATAACACATATGTACTGCAGCATATTATGCCTCAGATAGTGTGTATTAGGCCTAGGAAGGTTAGGTTAAGTTAGGTTTTCTTTGCAACATCAATACAAAACTTTTTCCGATTTGTCCAAATTCAATAGCACCGATTTCTACTTTCTAATTGTATTTTACATCGATATCTGTGATATGTGTACGATGGTCCTCATCATAACTATAAGTATCAGGACTACCTAAACAGGAGGATGGGCTGGTTAAAATATATTTATGGTAAAGCTGTGAACATCTAAAGCATTCAATCTTTGTTTACATGATGAATTAATGACAATTAAATTAGAGAGGAACATAGTAATAGTGTGTTAATATTTTGACACTGAACAACGATACAGTTTCTCTCTTGTATGAATCCTCATGTGTGTGTTATTAGAGTTGACTTTTCTGGAAAGCTTTTTTGACACACTCGTCAGTGATATGGTTTCTCTCCTGTATGTATCCTCATATATGTTATTAAGTGAAGTGAAACATTCCTTTCTGAGCCTGTCTATCAGTTGCTTCCCTAGCTAGTAGCTGGGAATGGTCAGAATAGCTGCTTAGGAGAGCATTGCTATTGATCACTTATGTGGAGTGTTGAGTACACTGTTTCTGTTCTTTTGTTCTACAGTGAACAGCAGTTCAGTGGTGGACGAGATAGCCTCGCTACTGTCTCTTTCAAAAGTTATTTGTCAAAGCGAGGGAAAGGTCAACTAAGAGCCTGGTGTGTGAAGGGTATCCCAAGTGGACCCAGGTACAGGCTAGGGTAGTAACCAAGGAAACCTATCCAAGAAAATCAAGGGAAAGAGGAAATTAGCTATTTGTTTTTGTTAAACATTGACCCATGAAAATTGTAATGTAATTATTATTTTAATAAATTCTGCAGAGTAAAATCAAGGGCAATACAACACGAAATCACACAACAATGTGAGGAAGCATTTAAACAAACCTTGCCTTGAGTGATTTCTCCCATCCGTCGTGAGCGCCCAATGCGCTCTAGCAGGATGTACTGGGTGAGAGTCAAGTCATAGAACTTATCAATGCAAGTGGCTATGCAGAGAGCCTTATTTCGAAGCATTTGACTTGCCACCAGAACAAGACTGTTACCATATCTGCAATAAAATTTATGCACCATAAATCTTACGCGAAGATATCGCCAACTGTAATAGTTCAGAAAAGCTCCCTATCAGTACAGCACAGTACTCGTACTGCTCTGTACTGTATTTGTCAAGGTGAACAGTGAATGTCTAACATTTAATAATTAGTGCTACAGTTAGTAATTTTGGAATAAATTTTTTAAAATATTTTGACTTGAATGTAATGCTCTCAAATTTAATTTATTAAACATTAATAAGACTAGAATGGAGTCCTACTAAGTGCACAATGTACAACATGTTCTCAAACTATTACACTAATGTGCAATAAAAGAGCTGTACAGCCCATTGAGGCTCCGTATGTTGTACAAAATATTACCGACATAAAACACTTACTTCAAATGATTTGTTACTTTAAATCATAAAACAAAGTATATTATAGTACTAATATATTTGTAAGAGTTTTTAGTATTATTAATCAAAATTAACTACAAAAATTAATGTAGATATATTTATGATAAACCTTTCCTTTCAAGTTAACAACTTAAAATATTAACATTCCTGGCATGATGCAATTAGTTATCTACTGTATACTTTACAAGTTCCTAAGAATACTTTTGAGAGATGTGATTCATCATACAAGAAAACTTTAGCAAAGCACATTACTGATTGCTGTCACTAATGCCACAAGTGATATTTACCACCAGAGGAGTTACAAGTTTTAAATATAAAATACAATTACGAATAACTTACTCTATCTCCACCTGCTGGAGGGTCTTGTAGATAACCAGGTGAGTGACATCCTCCCGCTCATTATACGTCTTACAAGACCCCCGAACTCCTTTTACTCCATCATCAACAGGATGGAAAGGATAAATTTCTTTAGGTTTTTCATCTGGCTCCAAGACAATACCCAGCTCTGAGTCCATATACTCATACCTGCATGAGAAACAATTCAACAATTTAGTTCATTTACATAAAATCCATCACTTTAATGTAACTTTCAATAATTTCAGTGAATATTTATTGCCCTAAACCAACTTTTGTCAACCTTGTGGATTCTGCAGAACCCCCACGGTAACTAGGGGTTCCTTAAGAGATAATTATAAATAGGCTAATTTGAGTCATATGCAAATGTATTTTTGAGTCATTTGTGTGTTTAATTTTTCCTCATTTAACTTGTATCAAGAGTAATGACAGAAATCATTTCCTTTCAGTTGACAATAAAATCAGTGTGTTCATCTAATGAATGGCCTGGAATTATTTCAAGGGTGCAAAGGTTGAGAAACCTAAACAAACATAAATCTTACAAAAATGAATACGTTCAAATAAACCTAACAGCAAGTGATGCCTGAAGGCAACACAGCAAATATACCCAATCTTTCATCAAATAGCCCTACAATATTCCATGAAAAGAGGTCAAGGTCAAAATGCACGCATTATAAATAAGGCTTTGAGTAGTATTAAAAACAATTTTCTGAGCAGAATCCTTTGTTTGATATTTAAGGTAGAAACTAAATAATTATCAAATTTGTTGTGTCAGAATTGAATATTGACCCATCTCCACTTGGAAAATCTTTGTATGAAGATAGAAAATGAGGTGATGATCATGTCTTCTGCTTTAAAGGTATTTAAATCCAGATGAGCTTACTTGACTACTATAAAGAAGGTAAATACAGTACAAGATTATATACCTATTAAAAATTACAAGTGGATCTCGAGGTGTAGGCAGCTTGCCCATTGAGATCTCATCATCTAAAACTATAAGTGACCAAAGAAAGGCTTTGCTGTTGTCGTCAATAGGCATCCTACTCTCAAAGTTGGGCCGCAGTTTCAGCCTCACCCACAAGCCTGAAATATAAATTAAATCTTAATATTCTCAAATACGGCAACAAAATTGTAAAAGTCATTAGTATCAAACAGTGCATAAGTTAAGGCTTAATAAAAAAATATCAACTAAGTGACTTGACACAATACTACTCCATCATAGACCTACTACAAATGAACATTAAATATTCAGGTCTTAATACTGTACTATAAAATATGGCTGCATCATTTTTTAACTCTTAACAGGTAATAATTTTCATAACAGCTGAAATGCTGTCTTTCAGTGTAATTAGAGGCCTTATTTCTATGTACAATACTATGTACAGTATACAAGTTATTAGAAGTTTAAATGTAAGTCATTATTAGTTACCATGTGTTTGTGCAAAGCACAGGTTGCACAGCTCATCACCGAGGAATAATAAGTGATAAGGCCATTACAGTACCCTATAGTCTTTGATGTTGCTTTTTAAATAATTTTCTTTTTTTAAAGATTCCTTAGCACTAACCTTCTATTGTTATTCCATCCAGCCCCTCAAGAGCAATTTCATCTTCTAAATCTGCGATGTAATTCATGGCGAATGGTGTCATCTTTAGGATCACTCCCTAATGCTCAGATCTGAAAATCAGAGAACAAAAATTAATTTACACAGAACTATAGAGTACTGTATACAGTACAGTACTAGGACACTACAAACACTGCAAACTGCATAAAACCATGGTCTTCTTGTTCTATTTTTAAATAATGGCAATTGTTGATTTAGGAGACACAGTGGTATGGGCCACATGTGTCGTATGTGCCAAGGAGTTGCCATATAAGAGAAGAACACATTGCCAGTAATTGAAAAATAACTTTGCTTTGTGACAAGCAAATATACAGTGCAACAGATGCATGACAACCTCTGACTATTCCCAAGAAGGCAAATGTCAAGCCCCACCCCACACAGAGTTTTGACTGGAAGACTCAACACCTAGTAGCCCAATATGATATAAACATCAGGCATCCTTTAAATCCTGTGTCAACAAAGGTCAAAGCCTAATGACTGAATTATGAAGGCCACTGCTTAACTCAAGTTTGGTTGAGTGCACCAGTAGCTCAGAAAGACCTGCCAACACCTCTCACTGAAGCCAGAAATGGAAACCCTAAAATCAAATAAAATTCTAAAATATTTATCAACTTCTTAATGATCCCTTGATATGTGCACCAGGTTTTGTATTAATCTGGGCTATTGAAAATCAATGTTTATAATTTGGCAGAAGTTGGAAGTTATTGAGGTTGTCTATTTGTGCAAGGATAAAGACAAGAATAAACACACGAGTAGAACTGGACTTGGGATGACAAAGATGAGGAGTTGTGTTGACGGTGGTAGCTAAGTGTTGCCGTTCTATGGAAAGTGTCTTGTTTAGTCAAGAGACCGAGTTTGAGAGTCGAAGTATGTTTAGGAGTTAGTCACAATTCAGATAGGTAAGGGGTAGGGGTAGGATAATTAGGGGTAGGGTAGGTTAGAATACATTAAGAACTGTGGAGTTAATGTATATAAGGTTAGGTTAGGTTAGGTTGGGGTGGGTTAGCTGAAGATGGGTTATGTTATGTTGTATTGCTGATCTTTACATCTGGGATGTGATTGTATCAGTCTTCTTTGAGGTGTCGGTAGCACAGCGTGTTAAATATCTGGCAATAGTTGGAGAATGTGAATATTTGTGAGGGGTTGGAGGTTTTTTTTCAGTCAAAGTGCCTGGTCGCTGGGAGGTTTTTACAGCTGGGGATTTCTTACTCTAAGTGCCGGTGGTTGTGGTTTATGGCAAGTCTGCCTGGAGAGTGACTTGAGGAAGGCGTGCTAAGTAGTTATTTAGGAGTTTGTCCAGCATCAGTTCAAACGATTTTTGTACAGCACTTGTAATTATGTTAGGCCGTCCCCCTGCCTCACCCTCGCTGGTACCATCGTGCTGCTGGGAGCGACGACAATGTAAACAAACTTCAATATTTACGGCTTATGAAACATGTCTTTTATTACAAACACTTATATGTATATGTATCTTAAATTATGATAAATTCTAACATATATATATACACATATATTTAGCTATTTTTGTAAATTATTTATACACTGTAATAATATTTAGGCACAATAGAACCAAATATTTCAACTCGATTATAATCCGTAACTAACAACAAATACTAAAAAAACTATCACTAATGGAGATCATCGTCGCCCCCAAATCAACAACAACGATAACATAATTTTTTTATTTTATTTTTTATTTATTTATATACAAGAAGGTACATTGGGTTTGAAAGAATACATAGCATAGTATTTACAATCTATATTGAAATTTTGTAACTAGCTCATCAAGATTGTAACTTGCTTAGCTAAATGAATTGTGGGGTTCAGTCCCTGAGCCCATTATGTGCCTCTGTAACCCTTTCCACTACCGCCCACAAGATGGGTATGGGGTGCATAATAAATGAACTAAACTAACTTGTAAAGCCACTAGTACGCGTAACGTTTCGGGCAGGTCCTTAATCTAACACCACTAACGGATACTAGATACTTGGGAGTTATACAATTACAAACTAACTAACCTTACCCACTCTTGATGATATTATCATAATGCACCGAAAATTTGCCAATGCAGCCTGATGGTCACATACCACTGTAGCGAGTTAATCTTATACTCGCTCCATTATCTCATTATCTTAATAGCATAACTAATTAGCACTAATTACAAAAGCTACAATCCTTTCCCCAATTACAGGTAATACTCTTCTCATCTTGTTGGAGGGAGCTGAGGCGTAGTCACCATATAAGCACGCGATATGAGGAATAACGAACGGTACAATTTCGAGTCAAGAATGTAGCACTCGACAGTTCTAATCGACCCAAGACGCCACAGCTTCGACACAGAGCAGACAGCAGACTACAACCGCATCGAGTTACAACGCTCTCACTCCCCGAGTTCAGACACTCACAATTCCCAATCGAGCCACCACACTCTCCCACATAAGAGCTCCGTGACTCCGACCTCACTCAGCTCTCTACTCTGCTACAAGCTCCGTCTCAACGTTTACGACAATGCTACCAACCGACTACTATAATCAAGACTACTAAATAAATATGAAAACTCACTGAACAATGTGTATTTAATCTACCCAACAACGTAACAGCCCCTTGAGGGACTTGAAGTAGAGAGGGGGGGTGCGGGGGTAGAAATAGCCTAAGCTACTCTATCCCTTTGAGATGTATTTTTGTTATTGTCTCAATAAACATACTTGAGCTTGAAGTGGACTTTAATGTTTTTTCGGCAGCTTTATTTCCTTAGCTTCCGAGTTGTTTTCTTTACCGTGTATGTTGTAATAAACTATTCCTATATTTACAGTTGTTTCTCCCTGTGAAGATTATTAACTGACAATGTCTCTTCAACGCAGGCTGAACTCCAAGGAGTATTAGCAGGATTACAGGAAGTAGTCAAATGTGGTAAAAATGCCGGCTTCTTTATTGACAGCAGAGGAGCGTTAGTCATTAAATAGCAGACGCCCAGTATACCAGAATATTGTGATAGAGTGTAGAGAGAATGTTAATAAATTAGAAAAAAATGGGTATAAAGTAAGATTCATGTGGATCCCTTCACATGTGGGAATACTGTTGAATGAGGTAGTTGATGACATAGCGAAGAGAGCCGCGGAAAAAACTCTTGTTGATGTTGTATGTCAGTTAACCTTGAAACAAATAAAAACAAGAATCAAGATGACCCAAGAGGGTGAAGAAATTATAAAGAGACTGGCAATGGTGGACAGTAGTAACACACTTAAGCATTATTCAGTAATAAATACAAACTCGTCCTTCACCTATGGTAAAGGAAAGTCTACTTGGAAGGATTCAATTTACATGAGATTAAGATTAGGATACAAATATATCTGGCAATACGGTGTTGATATCAGTGAAAAAGATAAGGAGTGTAAATTATGTAGTATGCCGCAAGCCCACACCTTAGTTCATTATGTATTAGTGTCAACTTATTGATAACTATAGAAATAAGGAATTAAATAGTGTACCACATCAAATTGTTTGGATGTGTGATAATGGTATGATAGACAGTATACTTAGGAGCTACAAGAATTTTGCCCCAAGAGTGTAACAATTATATGCTGTGCTTACTATATTAACCTGCAATGTTAAATGGGATGCTTGTAATGTTAATTGTCTATTTGTACTTACTGAATTTGTGCGCCCCTTGAGGGACTTGAAGTAGAGGGGGGATAGAAATAGCCAAAGCAACTCTATCCCTTTGAGATGTATTTCTTTCTTGTCTCAATAAACATACTTGAACTTGGGCCCGCCCGGGCAGCAACCAGTCTTTAATTTGGCACCTTGGTGGCACCTTTGTGGGACCTTGGTATAAGCCTAACATGTATATATATACACTGGCTGCCTGTCCCCCTAAACAATGATTTATTATTACCTATTATTTTATCATTTAATTTAAATATTAAATAAAACAATTTATTTAATTATTATATTAATTAAGCATTTAATAATTTAATAATAAGTAGTAAGTGCATAAAAATTATTAAAAAGTACAGTTTAGTCATAGGAGATTCCTAGATTGGAATTCACTACCAAATTTCGATATATCCAAGTATTTTTAGTGTGAAATGCTGTTATTATATGCATAAGTTGTTGTTTTAATAATATTACGCTTAACCACTTGGGCTGGACGGTAGAGCGATGGTCTCGTTTCCTACAGGTCCGCGTTCAATCCCCGACCGCCCAAGAGGTTGGGCAAAATTCCTTTCACCCCATTCCATCCCAAATCCGTATCCTGATCCCTTCCGAGTGCTATATAGTCGTAATGGCTTGGCGCTTTCACTTGATAGTTCCCCCACCCGCCTTAATAATATTACGAGAGCAGTATTTACGAGCTATTCATGCCCGTGCCACCTCTTGGGTGGCTTAATCTTCATCAATCGAGAGCAGTACGTCCTAACCAGACGTTATATGATGATATCCTGAACAGTTGATAAATAAAAGTAATTGCGTAACTCCAGTTATCTAATACTTATCATAAATGGTATAAAACCTTATCATAAGCCAAGGGATTCGTAGATCAGTGTTTAAAGGGAATTCGGAAGTAATAATAATACAGCTGATGCCATCTGTCGGCAGATAAGAACACTATCAACTGGCTGGTCTACAGTGACCATAAGATACAGCTTACGCCATCTGTTGACATCAAAATACACTTATAACAAATCATCCTACAAAATACAACTAACGCCATCTGTTTTTTTCCCAACGCACTATAAATAGTCAAACAGCAACCCATAAGGCGGGTTGTTGTGCTCGGGTAGGAGGTTCCAAGCTCCGCCCACAAAATGGCATGGGGTGCATAATAAATGGCATATCATTGGTAGATATTCTTTGTTGACATTCACACAACAGCCAATCACAGGAAGGGATCAGCAAAAGAGTCCATCCACTTAATAAATCATCTTTATTCAGCACACCATCCTTGCTTATGACATTCTGCTTCAACTTTAATCTACCTAAAAAGTGAGATGTTAAGTATTTAAAAGTATTAATATAGTGATAATTAAATACTGCAGGATGTAACGGGTGTTACAGAAACATGGGCTGGCTACCTAACTTGTGACGTCATCAGTGGGTGTTGCCTCACACAAATAATATCGGCGATACAATGCCTCCGTCCTCTTATTGGTCTACATTATTCAGTTAAATGGAAATTTCTGTCTTGTATAAAACAGAAATTGTTGTTCTTTTGTACAACAACAAGGTTATTGAGCAAAAGAACGTATTTCTTATTTTGCATTTTATTCATATAAGTGTTGGTATTCCCCGCAACAGCCAATCACAGGAAGGTATTTCTGGAAGCTCGGCCTCCTTATGGACTCAGCACATCGCTCTAGCTCATGGCTCTCTGTTTCATCTCTTCTATATACAAACTATGACTTTTTCGATTACTGTTATAATTAATAATATGAGGTATAAAAGTTTTTACACAAAATGGCTAAAATCTGCCATTAAATGGACTTTGTCTGGTATAAATACAAACATACACCAATTTATTACCATTCATCCATTATTAATTTCAAATGTAATGTATACTGTCTAGTTTTTTCCTCTCGCCATTACTTGGTGCAATATTTGAAAGTTGTCTATTTATTTATCGATCTATCTATTATCTTGTATTTATATTTACAAGTTTCTGTGCTTGGAAGAAAACTCTGCATTGAATTGGGACTAATTTATTAAATAATATTATTTAGTACTAATTAATATTTACAATTATTATTAATTATAATTATTTATAGCTTAGTTACTTTCATGTAACTCGCAATCGTACATTCTTAACATTAATAGCCCAAATTAGCCCAAAAAGTAGCAAGTAGCGAAATTAAAAATTTGGGAGCGCGGGGCTCTCAAAAGTAGCCCAATTCGCTATTTGTAGCCCAATCTGGCACCATTGGCTGGAACCCCGAGTTGCCATCTGGTGGTGAACCAGTGTAACTTATTATAACTACAAGTGGGAACCGGATAGAGTTACCACTGTTTTCTAAGCAGTTTTTTTTTTTTTATTGTTTTGAAGCACTATACCTCTCTGGTGGTTTATTCTTTTCTTAAATTCATACATTCTTAAACCTATATAATTTGCTGACGATACTACCTTCATCTACTCTCAGACCCCAACCCGCACACACTAAATAATGTTGTAAATAACGAATTAAAAAAAAAGTCTACTCATGGATGTCAATCAACAAACTCATACTAAACATAGAAATGACCTACTACATTTTATTTGATAAGAAATCATCAAACGAAATTCAACTTCAGACAATGTTAACATCGGCAAAAAAAAAATGATGGGAAGTTCCTTGGCCTATACACAGACAAGAGACTCAACTTCAGTACCCACACAAACACATTGCTAACAAAGTGTCAAAAATATTATGAACATATATTGTGTTCCCTACTGTGCTCTCCTCTCATTATATAACTTGCTAATTTATCCCTATCTTACATACGGTATCTGTGCATGAACTACTACTAATTACCTCAAGGCCATCATCAATCAGCAAAAATCTGCTATCAGAACTATAACAAACTCCGTTTTCAGACAGGGTTGTTTTCAGCCCCCTCTGTTTAAATCCCTAAACATGCTAAACATACACTCACTCCACACATTCTCTTGAGGTATTTACATGTACAAAACATTGTTCTTAAATACAAATCCTGATCTGAAACTCTTCCTTGGCAGATGAAGTAGAACCCATGATCACCACAAACAAATATATCTTTGATATCCCCAGAGTCAAACTAAATATGTGCAAACATTCTATGCAAATAAAGGGACCTAGTCTATGGAACTTACTCCCTGACGAATTAAAAATTTAGCAATCCCCGTGGCTAAGTGGTAAGACACTCGCCCGGCGTTTCGCGAGCGTTTTGGCCTGGTTTCGTATCCTGGTTGGGGAGGAGTGACCGGGCACCAATCCTTAACTGTAGCCTCTGTTCACCCAATTGGTACCTGGTTGTTAAACGATTTGGCAGGTCGTATTCCGGGGAAAATTAGCATTAAGGACGTGCCCGAAACTCCATGCGTGTTAGTGGCTTTGCAAGAATGTAAAAGATCACTGTACATGATAGGTTTGTGCAGAGGTCCCTCCAAGGGGGCACTAGCCGAGACTGGGTGCTGCCAGGGCGGCCTCAGGCGCGCTGGCGTCTCAGGTAAGCTCAACTTCGGCGCCCTTACAAGTCAATTGTTTTTAAATCTTCACAAGGAAGAACAGATGTAAACGTAGAAATAGGTGTTTATATCTCCTCAAGCTAAAAAACAGTTCGGAAACTAAGGAAATAAAACTGTCGAAGAAACATTAGAAAGTTCACTTTCGCAAATAGTGATAGACGGTTGGAACAAGTGAGAAGGTGGTGGAGGCCAAAATCGTCAGTAGTTTGAAAGTATTATACGACAAAGAGTGCTGGGAAGACGGGACACCACGAGCGTAGCTCTCAACCTGTAACTACACTTAGGTAATTACCATCCACACAACGTGGCGCCCCGGCCAACCCCCCGAGTTACCGGTATCTTAAGCCAACACAGACCCGTGCTGCTGTGATCTGCCGGACTTATATTCCTGTCTACCTGTCCCTGTTTCCGGCTCCCTCCAGGCTGCTCGTAATTTGGTTGATGGGAAACTGTCCCACTCATCAACCCCTCACCCCGCACCTCACGCCCGAGGGGGTGAAGGAGGCGGGAAGGCGGAGGGGCTTTCCCGCGCCTCCATCTTCCCGCTCTCAAAATCCCAATGTTAGTATTTCTTTGTAGTTTCCGGTTGGCTGCCTGGGCCTGCACGTCGGGTTTGTTCGTGTCCTAAAGTGATCACTATTGTCCCCCTCACTCTCCCTCTCCTCTCCCTCTCCTCTCCCTCACTCTCCCTCTCCTCTCCCTCACTCTCTCCTTACCTCCCTCCCTCATCCGTCTACCTCATGCACCCTCTCCCTCTCCGACTCCGCCTTCTCCTAAACAAAAAGCATTAACAAAACTCACTCATATGTAAAATTGTCTCCGTGGGACCTGTTGATTTGTGCTGTTATTATTGTTCTCGTTATTATTATTATTACAACTATATATATATATATATATATATATATATTATATATATATATATCTATATATATATATATATATATATATATATGAATGAGATTGGGTGGATATAAATAGGAGCTGCTTCGTATGGGCCAATAGGCCTTCTGCAGTTACCTTTATTCTTGTGTTCATATGTTTTCCAGTAATTTTTAATTGAGAACTAAATGCTGTAAAGAAGAGCTAAGTGGGCCCCTTATCCTACATTTTTATAAATCATTAGAGACGAGTCGAGTATCAGAGTCATGGAGAGTGGCCAATGTGGTGCCCATTTTTAAAAAGGGAGATAGATCATCTATATTGAACTATCGGCCATTAGCTAATGTCTATTGTATAAAATTCCTTGGGTTAATAATATAAAATGTCAGTCATGTACGTCCTTAAAACGCCGAATCTGTTCTAACACTTAACGCGAGCACATTTGGACGCTATTGTGAACAGCGTCAAAATTCCGGTGCTTTAATGAAATTAAAGACACCGCAATATTGACGCAGTAATAATAATAATCAACGGCCTCAATAAGTTAGGTGAGTTGCTTAGGTAAGAACGTTCCAGGATAGGCCAAAATAACTTAAATTGATGCTTGTCAAATGGTGAGAACAGGCTCCTGTGAGGCTCTTAGTCCTCTATATCTCTGCGTCCAACCACTTGGACTGGACAGTAGAGCGATGGTCTCGCTTCATGCAGGTCCGCGTTCAATCTCCGACCGTCCAAGTGGCTGGGCACCATTCCTTCCCCCCCCCCCAGTCCCATTCCAAATCCTTATCCTGACCGCTTCCAAGTGCAATATAGTCGTAATGGCTTGGTGCTTTCCCCCTGATATCTTCTCTTTCCTTCCCTCTATATCTCTGCTAGATCCGGGACTTTTCCCCTCACCTGATCCGGGCTCACCACAGCCCGTGCTACTTGGAACTTCTTGTTCCAGGTAGCGAATCTTTAACAACAACCTCACTTGAGTAAAGGAACAGACGACCTCTCACTCCTGTTAGCAGGCTGAGAGCTTTCTCTTCCCATAGCTCATGGTGAGCCTTACCCACTAGTTTTCCCTGGAACACGATCCGCCAATAGATTAGCAACCAGGTATTCGGTTTCTGCTGGGTAACGGGATACCTGGCCAGGACTCGAACCCATACAAATGGCTCGGGAGGTGCGGGGCGTGTGTGTTACCACTGCGCCACCAACGATTCACAGACAACCCGCCATTTCTATACAGTCCTGTATTACCTTGGCGTTTATCTTCAATATTTCTTACTTTGTGTGGCCATTCCCCTCCTTCTTGCGGTTATTGCAGTCTTCTCGTGGCCTTTGTTCTCTTATTTCTTCATCCCCGCATTCTTCTATCCTTGCTTCTTGGAGGGTTTTGTAAAGGTTATCTTGAGATGATTTCGGGGCTCAGTATTCCCGCGGCCCGGTCCTCGACCAGGCCTCCTTTTTGTTACACATCCGCAGGCAGCAGCCTGTAGCAAATGTCTAACTCCCAGGTACCTATTTACTTCTAGGTGAACAGGGGCATCAGGGTGAAATATACTCTGCCCATTTGTTTACCCCTCGCCGGGGAACGAACCCAGAATCTTAGGACTATGAATCCTGAGCGCTGTTCACTCAGCTGTCAGGCCTTCTGGAGCAGTTGGTTCATAACCGAAATGTCGTGGGTTCGATTCCTGTGCAGAACGAGACGTTTGGGCACGTTTCCTTGCACCTGATGGTGCTGTTTACCTATCTTGAGGTTATCTTGAGATTATTTCGGGGCTTTAGTGTCCCCGCGGCCCGGTCCTCGACCAGGCCTCCACCCCCAGGAAGCAGCCCGTGACAGTTGATTGACACCCAGGTACCTATTTTACTGCTAGGTAACAGGGGCATAGGGTGAAAGAAACTCTGCCCATTGTTTCTCGCCGGCGCCTGGGATCGAACCCGGGATCACAGGAACACAAGTCCAGTGTGCTGTCCGCTCGGCCGACCGGCTCCGCAGTAAATACCTAGCTAAATTACCTAGCAGTAAATAGGGACATAGGAGTCAGGTAATTGTTGTGGGTTGCATCCTGGTAGAGGTCAAGTGTTGGCCTTGAAGACCTCGTTAGGCCTAACAGACTTCTTGTCCCCGGCAACGGAAATTATAGACAGATTGCGATCTCTGTTCCTCTGTCTCTCAGACGGGTCACGAACCTGTCTTCCGCTTCCATACATTTGTCGCTGACAAATGTCTATCTTTTATAAAATGTTCTTCTGTGTTCGTTCTCCTGTTCTTCCTCTGAGTTCGTTCACCTGTTCTTCCTCTGAGTTCGTTCTCCTGTTCTTCCTCTGAGTTCGTTCTCCTGTTATTCCGCTAAGTTCGTTCTTCGTCTGAGGTCGTTCTTCCACACTATACTCTCTCTCTCTCTCTCTCTCTCTCTCTCTCTCTCTAGGAAGTCCCTAATTGTTCCATCCCCTTCTCTCCTTTCCATTATACCAGCCGTGTGATGGTGTCGTTACTGACACATCCTCTGGTCTCCATGGGTGTCAAGTGGCCCCGGCCAGCGTGGCCACTGGCCCTGAGCGGGTCTTCCCGCACTATACTCAGTTGTTTTCCTCGATCTCACAGAAGGGTCTCCCTTCCTCTCCCCAACCCCACGTTTTCTTTGTTTCCTGCGTGAAGTCTTGCGTCAGTTAAGTTCAAGTATGTTTATTGAGACAAGAGGACAAGAAAGAACTACATCTCAAAGGGACAAAATAGCTTAGGCTATTTCTACCTCCCTCTTGTGTCAGAAAGTTTCTTTCTGCAGCTTGAACCAGCTTCTTCTCCCCCCCCCTGGTTATAAATACGAGCTGTTGCATTAATTAGCAACCCAATGACAGCAATTGCAAGCCTGGGTTTCAATGTAGTAAATACAGTATGTAATTACCTATCGAGCCAAGAGCCAAATATTCTTTATGTATACAGCATATGAATTTAATTATTAATTATAAGGCGAGAGCTATAGACCGAGGCATGTGAATAGAGTCAGACACGTCAACAATGTTTCTGGGAGAGAAGATTGGAGTGGGAGACGTCAACAGTTGGCTGCTCCCAATAACTGCCTGAGTCAACTCATTATTACCACCATAATTAGAATCCAATCCCAGTAATATTTTCACTAACTCCTCCTCCTCCTCCTCGCTTAATACGGCACAGGACGGCTTGAGAGGCACGCCAGGATGCCAGGGAGAAGATAATTTAGAACCTGTTTAGCATTCAGTTTGGGCAACGGGGACCCATCCAGCGGTGATTTGTATGAGACATGATCAAAAGATCCTCTCCTGGATGTCTGTGTTAGAGGTTTTAAAATGGTGAGACGGGTCGGAGTCGTATAGAAAATCCTCATCAAACGTTGGTTGATAAGAGTAGCATCCGCCTCCCAGTTTGTATGATGTTAGCGCTCATTACAAAATTGTCTCCTCACACTCGAATGCTTCCCTATGGCCGCGTTCGCTTGTGATTAAGAGGGTGGAACGCTTCTTTTTTTTTAACCTCGCGCTCTCTCTCTCTCTTTCTCATACCCGCTACGGAATGGATATTGTCGAGGTCGTATGCCAATAGTGGCTTTTGTTTCCGGAACCTCGCCCTTCTTCGTATAGATTAATGGGGTTGCTTTTTGTTTTACCAAGTTGTGTTGGCTGGCTGACGGCGCCTACCTTATGGCCCAGCATCGCCATCTGCCCACCGACCCTCCCCCACGCCCCCCCTCACGTTCTGGTTTACTCTTTGGCAAAGTAAACTTGCTACACACCTCTCAACATCGAGGTTTGATAATCCGTAAAGTTTACATTGTAAATCGGGGAGATTTGTCAGGGAAAAAAAGATCTGCCAGGGAAAAAAGGGGAAAAAACATACATCATACTGTAACGTATAACCTGTATTTTGAGGGCGTACCGCAGCGGTCTTCCGTGTTCGATCCACTGGCGTGACAGAGACGGTTGGGCACCTTTCCTTTCAGCTGATACATCTGTTCACTAGCAGTAAAACAAGAAATTCCCTGTTGCATTCACAGGAAATTCTTGAGGGTTGTATTCTGGGGAGAGTCAGTTGTTGGTACAGATGACTGACACAACACCAGATGGCTGACACAACACCAGATGACTGACACAACACCAGGTGGCTGACACAACACCAATTGGCTGACACAACACCAGATGGCTGACACAACACTAGGTGGGATTTCACAATTCTGAGAAATGTTAATTCTCTTTCAGGTCATTCCCACTCTACCTGTAGCCCCAGACAACCTCTGGTTTGTAATCAACATACTGAGATGTTATCTGCGTGTATACAGCTAAATAATAGACTCTACAGGGTGCAGCGTCCTACACTATGTGAAGGATTACATAGATTTTTGTATGCAAGACGATGTGTGACGTTGTGTGACGTTGTCTAGTAACATCACACACTGTTACAAAGTGTTGAACACCAAGTAACACTATATAACCAGTCTACGACGTGTGACCGCAATGTTTGAAAATATTCATGTACAGAAGACGCCGGAGCCTCCACATCCACCCACTGTGGAGACGGAGCCTCTACATCCACCCACTGTGGACACGGAGCCTCCACATCCACCCACTGTGGACACGGAGCCTCCACATCCACCCACTGTGGACACGGAGCCTCCACATCCACCCACTGTGGACACGGAGCCTCCACATCCACCCACTGTGGACACGGAGCCTCCACATCTACCCACTGTGGACACGGAGCCTCCACATCCACCCACTGTGGAGACGGAGCCTCTATATCCACCCACTGTGGAGACGGAGCCTCTACATCCACCCACTGTGGAGACGGAGCCTCCACATCCACCCACTGTGGACACGGAGCCTCCACATCCACCCACTGTGGAGACGGAGCCTCTACATCCACCCACTGTGGAGACGGAGCCTCCACATCCATCCATTGTGGAGACGGAACCTCCACATCCACCCACTGTGGAGACGGAACCTCCACATCCACCCACTGTGGAGACGGAACCTCCACATCCACCCACTGTGGAGACGGAGCCTCTACATCCACCCACTGTGGAGACGGAGCCTCTACATCCACCCACTGTGGAGACGGAGCCTCCACATCCATCCATTGTGGAGACGGAGCCTCCACATCCACCCACTGTGGAGACGGAGCCTCCACATCCACCCACTGTGGAGACGGAGCCTCCACATCCACCCACTGTGGAGATGGAGCCTCCACATCCACCCACTGTGGAGATGGAGCCTCCACATCCACCCACTGTGGAGACGGAGCCTCCACATCCATCCATTGTGGAGACGGAGCCTCCACATCCACCCACTGTGGAGACGGAGCCTCCACATCCACCCACTGTGGAGACGGAGCCTCCACATCCACCCACTGTGGAGACGGAGCCTCCACATCCACCCACTGTGGAGATGGAGCCTCCACATCCACCCACTGTGGAGACGGAGCCTCCACATCCATCCATTGTGGAGACGGATCCTCCACATCCACCCACTGTGGAGACGGAGCCTCCACATCCACCCACTGTGGAGACGGAGCCTCCACATCCACCCACTGTGGAGATGGAGCCTCCACATCCACCCACTGTGGAGATGGAGCCTCCACATCCACCCACTGTGGAGACGGAGCCTCCACATCCACCCACTGTGGAGACGGAGCCTCCACATCCACCCACTGTGGAGACGGAGCCTCCACATCCACCCACTGTGGAGACGGAGCCTCCACATCCACCCACTGTGGAGATGGAGCGTCCACATCCACCCACTGTGGAGATGGAGCCTCCACATCCACCCACTGTGGAGACGGAGCCTCCACATCCACCCACTGTGGAGACGGAGCCTCCACATCCACCCACTGTGGAGACGGAGCCTCCACATCCACCCACTGTGGAGATGGAGCCTCCACATCCACCCACTGTGGAGATGGAGCCTCCACATCCACCCACTGTGGAGACGGAGCCTCCACATCCACCCACTGTGGAGACGGAGCCTCCACATCCACCCACTGTGGAGACGGAGCCTCCACATCCACCCACTGTGGAGACGGAGCCTCCACATCCACCCACTGTGGAGACGGAGCCTCCACATCCACCCACTGTGGAGACGGAGCCTCCACATCCACCCACTGTGGAGGCAGTATTCTACTACTACAACACTCTAGACTCACAAACAGTAATTAATCAGCGGTTCATTTACACCGGAGTGCTGCCTAGAGCGACCAGGCCAGGTTGAGAAGCACTCCTTCAAGGGGGCCATGCCTTAAGGAGTCGGAATGCGTGGCCCCTTGAAGGGCAAGTGTTGTATCCAGGCCTGGACCGATGGGGTGCCACTTGACAAGGCTCTACGATCTTGACCGAGGGCCTACTTGAATAAAACTGCTGACCGCGGCCTTTTTATAAGTAGTTCTAGTTCTTTTATCTGAGTTTACCTGAGAGCTACTAACACTAGTGGCCTCGACGAGGACAGGAAGCCGGCAGTTTGTCGAAGGTTAAACCCCCTTTGCCATGATGATCTTTTCCAGCTGTACTGTACAAGTTAACAGTTTTGGCATTTACGACTTCAGCGGGTAGGCGGTTCCATGGGCTTATAACCCTATGGGTGAAAAGCCTCTCCTGTTCTCACTCCCACATTGTGGCTTGGTGAGCTTGAAACCGTTGCTTCTTGTTTGTGTTACATATGACCTTTTGAAGAAATTGTCCGGATCAACATCCTCCAAATTGTTCAGTATTTACAAAGTTTCAATACTAACCCGCCGTGTCCTGCCTGGTGTGTAGTGTTGTTAGTCGTGTGGCCCTCAGCTATTCCTGATACGTCAGGCGACTCAGTTTTGGAATGATTTCCGTTGTCCGGTGTTGAACTCTCTCCAGGGGAGCCATATCCCCCTGAAAATGGACTCCATGTTTGGACACAGCAGTCCGCCTGGCCGCGCACCACTGATTCACACACTTGAATCACCACCTTGCGTTGTTATATTACCTGTATGTCATCATACACACTACATGTATATGTATACATCTTTTATTTTGAGGTTATCTTGAGATGATTTCGGGGCTTTAGTGTCCCCGAGGCCCGGTCCTCGACCAGGCCTCCACCCCCAGGAAGCAGCCCGTAACAGCTGACTAGCACCCAGGTACCTATTTACTGCTAGGTAACAGGGGCATAGGGTGAAAGAAACTCTGCCCATTGTTTCTCGCCGGCGCCTGGGATCGAACCCGGGACCACAGGATCACAAGTTCAGCGTGCTGTCCGCTTGGTCGACCGGCTCCATCCAAACAGAAATCATATGTATCTTTCACTAATTACTGAAACACTTAATGACCACTTTGAAATGGGGCGTACCTTTCCCACCAGTCCTGGGAGTGCACCACTGTACCACCTTGAGGTTACCTTGAGGTGCTTCCGGGGCTTAGCGTCCCCGCGGCCCGGTCGTCGACCAGGCCTCCTGGTTGCTGGACT
>WNGS01005680.1:9516323-9526920 GCA_020271785.1 Procambarus virginalis
TAGTCTAGCACTGGCAACTCTGGGTTGGGACAAATTATGAGGATAACATCAACACAAAGAGTGACTAACGGCAGCAGCTGATACTAAAAGTCGCCAGCTCGCAGGATGGTTATCATACAGATTCTGGCACCTCACTCAGCTCCTCACAGTCTACGGTGCCAGGTACCCACACTTAACTTCCTCGGGTAGGCTAGGACGTCAGACGTAGCTTTGACCACAGCAACAACGGAATGCTGCTTAAGTGTAGAGAAGAGAATTTGTATACGTTTCTTTCTATGTTTAGAAGAATATCGGTGTTACTTATTGTGGAGGAGTGTGAAAAGTTGTGTGACATGGTGTTGGAGTATGAACAGTGGTGTGTTACAAGGTGTGGGAGTATGAACAGTGGTGTGTTACATGGTTGTGGAGTATGAACAGTGGTGTGTTACAAGGTGTTGGAGTAGAACAGTGGTGTGTTACAAGGTGTGGTAGTATGAACATGTGTGTTACAGGTGTGGGGAGTATGAACAGTGGTGTGTTACAAGGTGTGGGAGTATGAACAGTGGTGTGTTACAAGGTGTGGGTGTATGAACAGTGGTGTGTTACATGGTGTGGGTGTATGAACAGTGGTGTGTTACATGGTGTGGGAGTATGAACAGTGGTGTGTTACATGGTGTGGGTGTATGAACAGTGGTGTGTTACATGGTGTGGGAGTATGAACAGTGGTGTTACATGGTGTGGGAGTATGAACAGTGGTGTGTTACATGGTGTGGGAGTATGAACAGTGGTGTGTTACATGGTGTGGGAGTATGAATAGTGGTGTGTTACATGGTGTGGGTGTATGAACAGTGGTGTGTTACATGGTGTGGGAGTATGAACAGTGGTGTGTTACATGGTGTGGGTGTATGAACAGTGGTGTGTTACATGGTGTGGGAGTATGAACAGTGGTGTGTTACATGGTGTGGGAGTATGAACAGTGGTGTGTTACATGGTGTGGGAGTATGAACAGTGGTGTGTTACATGGTGTGGGAGTATGAACAGTGGTGTGTTACATGGTGTGGGAGTATGAACAGTGGTGTGTTACATGGTGTGGGAGTATGAACAGTGGTGTGTTACATGGTGTGGGTGTATGAACAGTGGTGTGTTACATGGTGTGGGTGTATGAACAGTGGTGTGTTACATGGTGTGGGAGTATGAACAGTGGTGTGTTACATGGTGTGGGAGTATGAACAGTGGTGTTACATGGTGTGGGAGTATGAACAGTGGTGTGTTACATGGTGTGGGTGTATGAACAGTGGTGTGTTACATGGTGTGGGAGTATGAACAGTGGGTGTTACATGGTGTGGGAGTATGAACAGTGGTGTGTTACATGGTGTGGGAGTATGAACAGTGGTGTGTTACATGGTGTGGGTGTATGAACAGTGGTGTGTTACATGGTGTGGGTGTATGAACAGTGGTGTGTTACATGGTGTGGGTGTATGAACAGTGGTGTGTTACATGGTGTGGGTGTATGAACAGTGGTGTTACATGGTGTGGGAGTATGAACAGTGGTGTGTTACAAGGTGTGGGTGTATGAACAGTGTGTTATAGCTGTCGATATTTCTTAAAATGTGGAACTAGGGCCGACCCAAAATAGCCTATGACACACCAAATCCCCCATGCGTCATCCTGGAAGTTGAGTGAGGCTATCCCTAAGCATCTGGCCTCCTACTTTGGACAAACAAACAGACATTCTATTTTATACTTACTGATATGTGCTTAGGAAAGTTTAGGTTTGGTTTTGCCCCATATAATATTAACAGTAAAAACCGTGAATTTTTATGGGTGCAACAGTTAATTTTTGTACGTTCGAAAAATAGTTGATATGAGCACTATAATTCGATACACAGTTTTAAATATGAATAAAAGAAAACGAGTGAACAGTCACCTCATTGGACAAGTGATGGTCGAAAGACAGAGTTTTGGAGCAGCGCGCAGGCATGCACACGCACGCACGCACGCACGGACGCACACACATATACACAGGGGCCTGGTGGCTGAGTGGACAGCGCTCGGTATTCGTAATCCTAGGGCCCGGGGATCGATTCCCTGCGATGGCGGAAACAAATGGGCAAAGTTTCTTTCACCCTGATGCCCCCTGTTCACCTAGCAGTAAATAGGTACCTGGGAGTTAGACAGTTGTTACGGGCTGCTTCCTGGGCGTGTGTGTGTGTGAAAAAAGTTGATTGACAGTTAAGACTCGGGCCGAAAGAGCCTGAGCTCATCCTCCGCATGCACAACTAGGTGAATACACACCTTTCCAATTCAACATAATGGTCCCCCTCATGGAAGACGGCCTCTTCCAACTCTCCCTCCCCTCACCCCCTCCATGGTCCACGACCACTGTCAACTCTCCCGACACCTCACCCTGCCATCCCCTCTTTTACCCCACACACCCCTGCCACCCCCTTAACCCCACATACTCCTGCCACCCCCTTCACCCCACATACCCCTGCCATACCCCAATAACACACACCCCCCCTGCTACCCTCCTACACCCCCGCGGCACACAAAGGCCCGACCCACAAGATACTGTATACCTGTCGTTGAGCCGCTGAGTCAGGCCAGCAGTAGCGGAGACGACAACCAAGATACGCGCCGTGAAGGGCCCTGAGAGAGGGGGCCCCGAGGACTGTGAGGACCCAGACGAGGGCCCCCGGACGAGCACAGGGCCACACCTCTATCACCCGCTCATCGCCTTGAAATTTGCTAACACGGCCACTTGCTGGAGGAACAGCGGCTAACGAGCACGTGTTGGCGCCCTCAGAAGCCCCGAGGATGGGAGGGGCAGGGGGTTTTGTAGAGGGAGGAGGGGATGGGTGGGGATGTGTTGAGTTGGGGGTGTTGGCGTAGAGCAGGGTGAAGCGGAGCAGGGTAGGGTTCGAGGTGCTAGGGTAGTGAAGGGAGACTAGCTGGGTAAGGCAGGAGGGTCCCAGGCAGGGTTGACAAGGGTAGAGGGGGTGTGGCAGATAAGGGGTGTGGCAAGGAAGGGGTGTGGCAGGGAAGGGGGTGTAGCAGGGAAGGGGGTGTGCAGGGAAGGGGTGTGGCAGGGAAGGAGTGGTTCTCTAAATATGTGCACATTTCTCGCCAATAATCTGGTGAAATACTCAAAGTTTACGCCTGAACAGACAACGGATTTGCGCTGTGATAACACCATCACTACCACCATCACCACCCCCCATCACCACCACCATCACCACCCCCCCCCCCCACCAGCACCACCATCAACACCACCACCTCCCACCAGCACTACCTGGCACCGCTACACCACCAGGAATAATGACTGCTCCTCGTCACACGACACATAAACAACACCTGCCTCTGGTTCCAAATTTTAACCTCTTGTTAAGTTGACTAACGAACCACTGCGTTGAGGGTACGATGGCCTGTGTCAGCTACTCACCTAGTCACCTAGTTGTACTCACCTAGTTGTGTTTGCGGGGTTGAGCTCTGGCTCTTTGGTCCCGCCTATCAACCGTTAATCAACAGGTGTACAGATTCCTGAGCCTACTGGGCTCTATCATATCTACACTTGAAACTGTGTATGGAGTCAGCCTCCACCACATCACTTCCTAATGCATTCCATTTGTCAACCACTCTAGACACTAAAAAAGTTCTTTCTAATTTCTCTGTGGCTCATTTGGGCACAGTGTAGTGGTGCTGGTGCAGGTCGGTGTTCATAGTGGTGGTAGTGGGCGCTGACAGTGGTAGTGGGTGTTGATAGTGGTAGTGGGTGCCGACAGGTGGTGGTGGTGGCGTCAGGACTGTTTTAGACATAAAATAACCCTTTGAATAACCTTTTGAAGTTTTCCAGGTGGCTAATTGGCTTGGTTGTGTTGGCTGGTGAGGCGAGCTTCTCGACTCTGGACGTGTGTGTACTTACCTAGATATGCTTGTATGGTCGAGCCTCGGCTACTAAGCCCCGCCTTTCCGACTATCAATATTTTTGTTTGTGTAATGGCTCTATTATCTCACTTTAATATAATTGTATTTTAAACTTCGTATTCGGGTAAATTTTGTTGCTTTACTCATTTAACATAGTTCATTTGTATATAACACTTAAATGTCAGGGAAAACGTCTGCAGTAGGATTTATTTGTGTATCTTGTTTCCATCTAGGCTTCGTTATTCGGGTGCTCCTCACTTCGATCATTTATTATTTGTCAGCATTGTCAATTCTAATTAGAATCGTTAATGTTGTTATCATGTCCCCTTATTTACCGTCTCTTAGTGAGCTGAAATCCAGTTCCATCAGTTTTTTATCGTTGCTTATTTCAGCTCAGACACGAGCCTTATTATGTAACTTTGCATACTATATATTCTTGATTAATGTTCTTCGGTATGGTTTCATGTCATAGCTGCGTACTCAACACTAGGCTTCAAGTAGGTTGAAACTATTTTAGTCTATATGTGAACTCACCTTTTCTGCACTTGTAAGATCGAACATCTTACAAGTCCCAAGATCCCAATATCCTTACAGGATCCCAAGCCCCACTTTTCCAGCTGCTATTAAATTAATACAAAAACTCATTCCTTTTCTTTTGTCATCATATTATCTTTGAAAGTGGTCTCTTGATTTCACCTCTAGAACCTACTCATGTAGCCAAATAGAGGGCTCTGCGACTTACTGCAAACGTATTTCTTCCAGATCTCTCCTGGTCCTCTGTATCTTTAGCTTCCGCCCGGGACCTCTAGTCTCACCTCATCTGTGTCTCCACCGTCCAGCTTCCACCCGTGTCCACTGCTCTTACCTCATCTGTGTAACTTCCACCTGTGTCCTCTGGTTCCACCTTATCTGTGTCCCTAGATCCCACCCATGTCCTCTTGTCCTACATGTGTCTCCAGCTTCCATCCAGGCTTCTGGCCCTTCTTCATCTCTGTCTCCAGCTTCCACCTGGGCCTTTAGTCTTACTGTATCTAAATTTTCATTATTATCTTGCACGTTATTATAACTGCTCTGTTTCTTGTTCCTCCAACGGAATGAGGCTCTCTGTAGTTTGTCGTTGTCGAGTCCCTTCAACTCCAACCCAATGAGAAGCAAGAGTGCCACAGGCACAAGCAAAGAACACTATATGAACTTCAAAAGTTCTCGGCTCATCAATGTCCGAACAATTTTAAGAAAAATTCTGGAACAAAAGTGGACGTGTTCAGGAAATAAGTAGATACGTTTCTGCAGGAAGTGCCGGCCCATGCGGGTTGTAGTGGATACATGAAGCGGCTGAAGGCCGCTCCAAGCAACAGCCTGTTAGATCAAGTTATCACAAATCAAGCCGAGCTTGAGGAATACAAGAACTCTCGGAACCCACTTCAGGTATACTCCAGCTTTGTCACATATTACTCAACTATGTGTATTCACGTATTTTTGCATACACAATCGAGTTTCAGCTGATGGACCCCGCCGTTCCAGCCGCCAGTCGTCTGGTGAAATGACTCTCGACCAAAGTTTCTCCGAATATCATTAACCTATGGAGTCGGCTTCTACTAAACACCTGACGTCAAGGTCATCCAGTACACGTGAACTGGGTGCCAAGACATGTACGAACACCAGGGAATAACATTGCACATGAAGCTGCAAAAGTGGTAAATAAAAGGAAGAATATAGACATTCATAAGCTATAGTCTACCACAGATTAAGAAACCAATTAGAGGTAGAACAATGCAGAAGATCTACAGTGACCATAACGCCGCAGCTGCAACATCGGGATTTGTGGGTTGGTACAAGAAAGGTATCAACTATGAACCACTTATTTTGTTGAAAAAGCACAATAAATGAACAGAGCTACATATGCACCACACCAGACCTACATACCCAAGTAGAAGTAAGATACGCTTACAGGTTCCAGAAGAAAAGACATAATCAGAATTGTGGAGAAATTCCCGACGAGACCCCGGGAACATAACACAGTGATGTGTTATAAATCAAATCAGATTACCATTTAATTAAAAAAAAAGTCTGGAAACACAAGGATATAACCTTGCCGAAACCAACATACGCGCCATAAAATACTCGTCTAAAATCTAACACCGATATGAGGAGCATACAGCAGGCCAGTCTGAGGCTTGGGGCCCGCGACGGAATATCTCTGGGAAAAACATTCTTGATAAGTTAACCTGATCCCATCCCCTTGTGTCCCCTCGTCCTGGTCCCACCCCTTGTGTCCCCTCGTCCTGGTCCCACCCCTTGTGTCCCCTCGTCCTGGTCCCACCCTTGTGTTCCCTGGTCGATGTTTCATCTTGAGTATCTTGCATGTCGATACCACGTCCTCTGTGTGTCGGCGCCGTGGCCGAGGGGGGTGTCGGCGCCGTGGGCGGGGGGGGGGGTGTCGGCGCCGTGGGCGGGGGGGGGGGTGTCGGCGCCGTGGGCAGGGGGGGGGGTGTCGGCGCCGTGGGCGGGGGGGGGGGTGTCGGCGCCGTGGACAGGGGGGGGGGGTGTCGGCGCCGTGGGCGGGGGTCGGGGTGCACGTGTCGGGAGGCGGGCGGCAGTTGTCCAGCCGGAGGTGTGAACGTGTAAAATTCTTCATCAACTTGTGCAGGATCACAGCGCCGGCACCTAAGAAGCGCCTGGCACACACCCGGCACGCAACCCGCTCCCCGAACCCTCACACACATTCCCGCCCCTCAGACCCCTTCCCACGAGGACCAAAACCCCGCGCTGCACAGCAGGGCGGGCTTACGCTCCTCAGGCTCCGGGCCCTCATATAAACTAGAGCATAAGTTTTAGAGACATTTTGAGTGGCGCGGGAGAGAGGGGAAGTCGGCCCCTGCGTCTCCCTGGCATGGGGTCGTGGGTCCTGTGTCGCCCCAGGTGGGTTACGACCCTCTGGCGCTGGGAGACAGGTAATCAGGCATTTACACGGCGGACGCTGAGTTAATTGGCAGCGGGAGTGTGTGTTCGTATTCACCACATTTTGTTCGGAATCGTTACATATTTCCGCACAGTCTGGGCTTTTGTTCGGTAATTAAAGCCAGCAGAGTTCCTCTTCCAACCCCCCCTTCCCCTCTTCTCTTTCTGGGTGCGTGTGAGGGGGTAGGGGGGGTGATCACGAGGGGGGGGGTGGCACCTTCCGCCCGGGCTGGAGACTACCCGGTAACGCTCGTTGGCTCGTTCACGCCTCGAGGCCGGCATTGTTGGCTCGTTACCAGGTGTTTAGTGGTAATTACTGGGCAGGAAGGCGGCTGGTTGGGGCTGCTTGTTGGGTGGCTGGGACTGTGTGTGTGTGTGTGTGTGTGTGTGTGTGTGTGTGTGTGTGTGTGTGTGTGTGTGTATTCACTTAGTTGTATTTTACGGGGGTTGAGCTTTGCTCTTTCGGCCCGCCTCTCAACTGTCAATCAACTGTTTACTAACTACACTAACTACTTTTTTTTTCTTTTTTTTTCCCACACCACACACACACCCCAGGAAGCAGCCCGTGACAGCTGACTAACTCCCAGGTACCTATTTACTGCTAGGTAACAGGGGCATTCAGGGTGAAAGAAACTTTTGCCCATTTGTTTCTGCCGGGTGCGGGAATCGAACCCGCGCCACAGAATTACGAATCGTTTCGATTACGAAACACACGTAGGTAGGCCTGGTAGCCTGGTGGATAGCGCGCAGGACTCGTATTCTGTGGCGCGGGTTCGATTCCCGCACCAGGCAGAAACATATGGGCAAAGTTTCTTTCACCCTGAATGCCTCTGTTACCTAGCAGTAAATAGGTACCTATAGGTACCTGGGAGTTAGTCAGCTGTCACGGGCTGCTTCCCGGGGTGTGTGTGTGGTGTGGAGAAAAAAAGTAGTTAGTAAACAATTGATTGACAGTTGAGAAGCGGGCCGAAAGAGCAAAGCTCAACCCCTGCAAACACAACTAGGTGAATACAACTAGGTGAATACACACACACACACACACACACATGTTAATCACCTCACTCCCTAAGCCTCCCCCAGTTGTCAGGGTTGCACCAATGACTGACAGCGTTATAATAATCCCAGACAATGTAGCCGTGTGTGTCCCCCTTGATACATAATGGTATCTTGATTTACAAGCTGCAATGTTCTCACTCGCACTCTCTCTCCACTTTTAGGCTACCAACAGTTGCACTCAAGGAGCCGTCTGTTGGTGATAGTACCCGCCTTTCTTCACTCAAGGATTCGCCAGCTAAGAGCACCTGTCTTTTCACTTTGCTATACATCTTTGTATGCTAGTGCAATCAGAATAGATCGATCCACTAACAATTGATTTGTATATCAACGATCACAGTTACGTGCCGCGTGTTCTTCATGCAATCAACTCCCTCTCAACCGTCCATAACATACCTTGAGCGCTTCATCAATCATCACCTTGCTAGTCACTCAATACATCTATCTCTTCCACATTAAGTCATTCATTAAGCTCACCTATTTTCTTCGAAATCACTCAATGAATCAAAATCCATCTCATACGAAGTTACCCATTAAATACATACTAAGCCACTGATTGATACTCAGGTCTTCAAATTTAGCTATGACATCGTGGGTAGCTATAAATAGGTGCCTCGTATGGGCCAAATAGGAGGTGCCTCGAATAGGCTAACCTTTCGGTTACCTTGAGGGGATTCCGAGGATGAACGTCCCCACAGCCCAGTCTCTGACCTGGCCTCCTGGTGGTGGTCTGATCAACCAGATTATTGACTGTAGAAAGGTAGGCCAGTTATGCCCTTTACGGCCTTACGTGTAGCGGGAGCCTTGGGCCTTTAATATTGATAGTTTCTGTGTACCTACGTGCACCTTCTGCCTTTCAACGGGGATATTTGCACATCCTGCCATGTCTCTACCTGGTCTCATCGTGGTGTTAAAAAAAGGTGTGCAGACTTGGAACTATATAGTTGGAAAAATAAGGAGCTGCCTCGTACGGATCAACAGAAAAATGAGGGCGGTAATCAGCGGCAATGTATCGAAATGGAGAAATGTAACTAATAGAGTACCACAGGGTTCAGTTCTAACACCAGTAATGTTTACTGTCTATGTGAATGATCTACCAGAAGTAATACATAATTACTTGAACATGTTGCTGATGATGCTAAGCTACTATGGAAGATAAGAACCTTAGACGATTGTCATGCCCTTCAAGAAGACCTTGAGAAAATAAGTGTATGGAACAACACCTGGCAGATGGAATTTAATGTGAATATATGCTAAGTTATGGAATGTGGAATAGGGGAAAATAGGCCACACACAACTTACAAATTATGTGAAAAGTTTTTTAAGAACTTTGATTAAGAAACAGATATAAGTTGTATTGGATAGAAAACTGTCACCTGAGGACCACGTAAAGTACATTGTGCGAGGAGCCTATCTAACCTACGAACTGTCTTTAAAAATATGTAAATCATTTACGACCTTTATGAGACCAAAATTAGAATATACAACGTTTGTATGGTGCCCATATCTCAAGAAGCACATCAACAAATTAGAAAAGATGCAGACATGCAACTAAATGGCTTTCGGAGCTGAAAAACAAGAGCTGCAAGGAGAAGCTATAGGTGTTAGATATGCCAAAGCTAGGAGATAGAAGGAAAAAATAGGCGATATGACCACTACATACAAAATAGTAACAGGAATCGACAAAATTGACAAAGAAGAATTTTTAAGTACTGAACTTCGAGAACAAGCTATCATGGATTCACACTAAGCAAAACAAAGCTGACGAAAAAAACAGAAAGTTCACTGTGGCAAACAGATTGATAGACGGTTGTAACAAGTAAAGTGAGAAGGTGGAGGATGCTAACGCCGTCACCCGTTTCAAAACGTCACACGACCAAGTGTACTGGGAAGACAGGATACCACAGAGCGTAGCTCTCATCTTGTAACAACACTTAGGTAAGTACACACACACACACACACACACACACACACACACACACACACACACACACACACACACACACACACACACATACACACACACACACACACACACACCACACACACACACACACACCACACACACACACACACACACACACACACACACACACACACACACACACACACACACGTTGTTATCTCTTTCATTTTGTCCCTGAGTCATTGTGCAATAACGACAGTTAATCGTCTCCGAGAATTCCATTATGCATATGCAAAGAAAATGTTCGTGTCAAGAGACCAGACTGAATTACAATAATTTCCTCACGTTAAATGTGCTATTACTAGTTCAAATGTTTCTCACACTGCGACACTGGCACAAGAGTGGCGTGACAACGGTGGGAAGTGGAGACGAGCTCTAGTGAAGGGTTCCTTTGTCCCAGGTGACTATAACGACAGGTATCATTACCACATATCATCACCTCATCTCTCCTCGTCACACCATGCAAGCCACACCACACCAGCACCACATGGCGCCACACCATACTTCCCACACTACATTTACACACCATACTAAGGCAAACAATACACCTACACCACATAGACAATTCTACGACAGGGGTGGACTGCATTTTCCACGACTGCCAAAAAGCCTTTTGCTATGGTTCATCCATAATAATAATGTAAGTGGTGACAACAACCATATCTGTGCAACTACCAGTCAGCTGAGTCTGTGCTTGCTCCAGGTACGACGCACCCA
>WNGS01005680.1:9564939-9592409 GCA_020271785.1 Procambarus virginalis
TATAATTCACTCTCACACACACACTAGAGCCCAGAGCTTGGTGTGTGAAGGGAAAAAATAAAACTGAGTTTACCTACATCCCTACCCTCCTCCTCCTCTTCCTCCCATCGGCTCTAGCATTTTCTTGCCACTAAACGCGCAACACAGAAAGAAAAGCACAATAAAAATGATAATCCATGTTTGACGCAAATGTTCAGCACCGAGCCTTGGACTACGTCCCCCCTATCCCCCGAAACCTCTACCCTTTGGTGTATTGGCAAATCTGTTTCACTTTTCGGAAAACATTATTCCACCCTAGAGCACTCAGGGCTCCTCTTAATTCTCACAAGCTGCCAGCTTCTCCACCCGGACCAACTACAAGGCGTTCTGTACTGCCTCTTATCAACTTGTAAATTCGGCGAGGTATACACATGCACTCACACGGGGGTCCAAAATGTGTGGCTGCAAGGCCAGGTGTGAAAGTGTACATGATGGGCGAGGAATTACCGCGAGAGGGGTAGGGGGGTATTACGGCGCGGCTCTGTGGTATGGCGACGAGCGGCAACTCCGTAATCCATTCTTTTTAATCCAGACGACCGACCGGGGTGTGAACTCGAATGGGCGGCCGCGTCCGAACCCTCCCGCCCCACTTCTCCGCCGCCCCGCGCCGCCCATCACTCTCTCTCTCCCACTTCCTCGTGTAAGTGATACCTTGCGGTGATTTAGTTACCGGAGAGAAGTGGATTCAAGATGGAGTTAGGTTCTACCCAAGGGGAGGAAGTATTGATCGGAGAGGCATGGATGAAGTCGGGGACGAGGCCTCTTCGGACGTGACAAGATCTGCGGGGGCCCGGACACGAAGATTATGCGATATTAAAACCTTTCGTCCATTGATTCCGCGGCGTATTAGCCCCCATCAGAAATAAATCCGTGGCCGGGCTGTTTATAGAACCATGCCGGGGAATGTTGGGGGATGAGACGGGCGGCGGTCGGGTGGGTGCTCATCAAAGGCTATAATGAGGCAGTAAACAATTGGCGCAAAACAAGCTACTCGCCAGGGCTGTTGGCGCGCTAGAAATGTTGGGCTGTTTGGACGCGTTTGTTGATTGAGCTGTCAAGTTGGCGGGAATTATTCATTGCCTTTTTATCCTCCTGGCTGCAAGATGTGTCAATAGCTAGTGGCGGGAACGTAAACACCCGCCACAGACACGCACAAACTTTCATGAATCCCGGAGTGGGACTTGCTCTTGGCGGGGCATTCGAAATTGTGTGAACAACGACACGCTCTCCTTCCCTCCCTCTCACTCTCCCTCCCTCTCCTCACTCTCCCGTTTTATTTATTAGTTTGAGTGGTGCAGTTCACCAGTCACTTCACCCCTGGATAAGTACACGGGAAGGTGGGAGGAGAGGGGAAAGAATAATAATTAGCTATATTCTCTGCTTGCGTCTCTTGTTTCTCTTCCTACCTGTCTCTATACATGTTTGTTTGTCTTCCTACTAGTCTCTCTATATGTTTGTTTCTCTTCCTACCTGTCTCTATACATGTTTGTTTGTCTTCCTACCTGTCTCTCTATATGTTTGTTTGTCTTCCTACCTGTCTCTATACATGTTTGTTTGTCTTCCTACCTGTCTCTCTATATGTTTGTTTCTCTTCCTACCTGTCTCTATACATGTTTGTTTGTCTTCCTACTAGTCTCTCTATATGTTTGTTTGTCTTCCTACCTGTCTCTCTATATGTTTCTCTTCCTACCTGTCTCTATATATGTTTGTTTGTCTTCCTAACTGTCTCTATATATGTTTGTTTGTCTTCCTACCTGTCTCTCTATATGTTTGTCTTCCTACCTGTCTCTCTATATGTTTCTCTTCCTACCTGTCTCTATATATGTTTGTTTGTCTTCCTACCTGTCTCTATATATGTTTGTTTGTCTTCCTACCTGTCTCTCTATATGTTTGTTTGTCTTCCTACCTGTCTCTCTATATGTTTGTTTGTCTTCCTACCTGTCTCTCTATATGTTTCTCTTCCTACCTGTCTCTCTATATGTTTGTTTGTCTTCCTACCTGTCTCTCTATATGTTTGTTTGTCTACCTACCTGTCACTCTACATGTTTGTCTTTCTTCCTGTCTTGTCTGCCATACTATCTGTCTGTGCCTGCAATTCTGTCTGTACCTGCCGTCCTGTCTGTGGCTACCATCCTGTCTGTCTGTGGCTGTCATCCTGTCTGTCTGTGCCTGCCATCCTGTCTGTCTGTGCCTGCCATCCTGTCTGTGCCTGCCATCTTGTCTGTCTGTGGCTGCCATCCTGTCTGTCTGTGCCTGCCATCCTGTCTGTCTGTGCCTGCCATCCTGTCTGCGCCTGCCATCCTGTCTGTCTGTGCCTGCCATCTTGTCTGTCTGCGCCTGCCATCCTTTCTGTTTGTGCCTGCCATCCTTTCTGTTTGTGCCTGCCATCCTTTCTGTTTGTGCCTGCCATCCTGTCTGTCTGTGCCTGCCATCCTTTTTGTTTGTGATTGCACATCTTGATGTTTGTCTGCCTTTCCGCCTACCTCCCTGCTTGCCTCTCTGTCTTCTTATCTGTCGTTGTCTGTCTGCCCTATTGTCTGTATTTCTGACTCTCGGTCTGTGTTGCTGCCTGTCGGTCTGTGTCTCTTTATCTTCTGTCTATATGCCTTCCTACCTGCCCGTTTCTGTCCGTCTGTCTCTCTATCCCACACACACACTATGTTAAAGGAGGGATTATTTTTATAAAGAGCCTAGCGACTAAAGATGTATTAACCGTCAAACTTGTTCTAGCTTAATTAATTTACCGAGTTAAATTTAGGCTACTCGCAATTTTAGTTGAAATGGATACATTTTACGAATTGTTTTGCCTGGTTCTCACTAGATTAAATTAATCTTGGTTTTGAGAGGGAGTTACAGTTGCTTAAAATTACAGTAACGCATGTAGAAATGATTACTTGTGTAGTTTAAGCTTATGTTAGCTATATCACTGTTGGACTAGACGGGGGGGGGGCCACATCTTCTCTACTCACCATCTTCATCACTGAGACTACGAAAGTATCATAAGTATATAAAGAAAGTATATAAGTATATAAGAAAGTATAGAAAGTATATAAGAAAGTCTAAGTATCTTGAGTGCTCGTGAAGAACCAGGATGTCTGTGTGTGCTCAGGTGTTTTCAAATATAACTCAGGTGTGCTTATGTCGAATAGACGGACAAAAGAATAGTGGATTATGACAAATTATTGGCCCATGGGAGGGAGCTCTCGTATGAGCTCGGCCGTACATTTCTCTGGTTCTGGAGGCTCTCCAGTGAACGTGTTTCTATGATTTTAGAATTGGAAATTTTATTACAGGAAAAAATAACGTGTGTCACAGAACTGGAACTATACAGAAGACGCAGATTGCCTACTGATTCCTCCAAATCTAAAATAATCACAATGTGATATCCTTTGTTTTGTGTTCACATCTGGGTTGATATTTTCACACCCGATTTATATGACTTTTTGTTAAGCCTTTTGTTAAATCCTTTGTTAAACCCTTTGTTAAACCCTTTTAAACCCTCTGTTAAACCATGTTAAACCTTTTGTTGAATCCTTTGTTAAACCCCACGTTAAACCCTACGTTAAACCCTACGTTAAACCCTACGTTAAACCCTAAGTTAAACCCTACGTTAAACCCTAAGTTAAACCCTACGTTAAACCCTACGTTAAATCCTAAGTTAAACCCTACGTTAAACCATAAGTTAAACCCTACGTTAAACCCTTTGTTAATCCTTTGTTGTCACACATGTGGTCACACATGGGCAACGCACAGTTTAAGGATAGCATTTGTTTTCTTAGTTCTAATGCTTCTGGTTACTATTCATAGCCACCATTTTGTTTTATTTCAACTTGCTCTTTGTTTTCTTTGTTTGACAAAAATAAATATGACCCCCAGATCATTTTCACAATCAGATTTGCCGATTTCAATATCTTAGCTGGTATCGTGTGCCTAGCTTTATCGGTATCTTTAGCTATGCTAATTGAGAACAAAATTAATGTTAAATTTGTTAGTAATTCGGGTCGTTCTGAAGAATGTGTGAGTCTTCTTATGAGTATATTAACTTATTTTACTACCTGTGACAAATTCACACAGGTTTTCTTCGGCGTCTAAATCATGCATGTTTATGGCAAACATTAGAGGTTCCAGGATAGTCCTTGGACACTCCACTTGTCACAGGCCTACAAGCTGATTTTACTCCATGTGTGTAGCCGTCGTTGCTACTACTAGGACCATCACAATCAACACCATCACCTCAATCACCATCACCATCATCACCACCACCACCTACACCAAATTCACCAACATCTCAACTAACACCACCATCAACCCTATTACCATGGCCTTTCTCCACCACCACCAATACAACGACCACCCCCAATTCAACGACTACCACCAATACAACGACTACCCCAATACAACGACCACCAGCATCATCACAACCACCACCCCCAATACAACCACCACCACCATCATCACCACCACCACCACCAACACTTCTCGCCTCAACAAAAGCAACTCACCACGGAGCAATATCTGTGTTGACTCACCTTAATTATTCCGTGCTTCCTTCTGCTCTGGCTATTATGTTCCGCCACTGTTTGGTAACCTCTTCAGCCAACAGTGAAGGAAAATTACCAATAATTATGTTAGTGTTGAAGATGCCTGTGGTGTTAGTGATGGTGGTGGAGGTTATGGTGTTAGTTTTGGTGATTGAGATCGTGGTTGTAATAGTGGTAGGGTGGGAGTGGTTGTAGTAGTGGTGGGGGGGTGGTAGCGGTTGTAGTAGTCTTGGGGGTGGGAGTGGTTGTAGTAGTGGTAGGGGTGGTAGTGTTTGTAGTAGAGGTGGTGGTTGTGGTATATGTTTGTGGGCATGATCATTGGAGTACAAATAACAACACAAATAACAAGTTTTTACAACCATCATAATTATCGGCAGAACAATGTTTGTTAGAGTTCAATCCCAACAAGTGTAAGAAGATGAGAAAGGGAGAAAGACGAACAGAGGGGTAAGCTACACGACAAGGGGAAAGGCAATTACAGAAATCCAGAAAAGAAGAAAAATTGGGGTGAATATAATTCGAACACTAACCACAGAGGCACACAAATGGGACAATATCGGCAGCATATGGGAGGCTGGCAAACATTAGAATGGAATTTATAAACAAGTAAGGAACGAATACAATCTGTAGTCTACGTAAGGCTAATACTAGAATATGCAGCACCAACCTAAAATTCGAATCTTGTGAAGCACAAATCTAAGCTAGAAAGTATGCAGATTTGCTACTAGACAAGTGTATGAATTAAGAGGATTAAGAAGCGAGAAGGGAACAAAACCACCCAGTCCTAGAAGAAAAACATAAACAAGACAGATATGTTCACTACATTCAAAATACCGAGGGGAATAGCCAAGACGTACAAGGCTCTTTAGATGGAGAGACAAAATAAAAAACATAGGTGGAAGCTGGAAACTCAAATGATTCGAAGAAATGTAAGGAAATACTCGTACCCTGCACCGGCCACGGGATGAGTAGCGGGGTGCATAATAAATGAACAAAATCAAATCCTTGTACTGGTGGTCAACAAGTGGAGTGCACTGAGGGAAAAATAACTGTGGAAGCCACCTCCATCCACAGCCTTAATTCCAGATTCAACAAAGAATTCAAACATGAAATAAAATAATAACTCAACAGGTACCGCAAACGGAGCATAAGGAGCTAGCCCTCACTTCCTATTACATACTGTTATGTAAGCTGCGTTAGGTAAGCACACACTCGACCTAACACTTATCACCTAATTCCCTCATAGATAAAGATTACACAGCTGCCACATCACATATTTACCAATACAGTCTTCAAATCCCGTCTCCGTTACCATCAATAGTCACAAAAAAGACAATGAATGTTGTTGCTATTTAGGGGCGACAACACTCAATATATATTTCAGAAACAAAAACAAATTTGAACCATTATCTAGCGGACGTAAAGAAAATGGAGCGCGGGAAGGGAGAAGGACGGGGAATTATCGTACCCCGCACGGTAGCCGCGGCCCACACCGGATTATTTACAGATTTGTCGTGTGTATCGTTCAACCGTTGGGCGGGAGTTTTTTTTTATTTATGTTTTTCAGAGGGGAATTGTGGTGCATGGGGGGGGGGGAGGGGGCTACGAGTCTAAAAGTTTGACGTATTTCATTTTCGTTATTTTCATTATATATATATATATATATATATATATATATATCTATATTATATTATATATATATATCATATATATATATAATTATATACTATATATATATATATATATATATCTATATTATATATATATATATATGTCGTACCTAGTAGCCAGAACGCACTTCTCAGCCTACTATGCAGGCCCGATTTGCCTAATAAGCCAAGTTTTCTTGAAATAATATATTTTCTCTAATTTTTTCTTATGAAATGATAAAGCTACTCATTTCATTATGTATGAGGGTCATTTTTTTTTATTGGAATTAAAATTAACGTAGATATATGACCGAACCTAACCAACCCTACCTAACCTAACCTAACCTATCTTTATAGGTTAGGTTAGGTTAGGTAGCCGAAAATGTTAGGTTAGGTTAGGTTAGGTAGGTTAGGTAGTCGAAAAAACATTAATTCATGAAAACTTGGCTTATTAGGCAAATCGGGCCTTGCATAGTAGGCTGAGAAGTGCGTTCTGGCTACTAGGTACGACATATATATATATATATATATATATATATATATATATATATATATATATATATATATATATATATATATATATTATATGTTGTTGAATATGACCAAAAGGTAAGATTAATAATTCTAACACGAATCTTCTCATTATTTCTTATGTTTTTCTTCACTGTCGGTGGTAAGAAAACATAAGAAATGTTGAGAAGATTCGTGTTAGAATTCTTATCTTACTTTTTCGGTCATATTCAACACATATGTTTTACAAGAAGACTGCTACCAATATATATATATATATATATATATATCTTATATATATAATATATATATATATATATATATATATATATATGCCAGCTGCCTCGTATGGCCAATAGGCCTTCTGCGGTTACCTCTATTCTTATGTTCATATGTTTCACCCCCATTTATCCCCTATGTATCCCCTATGTTTTCACCTTTATTGTTTTATCACCTGACCCAGTGCGGTATATAATCACCACATTGTAACATTTCTTCACTTGAGAATGAACCATGGAGGTTCGAAACGTCGTGCAAATTGTTTAAATAAGTGTAATACATTCTATAGTAATCCCCATCTTTTCTTCACCCAGAAATTACGAAAATGAGTTTTGGAGAACTCCTGTTTCAGCTAAGCCCTGATGCTAAGAAAATAGTTAGAGGGATAGAGCCCTAAATCAGAAGATAGTAAANGTGTGCCGGGAGTTTCACTAATGCTGCTTAGCTTATTTGTGTTCTGTGGTGCTGCAGGTGACCAAGCCGACGTCGCCGCCCTCGCGCCTCTGCGGCCGCTGGTCGCCAGGCGTCTCTTAGACACGACCCTTCCACGTTCCCACCGCAACCTCCACGACCCCACCACCCGCGACCTGCACGACCCCCACCACCGCGACCTCCACGACCCCCACCACCGCGACCTGCACTACCCCCACCACCGCGACCTCCACGAGCCCCACCACCGCGACCTCCACGAGCCCCACCACCGCGCGACCTGCACGACCACCGGACCTGCACGACCCCCGGCTAGCGTTTTGAGGGCTCTGTACTACCACCACCGCGCCAAGGAGCTTCTCCACGATCCTCGTGCCAGAGATCTCCTGGCTCACTACCCGCTCCTTTACCACTATTACCAGGTACGACCTTTACTAGTACTAATGCAATTTCAAGGTACGACGCACTCGTACCAAACTAGGTTGCTAAATATATCAGCACAATATAGAACATGTTATAGTGGCTACAAATTGGATAAATTTAGTCACAAAAACCTGGGTAAATCTGGTTTAGAAAAATATATCCTGGGTAAATACTGTTTTGCAAAAAATCAATCCTGGGTAAATACTGGTTAGGAAATAGAGGTTGTTGATCTATGCACCAGATTACCGGGTAACATAAGCGACGTGGGATTGCTGGATAGTTTCAAGCGTAGGCTAGAAATATAGAAGGGATATTGTTCTATGTGGGTTGTCTCATCCTGGCTCAATAGATACACGACACACAACGTTTTAGAAACGTAAAAAAAAAACACGTTGTTTCTACGTTATGTATTGGAATTGGCAGTTTATTTCTTAACAACACACTCTTCTTCTCCAGGCTGGCGGCGTCTTCCCATCCTCAAGTGTTCCAGACGGCGCCCTCCCGACTTCTGCCGCCGCCGCCACCACCCAGCCACCGCCGCTGCCGCCCCCTCAACCGCCACCCGCCGCCACCGCCCACCTGAGCCCTGCGCCCGCCCATAGGCTCACGCCCCACGCCCTGTCAGCCTTCACCCGCCTCGACCTGCTGAAGGCCAGAACGCAAGCGCAGACTACCACCTCACATGCTCTCCTCTACATTAGTGTGAGCATCACTGGCCTCCCTTCAGTAGCTCTAGTCTATCTGCACCTCCAGTGGCTTTAGTAACCTGCCTTCAATACAGCTACAATCTACCTCCACGTTTAGTGGCCTGTAGAAACCTGCACCTATATTGGCTTGTAGTAACCTGCACCTCCAGTAGCCTGTAGTAACTTGCTTCCAATAGCCTGTACATCTAGCAAAGGAGCATGAAAAATCTACTCCCTACGACAATTGTATCATGCTTGTGATAGCTGAATTCAGTTACAGAGAATTATTAAGGATGGTATTAAAAGTCCAAGTGATGAGGACTCCATCTCATGACTAGTCATGAGTTAGTCCAAACATGCGCCTTCCAAAGAAGAGTAGACTATAACCTTGAACAGCGTGAGAATAATAGATTTAGGACTCTAGTGAAACTTCTTAAACTGAGACTAAAGTGAAATATACGATAGGCTCTGTAATATGGAAAGTTTGCATCATCTCCAAATATAAATCTAACCAAATGTAACTTATGAAATGTAATGCAGAAAATTCAATAATTCAGAGATAACTATCACAAAATATTATAAGTATCTAAATACTTCATTTAAAATAGACATCAGCCACCCGGACTGGTCGGTACAGCGACACCTTCGCTTCTTGCATGTCGGCGTTCGATTCCCGATGGCACAAGTTGCTGGCCACCATTCCTTCCCTCGTTCTTTCCCAGCTCCGGGTTCTCATATATCCCTTTTCATGTGAAATATAGTCATACTTCCTTAGCGCTCTCTCCTCATAATTACTTTACCTTTCCTTCGGAATTTTAAATACAATCAATCTTAGGAAAGTATCTCAGGCTTGTCAACGGTAGCTTTCCCCACCACCACCACCACCACCACCACCACCACCCACTACCCAGTAGCCACAACATCCAAAAGTAACCCCACTTCAACGCCAAATCAAAGTTAATTCAACGCCGTCAACATTGATTCAACATCGAACCAACGCCGCTGTTGGATATTTGTGTCCACTGGGGTACTCAAGATGAGTGTGTTCTGCGTGATTAGCAAATGAACACTGTATTTAACTAAAGGAAACATACTTATTAAGAGTGAGCGCTCACCAAGTTTTGACGTTTGAGAACTTGGAAGGGATATATATGGGGGAACAAGGACCTGGGATATGAAGACAATGAACTAGGATATAAGGACAAGGAGCTGGGATATGAGGACAATGAACTAGGATATAAGGACAAGGAGCTGGGATATAAGGACAAGGAGCTGGGGCATGAGGACAATGAGCTGAGATATGAAGACAAGGAGCTACGATATGAGGACAAAGAGTTGGGGCATGAGGACAATGAGCTGAGATATGAAGACAAGGAGCTACGATATGAGGACAAAGAGCTGGGCCATGAGGACAATGAGCTGGGATATTAGGACAAGGAGCTAGAAGATGAGAACAGGGTGCTAGGATATGAGGACAAGGAGCTGGGATATTAGGGCAAGGAGCTGGGATATTAGGACAAGGAGCTGGGATATAAGGACAAGGAGCTGGGGCATGAGGACAATGAGCTGAGATATGAAGACAAGGAGCTACGATATGAGGACAAAGAGCTGGGGCATGAGGACAATGAGCTGGGATATGAGGACAAGGAGCTAGAAGATGAGAACAGGGTGCTAGGATATGAGGACAAGGAGCTGGGATATTAGGGCAAGGAGCTGGGATATTAGGACAAGGAGCTGGGATATAAGGACAAGGAGCTGGGGCATGAGGACAATGAGCTGAGATATGAAGACAAGGAGCTACGATATGAGGACAAAGAGCTAGGGCATGAGTACAATGAGCTGGGATATGAGGACAAGGAGCTAGAAGATGAGAACAGGGTGCTAGGATATGAGGTCAAGGAGCTGGGATATTAGGACAAGGAGCTGGGATATTAGGACAAGGAGCTGGGATATTAGGACAAGGAGCTGGTATATTATGATAAGGAGCTGGGATATGAGGACAAGGAGCTGAAATATGAGGACGGAGGGCCCTCAACCACATGGACCATCGGGAATCGAACGTCGGCCATGTAAGATACAAGTCCGTCGCTGTACCGACCAGTCTAAAAGTATTTAACGAGTGATTCACACTTATATATAGCTTAGCACATTGGGCCCAGTTCCCAAACCCATGATAGGGCGTTATAACCTTCCCGCCACCGCACACAGGATGGGTATGAGGGGTGTAAACTAAACTCTGTCTCGCTCCCATCCCCAGCAGACGGAGACGAAGGTGACGGGGGACTCACCGGTGCCACGGCCCTACGACCTCTCGATGACGGGTGCCGCGGCCGCAATGTCGCGCGTCTCCGCCACACTGGCATCTTCCTCCTCCAGCACCTATTGCACCTCCCACAGGTCACTGGCAGACCTCAGGCCCCCGCCCTCGCTACCCGCTCCAGTCTCCCCTGGGGCTCCCCTCCCGGCCTCCACCACGCCAGGGGCCGTGACGAGGGGGGCGGGGGCGCCGCACACCACCCTGCCGCCCCCCAACACTATCTGCAACACCACGACCACCACCACCAGCGCCTCCTCCCGCACCGACACTCAGAACCCAGGTAAGCTATCTTACTAGCGGAGCCCCAGTGCCCATGACCAGCTCTTCAGGCTCTTGTTCTATCGTTAGACTCCTGTTAATAACATAAGTAGTCACAAACCAGCAGCTCAGAGCATAGGGTGGAATCCTCATTATGGCTCCTACTGATTTTCTCAGCTCAAAGCACCTGGGCAACTAGCGCCATTACCACTGGCTTGTTTAAACATGACATTACACACGGTAGAACAGTGTAATCGCCAAATAGTGGTGTCATTCCGCGTTCTAGTTGCGCGCCGCCTGTATCAGCGCGGTAGACGCTGGTATTAAGTGTGATGTTGGTGTATTACGCAAGAACCAGTTGATAGACAGGCCGCAAGAGAAAGATAACTGATACAAATCTTGTTATATTAATTTGTTTTCATTATATCTTGATCTAGAGGACGTACCCAGCGTTGCTCGGGTGAGGACGTTACATCTTCGATACCTATTATCTTAATCACTAACCGTCTTCACTAAAAACAACTCTCTACACACGACTATCCTGATCACTATAATCATCTTCACTACTCAGGCACTGCTACGTAACCCATTTACAGCCATACTACTTTCGCTCTCCTTCACCACCATCCTTACCCATCACCACCTTCCTTACCCTTCACCATCTTCCTTACCCATCACCACCCTCCTTACCCTTCACCATCTTCCATACCCTTCATCTCCACTACCTTCTTTATCTTTCACCATCTTCCTTTTATCTCTGTAAACATTTTCAATACACTGTCTTTGTTAATAAACCACATAAGAGAAACTGACATTTAATCACGTAGAAAATAATATGCTAGATGGATCTTAGTGAGGGTGGAGTCTGATATTTAGTAAGATTGGAAGTTAGTGTAATTCCCCATTCCAAACCCGGGGGCGCTGAATGGGGCTCGACCAGACCCCCCCTGTGACCATCCCCGAAAAAGATTAATTACCATGCAAACTTGAGTGAGGCTAGCCTCAAGCGTCTGGCCCCCATCCTCACACAGACATTCTCTTTTATAAATATCAATGCAAACATGAGCCTGAATCATATTCACATTCCACACATGTGGCAGAGAAAACGGATCAGATGTTGCCAATACATGGCTTCATAGGTGACTATTATATTCTGTGCTACTACTCATTCTGCTGCTTTATCAAGATATTTATGAGGGGGACATATGATGCTTCGAAAAGAAAACAGACCAAAGTGCCGTCTCTCGTGATGGTTCAGTTGTGTGTCAAAAATTATGTGATCTATGATGGAGCTTTGTTCTTATTGTAATATCTTCAATGAGATGTTGTCGTCTTGGCTTCATATTGAGTGTTTAGGATGACAGTCCCCGAGATCGCAGGTCAACACACAAATAATCGGCGAATTGAACGATAATAAGAGATTGGACATAATTGAAACCCTTTAACATCAGGTACACTCATCATATTATCAATAGCCAGGGTAGTCCTTCCTTCAGCACGACCGTCAGCGTACTACAAGTTGATGCTCCACCCACACCCCCTCTGCCAACCAATGAGCGCGCAGGACCCTATTAATCTGTCAGCTGGACAGATTAATCACCCCCACCTTTCACCACATGTTCGCTGACCATATATCTTGCAGTTGCTATTCTCACTTCATCTCTGCCTCTGAAAATGCGAATTTGAGCTTGCAAAATGTTTCAGGATCAACACAGTTACAAATGATCCAATAAAATATATATGAGATCTTAGGTTTTTGATAAAGGAGGCAATTGTTTCAAGCATGGCAGCTTTAAGAAAAGCAAGATTTTCATTACCTTTCTTAATGAGGGGTGAGTATGGTACCTGAATGGTGGGGAACAGATAAAGAGAGACATCAGTGACAGGTTGATTACATTTAAAATGTATGTTCAATTTAATGAGATCGCAGATATTTTTATTCGCCATATATCATAAAATAGGTGAGCTGATGAGTTAGCACAAATTGCTGGTGTAGTTAGAGAACCAAATATCTTGTCTCTGAGCAATGCTGAGAAGAATAAGCATCAATACTCTGCAGAAAACACAACCTCTGATTGTATTTCAGTCATAATTAAAATAGCAGAGGGCAGGCACTTTGGATGTTGATATTTCTTAAAGCATGACAATTGGGCTGACCTCAACTGGTCTATGACACTCGTATAACCCCATGTTTTAGGTTGTAAAACTGAGAGAGGCTAGCTCCAAGCATCTGGCCTCCTACTTTGGATAAACAGACATTCTATTATATACATAAGAAACTGTCAACATTTTCAAATGCAGAGGTTTAATGAATATAAGTTAGTTTAAGCATCTAAATATATAACCAAGAGAAACGAGGCGAAGTAAGATGTCGGTTGGGATAATAGATTTTCTGCAGTTTTCTTACCTAAGTTCTTATGATGGCTGGGACAGTGTGCTGGATATCCTGTCTTTCTCGTCAAGATGGCAGAATAAAACTGAGTATGAATTGACCGTTAATAGTTGGTTGATGCTTTATAAATAATTCTTTGCCGGTCTAATCTTTTATTGCCGTGATATCTGTCGATTATTTCTGTGCTGGTCATCAGGATATTTCTAATGATGATCTGGTTGTTTGTTGAAATTATGTTTTCTTTATGGAGCCTTGTTGTTTGTGCATTTTGAGGCGCCTTGAGAGATGCTGTAGTCTTGCTTATATATTGAGATAGTTGGGACTGACAGTCCTAAAGTGAGCGTGCGAAGGCAGAGACAATGTTCGTCTCTTTCACTTGGCGTCGGGAGAGTTCTTCATGAGGAAGTTGGCTGTCTTCTTACTCTTATAGTATATTAGTAACGCTATCATCTGGTTGGTGTCGGTAAGGCGTCGCGTTTCTATCAATAATGTCTTTCCAGACACTTTCCTCCGTTTAGTGAGCCATGGAAAAGACGCTCCTGAAGAACAGGTTAACAGATGGGGGCAGATACTGCAGTGTTGGCTGTTTCATCAGAGGTAGCATGGCGGTTCACCTTCCTTTTAATGATATCTTCGACATATCCGTTATTGACTAGAACTTGCCGTTTTTAAACATCTTAAGACAACATAGGCAAGACTCGAAATTTACCCAAATATTAACTATTTCTTGCAGTCTGACTCTCACCAACTTGGTTTATATTATAAACTCTGTATGAAGAAATTCGTCTAGGGATAAAATTTGTCCAATGCCTCTGTTTACCGTGACTGTTAGTACAAGTGTCTACTGGTAGGTGGCGTACGTCTGGCAGGGGGACAATTCATAAAGTGAGTGGCTTTGACCCAGCTCTTTATTACCCTCCTCCATGCCCACCAGCACCCACTAACCTCCACGCTCCTTAGCACCCACTAACCAACTCCATTTCCTCCCTCAGGAACCGAGGCCGCTAGCACCTCGCCAAGCCTACCCAGCGCAGGCGTCGCTCTAACAACCCCTAATGCAGGTGCAGCCCCGCCGCCACCTTCTACAGCGAACACCGACACCGCCGCCGCCACCACCGGTGACTCCAGCGATGGGGTGGTGGTGGCGGTGGGCGGGAAGAAAAGCGGGGCGGGCGGAGGACTGGGCGGCGGGGTGGGAAAGGCTCAGAAGACGTTCACTTGTCCGGAGTGCGGCAAGATCTTCAACGCCCACTACAATCTTACCCGCCACATGCCCGTCCACACCGGAGCAAGACCCTTCGTCTGTAAGGTCGGTACCCTCATACTCCAGCTCTTATGCTTCCTCCCTTATGCTCCAGCCTTCATGCTCTCATCTACATTTATAAATATAAACGAGACTGTATGTCTGTCTGTTTGAAGTTGGGGCCAGACGCTTGGGGAAGCCTTAACAGACTTTGCAGGGTGACTGGTCTTTGTCGGGGAAGGTCAAGGGGGAGAGGGGGTCAAGCCCCCATGCCCCCTCCTTTGCATGCAATGAAAAAGAACAATAATTTACAATCTCACTATAGCAGACTCCATCCTCACTAAGATTCACATAGCATATTATTTTCTACATGATTAAATGTTAGTGTTTCTGTTATATTTTATATATTGATGAAGACAGTATTTAGTTAAATTGGTTACAGGGATGAACAGAATGTGAATAGTAGAGAAGGTAGTGAAGGGTCGGATAGGTGGTGAAGGGTAGGGAAGGTGATGGTGAGTGATGAAGAGAGGGTGAAGCGAAGATGGTAACAGTGATGAAGAATGTAGTGTGTATGTGGCCTTTGTCCCCGAGCAGCGCCGGCCAGCCCTTCTAGTATCGGATATATTTCACCGAATACCTCGCATCCTCATAACTTTCATTTCCAGTGTCTTACATAATAGTCATTTCCTTTAACCCCTATTCCCTTTTTTTCATCTTATATATAATCCTTGTACTTGAGTTCCATCATTGTAACTGCCATCACTAATAAACCCCGAGGCTAGACTGCACAATATATAATTGAACACCCAATCAGCACATCAGAAAATAAAGGAAATGACGTTTCGCTCCGTCTTGTTCAATTATCAAGTTGTCCAAGACGTACCGATACGTCGTCACTTTTTAAATTAAATTATTTTTTTTATTCAGGAAAAGTACATTCATAAATGATGAGTTACAAACATAATGTTGGATTTATAGATAGAGCTAATATATATACAAAACCTAAAGCCACTAAACGCAGTGTTTCGGACTTCCATTACTTTCAGATGTGTGGATTGGCTGTTTAATTTTCAACCACATTATTGTGACTTACTGACTGCAAGTGATAGTAACTGTGCCAGTGTTTGTATGAAAGCTTCGCTAATGAAACTTCGTGGTGTTTCAGGTGTGTGGGAAAGGGTTCCGGCAGGCGTCCACACTATGTCGGCACAAGATCATCCACACCTCCGAGAAGCCTCACAAGTGTCAGACGTGCGGCAAGGCCTTCAACAGGTAAGGGTCCTTACCTCTCTCTCCTACCACAATCGTATCAATGCAAACATTTACCTAGGCTAATATCTCATCAGATCTGCTATGATTACGGTCTTCTCAAAAAATAACGAAAAATTACCCCAGTATTATTATGCTTGATTAAATAAATTAATGTATTATCCAGTTATTTAATAATATTGTATATAATATATACGGTTAAAATAAATTAATTTTCTCGTGGCCTTAGCTTTTTACATAAATTTGTATTTAATTTTGTTCCTTGTATTGCCTGTAACTCTGAGTCAGGTTTTATTAAGCATTTACGGCAACTACTTACGAGACCTGTACATCTTTCCGTAACCATGGTGGCTTTGTTTATTACAATTTATGAGCTTGGAAGCTTCAGAATCCAAGGTTATTATTGTTATCATCAACCTCGTAAGTAGTGCTTCGGAGCTCATTAGCTGTTTAATAAATGTAAACAACACCGCCATGATTTAAGACAAATGTACAGGTTTCGCAATTACGCTTAAATGTTTGATGACTCGTAGCCCAGGTGGTGTAGTTTGAGAAGAGAAGATAATGCGGTTGTTCCCTGATAGGTCGTCGACGCTGAACACGCACGTGAGGATTCACAACGGGTACAAGCCTTACGTGTGTGAGTTCTGCGGGAAGGGCTTCCATCAGAAGGGTAACTACAAGAACCACAAGCTGACCCACTCGGGGGGAGAAGGCGTACAAGTGCCACGTGTGCAACAAGGCCTTCCACCAGGTGTACAACCTCACCTTCCACATGCACACGCACAACGACAAGAAGCCCTTCCAGTGCTCCATCTGCGGCAAGGGCTTCTGCCGCAACTTTGATCTCAAGAAGCACATGAGGAAACTCCACGACAACACGCACTACTCGTCAGCGTCGCCGTCAGTGTCACCTGTGGCCGAGGGTAGCATGAGTTCGAGCCCCTCCACTCCGCTGCCCAGGCAGTTCTCGGTCCTACCGTCCCTGATGGGTGGCGCCACCTCCCTCCCCACCAACATGGCTACCCTGGGCTCTCTATCCCACCCCCCGCCCTCCATGCCACCGCCTCTCCCCGCCCACTTCATGAACCCATTCCTCATCGCTCCACCCTCGCTGCCAGGCGCCTCGGCCGCGCCTTACCTTCACAAGATCCCGTCCTTGCTAGGCTGATGGCTGCTGCTGGCTCACCTCGCCGCCTCCGCCTCCTGACCCGCGCGACACGTTAACCTGTCGTGTTCTTCCTTTACGTGACGCCAAAGATTCCTTCGTTTGCATCGTGACGCAGAACTGCCACCACTTGTGGTGACGTTTCATCTCCCGCACACTCACCTGTGCAACACATCGTCTAGTCCGGCTTTTAAAGTGCTCGCTTAGTCAGGAAGCATTCGAACACCCTTTTCCTCTACTGAGCAAAGCGACCCCAATACAGGTTTTCTTACCCCACCTCTCGGCCCACTCACCCCCACCAGATGTGCCCTTCAGACGGCAGGCGACGGCTGGGAGCATCATGGCTAGCCTCAGTTGATCTAACCAATCTCGCTCATCAGTGAGTTGAGAAACACAAGTTACCCCTCAAGACCCTGCGGGTCGTCCCCAGGTCGACTGCTGCTGCCCTCGCGTCGTCTTCCCGCCACCAGAGGCTGCTACTAGTTAGCGGTAGGACCAACAACGAGTGACTAGAATCAACTGTCCTCCAGCAGCCAGTAGCTTCACCTTCTAGCACAGCAGCAGCCTTCAGTCGTGGCCAACTGACGGTTGTTTAAGGGCGCCTTCCCAATGGCCATCTTCAGAGGAAAACAATCGGGACTCAGTGTTATAAGTAACCCTACCAAAGTGGAACAAAGCTGTCTTATCTTTTAAGGTACTGGGTAAAGAGTAAAGTGTTTAGATAGAACTGACGATGAAACCAGTGATTTTTTTATTTTCTTCTTACAGGACGTTCAGAATAGCATGTTGATGATCTTTCACTGGAATCAGCTCCGATCTATGACACTGGGGTTCTTGCCCCTCGGAGGGGGAGTCTGATCTCCCACAGGGGGTTTGATCTCCCGCAACCAAAGTCAAATATCATTCGCTGGATATGTTAACCCTTTTTAGACCCTGAGCTTCATTTGGGCTTGATCTCCCTCACAAGAGGCTGATCTTCCCCACGGTTGTCTCAACAACCTTGGGAAAAGCGGGAAATATGAAGCCCTAATTAGTTCCCTGAGGCGTTTAGCGACTCCCTGCGGCTCCCTGTGGCCCCCTGCGGCCCTCTGCGGCAGTCCCGCCGGAACTGCCATGTGGGTGTCATCACGTGTAATTACTTTGTGTCAAATATAGTTTGTTATGTTGTGATTGAGGCGGTCAGAGTGCCACTGTCCTCCATAGAGATGTCTAGTCACTCGGGTATTTACAACCACATAATGTATATATTGTGTATATGGCCTTTGTGTATATGATACAGTGTGTATATGATGTATATAGTGATGGGAAATGGCTGGGTGACAGAGCTGTTGTTGTTGTTCTTTACCTTCTCCGGATGTGACGTCATCATGGCCGAAACGTTGTTGTTTGAATCTCCAATAGTTATGTCATCAATACGAATAGTTACGTCCTATGAATGAAGCTATACAAATGAGCCAAAATGCTGACTTAAATATCATCAAATTTATTTACATAGTTGTATACTAAGTGACATTATAAATAGGCTCGACAATTGATGTCTCCTGGAAATGACGTCATCAACATGGCCGACGTTAACAATTAATATAGCAGGCATAGAGCGAAGGTCAGCTTCAAGTGGTGGTCAGGACATGGCGCCAAAGTTAGCTGTCCCACGGACCTAAAGTAGCATTACTCTTTTAAACACTGCTGAGTTTAGCCAATCACGTCACACTAGTCATGCCAGTTATGACGTCAACTCTAAGCTGAACCTATTGCAGAGCCAATTTAGTTATGACGTCAACAGGGCAAAAAACGGGTTAAACCAATCATATAGTTAGGCCAACGATGACATCATAGATGTAAATAGCTGTCCTTAACCAATCACAATGCAGGCTAGGCATGGTGCAAATATATATATATATCTGTCATCTGTTGAAAGGAACGAATTTTTAGTGGCGACCTACCTGAGAGTCACACTAGTCCCCAGCCAGTTCGGTGAATAAACTGATTACATCATGACGGTTCTTGTTTTATTGACCTCTTCCCACACCCGCCTCGGGCTTACACGGATTGGCAGGGGTGATTCTTTAATCCTTCGTTCCTGTCTGGACAAAAGATGCAGCAAACTAGTGGCCATACTGAAACGCTCACGCCCCACGCACACGCGCGCGCACACACACNTTCTAAGTAGCTAAATAATAAAAAAAACAGTGAATTGAAAATGGATTGTGGAGGACAAGGCGTGTGATGGCCACATGAAGAATGGCATGGTCTGTATTTGGCGGGTTGACTCTTAGGAATATGTTATGTAGAAGAGTTTTACTGGATTAGGGATAGTAGTGTAAGCGTGGTTGTGTGGTAGTTTGGTAAGTGTGCGTGTGTGAGAGTGTGGGTGGGTGGTAGTGAGGGTAAGTGTGGGTGTGTGAAAGTGTGGGGTGTGTTAAAGTGTGGGTGTGTGTGAAAGTGTGGGTGTGTGTGAAAGTGTGGGTGTGTGTGAAAGTGTGGGTGTGTGTGAAAGTGTGGGTGTGTGTGAAAGTGTGGGTGGGTGGTGGTGTGGGTACGTAATTAATCAAAACAAAGCTGCAATCCGGGGAGACCGTGTAGCAGGGTGTGAGGGTAGGTCTCTTTCCTCTTGAATATCATTCACGTAAATACTGAACAAGTCCTAGTACTCTTCAGGCGGATCTTTTTTAGTAACATCTCACTGCTTTGATAACAATGTCTCTCTCAGTCATGCATGTCTGTTGTGTGCACTGGCCACATACGTCGAGTTCTTTCTCTGCAGCAACAGTTCTCTCTCTGCTTTTATCATATCCTGATGATATCCTGATTTTATCATATCAGATGGCGCCTGACAGCTTGGTGGACAGCGCTTCGGATTCGTAGTCCTGAAGTTCCGGGTTCGATCCCGGTGGAGGCGGAGACAAATGGGCAAAATGCTTCTTTCACCCTGATGCCCCTGTTACCTAGCAGTAAATAGGTACCTGGGAGTTAGACAGCTGCTACGGGCTACTTTTTGGGGGTGGAGGCCCTGGTCGAGGACTGGGCCGTGGGGACACTCAGCCCCGAAATCATCTCAAGATAACTCAAGATAACTCCTGATGAAATTCTTGTCTTTAACCAAGTAAATGTATGAGTAAGTTGTTTATTTTGATACCACCATAGCATGAAAACCTTTATGTTGTTGTCTGCCTCTTTCTCCTTGTGTCTTGAAGAATCTCTGTCACAGCAGCTCGGTTCTTCACTTTCCACTTCTCTTCACCAGTTTCTTCTCATTTCTTCAGTCCTAGCATAACTGTTCCATTTCCATTTTTGAAGCTGCCTATAGTCATCCTTGCACCTTCCTCCAAATTGGTCGTCGGCATTGTTACAAATGAGGGACCATAATGTGTGGTCTAGAGGACCATGATGTGTGGTCTGGAGGACCATGATGTGTGGTGTGGAGGACCATGATGTGTGGTCTGGAGGACCATGATGTGTGGTCTGGAGGACCATGATGTGTGGTCTGAGGGACCATAATGTGTGGTCTGGGGGACCATAATGTGTGGTCTAGAGGACCATGATGTGTGGTCTGGAGGACCATGATGTGTGGTCTGAGGGACCATGATGTGTGGTCTGGGGGACCATAATGTGTGGTCTGGGGGACCATAATGTGTGGTCTGGGGGACCATAATGTGTGGTCTGAGGGACCATAATGTGTGGTCTAGGGGACCATAATGTGTGGTCTAGGGGACCGTAATGTGTGTGGGGGACCATAATGTGTGGTCTGAGGGACCATAATGTGTGGTCTGGGGGACCATAATGTGTGGTCTAGAGGACCATAATGTGTGGTCTGGGGGACCATAATGTGTGGTCTGAGGGACCATAATGTGTGGTCTGGGGACCATAATGTGTGGTCTGGGGGACCATAATGTGTGGTCTTGGGGACCATAATGTGTGGTCTGGGGGGAAGGAACTAGGGGAGGGGGGAGCGCCGCGTGCCGCCGTAAAAGGGTATTTTTGTTAGCTGATGCAGTCCATTTCCGCGGGTAAGGTGGCAAGGCCGTCGGGTGGGTTCTTCAATATCTGGGCGCCGTGGGGGGCAGCGCGCCACCTCTCACTTACGGCCTGCTTCACAAACCTTCGCTCACCTACCCGCCCCACCTCTTCCCCGACGCCCACGACCGAACCGCCGGGGAAAATGTGACTGAATTATGACAACAGTATCCTTGCTGCTGGCAGCCATTTTGATTTCTTTCATTTTGACTGCTCACGAAATGGGTAAATTGTGTGCGACTGTTCTCTTGGGAGCTCCAGACAGCTCTAGACTCTGACGAGCAGGAAAACGCACGCGAATTTTACTCCGTATCACAAAAAAAGGACAAAACCCAGCCTGAGGAGAAAACATTGACGAGTGGTTAAAAAAGCGCGATGTAAAGTGAGGTTGATGGCGGCGCGCGGGCCCACTTGGGCCAGTTCGGAAGAGGTTTTCATAACTCGTCGGCATGGATGCTTTGTGCCCTCGCTTCTCAGGATATTGGGCGGCTTTCACTGCTAAATGGGTTTCATTGTTCACTTCTTAGCTTCTATTTAGAGAAGCGGCCCTCAGCCCTCGCTGCCCCTGCTTTCAGTGACGCTGCAAAGTGCTTGCGAGAGCCATTATGCCAGAGCAGATTAATAAAAGCCCTTGTGTTGAACTTGTGCACTTGCAGAAACCTCGGGCGAGAGAGCGGGTCAAGGTGGCTGACGCCAGGGTCAGCTGCTGTGGAGTAGCGGGACTGGCTGACACCTGGGTCAGGTGATGTGCAGTTGCCTGGGGGAGGGGTGCTGACATCTAGGTTAGATTGTGTAGAGAAGCTGGGGAGGGGGGGGGGAAGGGTTGGCTGACACTTGGACCATCTGGTGTGTAGTGGCCAGGGAAAAGGAACTGACTGACACTTGGGTCAGTTAGTCTGTACTGGTGGGTAGTGGCCGACAGTTGGGTCAGCTGTTGTGCAGTGGCGGGATGTAGCTGACACTTGGATCAGTTTGTGTACAGTAACAAGATGGAGGAAGGGGTGGCTGACACTTGGGTCAGCCGATGCATATGTAGTGGCGGGGGGGGGGGGAGGCTTACACTTGGGTTAGGTGGTATATGGAGTGACTAATGCCAAGGTCACATGGTGTGTTCTAGTTAACTGCCCGGCTCAGCTGATCTGATGAGACTTGCTGACGCCGAGTCAGCCACGGTAACACCCTCCCGGGAAGCTTAATGTTCATGATTTGACTGACTTCGATCATTCACGATCGACCATTAATCTTTTATCTTTTATGTTGCAGCCATGAAGCCAAGGACGTGAAGACTCGAGACCAGGAACGTCAGGATTCAAGACAGGAAGATCCCCTCAAACTGGGATCCCCAAGCAAAGTAACCTCCAGATAACCATTTTCGGAACCTTTTGGCCTACAAGGCACCTCTTAGCTTCTGAAGCTTCATCTTGGCCTCCGAAGCTTCATCTTGGCCTCCGAAGCTTCCTCTTGGCTTCTGAGGCTTCTTCTTGGCCTCCGAGGCTTGCTTTAGGTGCAATCATAGCAACACGCACGGAGAGCAACAAGCCAAGCTACCCCTCCAGGTGTCCACGGCTTGACACGTCTCCCATGCAATACACGGCCATGGCCACGGAGGACAGCAGGGCGCCTATCTCGTCGCCCAGGATGCCGGAGTCCATGGCGGGAGACCACGAAGGAAACGAGGCACCGTTCCCTTTCCCCAGGGGCGTCACCGACACATTGGAGCGGAGGCTGAGTGGTGAGGATGGGGACTCTAAGAGACGCACGCCAGACACCAAGACCGCTGTGTCCCCAGCTCCCAGTCCTCGCATGCGAGTCCCCAGTCCCCTCGATCGCACCCCAGACCACAGCCCCAGACACAGCCCCAGACACAGTCCCAGACACAGCCCCGCTCACACCCCGGAGGACGACCGCCCGCACACCCCAGCCGCCCACACACGCAGCAGAGCGCCACTCGCCTTCTCTATCGACCGAATAATGGAACCGACGCCCAAGAGGGTCAAAGTAATGGAGGTGAGATAGAGTGACCAATACTCCAGAGCCAGCATGTACGAAACCTGTACATCTGTCCATGTAATGGCTTTGTTTACATATATTAAGCAGTTTATGAGTTTTGAAACACTACTAGGTTGTTTATAACAATAATAACCTTGGGTTGTGAAGTTCCAAACTCGGAAACTAATAAATGTAAACAAAGCCGCCATGATTAAGAAAAGATGTAGAGGTTGAGGTAGAGGTAGAGGTAGATGTAGAGGTAGAGGAGTGTACATCCAAATGAATGTTGGTGAGCCGGTCGGCCGAGCGGACAGCACGCTGAACTTGTGATCCTGTGGTCCCGGGTTCGATCCCGGGCGCCGGCGAGAAACACTGGGCAGAGTTTCTTTCACCCTATGCCCCTGTTACCTAGCAGTAAATACGTACCTGGGTGTTAGTCAGCTGTCACGGGCTGCTTCCTGGGGGTGGAGGCCTGGTCGAGGACCGGGCCGCGGGGACACTAAAGCCCCGAAATCATCTCATCATCTCAAGATAACCTCAAGGTTTCGTAAATTCTTCATGAACCCCATCCTCCGTAATGTTATCTAATACAGATACTAAAACATACGTACAAAACATAAACTGTTGTGGGTCGGACAACCCAGTAGTCTACGTCCTCCGTTCACACCCTAGGACCCTGGTATCAGAAGAGGATAGGATAGAAACTTTGACTTACACCTGATGCCTCTGTTCACCTAGCAGTAAAAATAGGTACCTGGGAGTTACGCAACTGTTGAGGGTTACATCCTAATGAAGTTCAGTAATTTGCCCGGGTGGACCTTGATAAACCTAACGGGCTTCCTGTCCCCGATTATGGGAAGTGCAAGTCAACGTTTGTACTGCTGAAGTCCTCAAACGATATATCCAATTTCAGGCCTATTATATGTAATTTATTAGCCCTAGGAGTTTACATTACTATGAAAACCCTAGAAATAATTAGGATACGTCTGAGAGAGCTTACATGCACTACAAAAGGCCTAGGAATAAGTAGGATAGGTCTAGGATAGTTAGTAATCGGCCGAGAATGTATGCAATGTCAATAGTACACATGTAGACTTATGTAAAAACAACAATCCACTTTTGTACAAATGCCTCTAAGTCAGTGTCTATTAACATTTAGGAGGATGGGTTTGTACACTGATGACTTTCACTTCTAATGTATTTTATATTTGTTTATTATGGTTTTTACATATTTTTAAGCTGCTTCATTTTTGACATCTTAAATATTATGTTCTTTTTATGTTAAAAATTGTGTTTAATTCTCCGAAATAGTTTTAAGAGCTTGAATTGTCTCTCCATTTTAAGCCGTGTCCATGTAATCGGTAACTTACCGTTCAATTTAGGCTTGTTGGCGCCAACCCCAGCAATGTTTTGATCTGTTTGTCACTGTTATGCACGCGCGTGTGTGTTGTTGATACCACATGTGTGTCACACGTGTGTGTTGCTGATGATACCACGTGTGTTACATATGTGTGTTGTTGATACCACGTGTGTGTCATATGCGTATGTTGATGATACCATGAGTGTGTCATATGCGTGAGTTGATGATCTCACNAAGGAAGTCAGTATATTAGACAAAACAAAACAAAATTAGAAATGCGGGGTCCAAATCTTAAATACTGCAGGCATAATTAGTAAATACAAATAGTAAACGTACACAACAATACCTTCCCCCCCCCCTCCCCCCTCCTCTCCCCTCAGACTCTAACGACGTCAGCCGTATATAAGTGGCAGTTACGGTGGCCGTGAAGCGTGATGAGTCAAGAGGCTGTAAGACTATGCTGGAGACAGTCGGGCCACCTGGACGATGACCAGCAAGTGATGACCAGGGGGCCAGATTCACGAAAGCACTTGCGCAAGCACTTACGAACCTGTACATCTTTTCTCAATCTTTGGCGGCTTTGTTTCCAATTATTAAACAGTTAATGAGCTCCGAAACATCAGGAGGCTGTTTATAACAACAACAACAGTTGAATGGGAAGTTTTCATGCTTATAAATTGTTCAATAAATGTAACCAAAGTCGTCAAAGATTGAGGAAAGATGTACACGTTCGTAAGTGCTTGCGTAAGTGGTTTCGTGAATCTGGCCCTCTGGTCACCATAACCCACTGGCTCCACCTGGCCCCAACCCCGGCCACACAACACCACCTGAGTCAAGACACCTCCGCTCTGCTTCCTGTTCCTTCCAGACTCCTCACCCATCCTAGCCACATCCTACCGCTGCCAACAACACCCTGCAGCCTCGACCCCCTCCCTCTGCCTCCTCTCCATCCTCCCCTCCCCCCCAGACCTCTCCCACCCTCTATATAACAAGGCATGAATCACCTCAAGATGTAACTACCTGCTGGTGGGGGTCGGAGAGTGAGGGGGGGGGGAAGGAGCTTAAAAAGTGTGGTAAGAGTGGAGGCAAGGAGTGAGGGATAGAGGGGGGGGGGGGGTAACAAGCCCAGGGGGAGTTATCGGGAAGGAGTATAAATAGCGGGGGTCGGCGGGCTAGACCAAACAAGCTGTGGGTCTCATCAAGAGCCGGCCGCTCTGATTGTTAAAGCTGGGGCAATTACCCGGGTAATGAGCTTGTGTTGCTGCGCCGCCTCGCTCACCTCCGCCACAATTATGCCAACTTAACTGGAGGGTTGCCGCGCCGCCCCTGCACGAGGGGAGAGGGCACGAGGGGGGTAGGGGGGGGGCAGGGATTGAGATGATATGGGGCACGCGTCATCCGCAGCGTTACAAGACTAAGCTAAACACCGTTCCATTGCTCGTCGGCGATGTTAATGAAGAACCATGTTTTATCAACCTATAATGGTCATTGGTGTTCAGCTGGTGGCCCACGAGACAGCTGGTGGTCCACGAGACAGCTGGTGGCCCACGAGACAGCTGGTGGCCCACGAGACAGCTGGTGGTCCACGAGACAGCTGGTGGTCCACGAGACAGCTGGTGGCCCACGAGACAGCTGGTGGTCCACGAGATAGCTGGTGGCCTAAGAGACAGCTGGTGGCCTAAGGGACAGCTGATGGCCCACGAGACAGCTGGTGGCCTACGAGACAGCTGGTGGCCCACGACGCAGCTGGTGGCCTGCGAGACAACTGGTGGCCCACGAGACAGCTGGTGGCCCACGAGACAGCTGGTGGCCCACGAGGCAGCTGGTGGCCCACGAGACAGCTGGTGGCCCACGAGACAGCTGGTGGTCCACGAGACAGCTGGTGGTCCACGAGACAGCTGGTGGCCCACGAGACAGCTGGTGGCCCACGAGACAGCTGGTGGCCCACGAGACAGCTGGTGGTCCACGAGACAGCTGGTGGCCCACGAGACAGCTGGTGGCCCACGAGACAGCTGGTGGCCCACGAGACAGCTGGTGGCCCACGAGACAGCTGGTGGCCCACGAGACAGCTGGTGGCCCACGAGACAGGTGGTGGCCCACGAGACAGGTGGTGGCCCACGAGACAGCTGGTGGCCCACGAGACAGCTGGTGGTCCACGAGACAGCTGGTGGCCCACGAGAGAGCTGGTGGCCCACGAGGCAGCTGGTGGCCCACGAGGCAGCAGGTGGCCCACGAGGCAGCTGGTGGCCCACGAGGCAGCTGGTGGCCCACGAGGGAGGACATCAACAAGCAACTGTTACTGCATAGTCCAAATGGTTTGCGATGTTTTAGTACTAAGTGTCGAGTCTAAGTCTACCACAGAGTAGATTTGTCCCACCATAAAAGTATTGCTATACTACTTCGATCCCAACAAAGATGATTTATTCTACCTTTTCCAAACACGTCTTAAACGGACCAACTGACAAAAGTTCATTCCAACACCACCACATGTGTGGCTGTCAGGTGACGTGGGACAAGCTCACCACCACATCAAAGGTGTGGCTGTCAGGTGACGTGGGACAAGCTCACCACCACATCAAAGGTGTGGCTGTCAGGTGACGTGGGACAAGCTCACCACCACATCAAAGGTGTGGCTGTCAGGTGACGTGGGACAAGCTCACCACCACATCAAAGGTGTGGCTGTCAGGTGACGTGGGACAAGCTCACCACCACATCAAAGGTGTGGCTGTCAGATGACGTGGGACAAGCTCACCACCACATCATAAGTGTGGCTGTCAGGTGACGTGTGACAAGCTCACCACCACATCATAGGTGTGGCTGTCAGGTGACGTGGAACAAGCTCACCACCACATCAAAGGTGTGGCTGTCAGGTGACGTGGAACAAGCTCACCAAAACGTCAA
>WNGS01005680.1:9597889-9616568 GCA_020271785.1 Procambarus virginalis
TTAAGTTCTTATGTGGGTGCCATAGGCACAATCAGAGAAAACTGTATAAACATCAGAGGTCCAGGGTTGTCAACATCCTCCCAGCGAGCATAAGATATTGCCGGAACAACCGTGGATATCTTCAAGAGAAACTAGATAGTTTTCTCCAAGGAGTGCCGGACCAACCGGGCTGTGGTGGGTATATGGGCCTTCGGGCCGCTCCAAGCAATAGCCTGGTGCACCAAGCTCTCACAAGTCAAGCCTGGGCCTCAGGCCGGGCTTGAAAGATTACATCCAGGTCCCCAGTTAAAGTTGCATGGTCTGGCTGAGCATTGTCTTCACCCAGGTCTGCGTTAACCAAGACACAGAAAGAACACTTGTACTAAGAGTGAAAATCCTTTAAGACAGCAATAGACATGGTAACAGAACACAACCATGTCGTTGCGCAGTCGACTAAGGTGCGTCTGGGATCGTTTCGGACGTAGGTTCGAACCTTCATCACGGCCCTTGTGGATTTGTTCATTTGATGCATCACGCTATTGTGATTTCTGTGTGTATATAGTGGCAGACACGGGCGGCTCCATACTTCAGTAGGACACCAACATGCACCTTACAACAGACGCCAAACAGACATGAACAATATTGCAGCAGCAGAGTAAAACATCCAGAGAACACAACACAATAGATATTAAGAGACAGTAAGATATACGCCACCAGCCAGTAGCAGATACTAACAGACAGTTGGTACACACACCAACAGATATTATGAAACCACTAGTTAGTAACAGACACTTCAAAGGAAGAAGAAGAAGAAGACAGTCAAGACCTCTACAAGAACATCAACTGACAGTAAATGACAGTCAAAAGACATCCCCCCCCCCCTTCCTACCCCGTGACCAGCACACTACCAAATGATCAATATTACCAATGGCGTGACAGTGTAATTGTGCAAGAGGTGGCGGTGTCAGTGGGTGGGGCTCGTAGTGTAGTGGTGGTGATATTAGCAGTGGTGGTGATGGTATAGTGGTGGTGATGGTATTAGTGGTGGTGATGGTATTAGTGGTGTGATGGTATTAGTGGTGGTGATGGTATTAGTGGTGGTGATGGTATTAGTGGTGGTGATGGTATTAGTGGTGGTGATGGTATTAGTGGTGGTGATGGTATTAGTGGTGGTGATGGTATTAGTGGTGGTGATGGTATTAGTGGTGGTGATGGTATTAGTGGTGATGATTAGTGGTGTAGTATTGGTGGTGAGGGTATTAGTTGTGGTGATGGTATTAGTGGTGATGGTATTAGTGGTGGTGATGGTATTAGTGGTGGTGATGGTATTAGTGGTGTGATGGTATTAGTGGTGATGCTATTAGTGATAGTGTGGTATTAGTGTGTGGTGAGTATTGTGGTGGTGGTAGTATTAGTGGTGGTGATGGTATTAGTGGTGGTGATGGTATTAGTGGTGGTGATGGTATTAGTGGTGGTGATGGTATTAGTGGTGGTGATGGTATTAGTGGTGGTGATGGTATTAGTGGTGATGCTATTAGTGATAGTGATGGTATTAGTGGTGGTGGTAGTATTAGTGGTGGTGGTAGTATTAGTGGTGGTGGTGGCAGTGGCGTTGACAATACTTGTACAAGGCAGCTCTCACAGCTGGGACAGCTTCCCAGTCCCTTTGGGTAGACAGGTCTGTACACGAACCTGGAGACAAAAACAGACTTACCCATGAATCTGGAGGCAAACACTGGCCTACTAACGAACCTATAGGCAAACACGGGTCTACTCTAGAACCTGGAAAAACATACACAAAACTTGCGAAACCCCGATAAGAAAATCTTCAGAATGGACTAAACTGAAAATAGGAAATAGTTGAACATGGGAATAAAGATAGACAAAAACAGCTTGGAGATAAAAATGAGTGAGAGCGACACAAAGAGTAAACAAGCAAACTTGGAACTTTTAGTTCCAGGTAGCGAATCTATAACAACAACAACAACAACATTATACAAAGCTTTGAAACCTCATAAGATACACGAAGAAACTTTGTCAATACATTAACTGGCAAATAGCTGGAGAAACGGGCCCCTTGGATCTACCCTGCAAGCCCAACTAGGTAAGTATATCTTGGCAAGTACCTATCGGTACCCACTACCCAACACTACATGCATCAATATGATATATAAATATTACACTTGGGTAAGAAATGTGTGAATGTGGGTCGTAACTCTTTCCTGGGGTCATTCGCGGAGGCGCTTGGCCTGGAGGGGGCAACCAGAAGCCCGTATTAAGTGATAAATCGCCACAAAGTCAGCGCCTAACCCCCCCGACGCTCAGACATCGCCAGCGCAACCCGGGATTAACGGCACGATAGCTAGATTAGTGCAGGGGTGTCGCATTGACATTATTTCCTGGTTAAGGCTTTATATAAGATAGTAGTATGAGAAAGTGGTGAAATGTGACAGTTTTGGGGGTTACTGCTTATAGGAAACGTCAAATACCTTCATCAAAAATCATCTGGCCAGTTATGTGTCCTAGTTTGCACTCTACGGCAATTTGAAAGTAACGTTAGTGAATTTAAAATGGTTAAGAAACGAAGAGATATACACACACACTGTTTAGAATTTGAAAATATTGAGATTTACAGTAGCTTAGAAAGCTAAATAAATTAACACACACACAACACCCACACACCACACACACACACACACACACACACCACACACACACACACACACACACACACACACACACACACACACACACACTAACACTAATCACGTCACACATTGAACACATTAATCAAGCCATATTAACGACCCACACGCAGTATAAAACCAACATTTATTGTAGTTTACAGGCCTCGAGAATAGACTGGAAAGGTACATGGATGAGAAGGGGTTGATGAAACCGCCCCCCCCCCCCCCAAATTCTGTTGGTCCATACGCTTCTAATATGAACCAACAGGAAGGGGTGGATGTAAACAGGACTTGCCTAGTACGGGCCAACAGGTCTGTTGAGATGCTCCCTAATCCTTATATTCTTATAAACATTTCCACTCCACCCTGTTCTCTCTCTGTGTACTGTGGCAGCTCTCTATCTCTGTGTACTGTGGCAGCTCTCTATCTCTGTGTACTGTGGCAGCTCTCTATCTCTGTGTACTGTGGCAGCTCTCTATCTCTGTGTACTGTAGCAGCTCTCTATCTCTGTGTACTGTGGCAGCTCTCTATTTCTGTGTACTGTGGCAGCTCTCTATCTCTGTGTACTGTAGCAGCTCTCTATCTCTGTGTACTGTGGCAGCTCTCTATCTCTGTGTACTGTAGTAGCTCTCTATCTCTGTGTACTGTAGCAGCTCTCTATATCTGTGTACTGTAGCAGCTCTCTATCTCTGTGTACTGTGGCAGCTCTCTATCTCTGTGTACTGTAGCAGCTCTCTATCTCTGTGTACTGTAGCAGCTCTCTATCTCTGTGTACTGTAGCAGCTCTCTATATCTGTGTACTGTAGCAGCTCTCTATCTCTGTGTACTGTAGCAGCTCTCTATCTCTGTGTACTGTAGCAGTTCTCTATCTCTGTGTACTGTGGCAGCTCTCTATCTCTGTGTACTGTAGCAGCTCTCTATCTCTGTGTACTGTAGCAGCTCTCTATCTCTGTGTACTGTAGCAGCTCTCTATCTCTGTGTACTGTAGCAGTTCTCTATCTCTGTGTACTGTAGCAGCTCTCTATATCTGTGTACTGTAGCAGCTCTCTATTTCTGTGTACTGTAGCAGTTCTCTATCTCTGTGTACTGTAGCAGCTCTCTATCTCTGTGTACTGTGGCAGCTCTCTATCTCTGTGTACTGTAGCAGCTCTATATCTCTGTGTACTGTAGCAGCTCTATATCTCTGTGTAATGTAGCAGCTCTATATCTCTGCCTGTGTACTGTAGCAGCTCTATATCTCTGTGTAATGTAGCAGCTCTATATCTCTGCCTGTGTACTGTAGCAGCTCTATATCTCTGTGTAATGTAGCAGCTCTATATCTCTGTGTAATGTAGCAGCTCTATATCTCTGTCTGTGTACTGTAGCAGCTCTATATCTCTGTCTGTGTACTGTAGCAGCTCTATATCTCTGTGTAATGTAGCAGCTCTATATCTCTGTCTGTGTACTGTAGCAGCTCTATATCTCTGTCTGTGTAATGTAGCAGCTCTATATCTCTGTGTAATGTAGCAGCTCTATATCTCTGTCTGTGTACTGTAGCAGCTCTATATCTCTGTCTGTGTACTGTAGCAGGTCTCTAACTGTCTGTGTACTGTAGCAGGTCTCTAACTGTCTGTGTACTGTAGCAGCTCTCTAACCTTTATATACTGTAACAGATCTGTAGGACAGATGTAGGAGAGAAGAGAATATATGTAGGCTGGTTTGCGTTGTATAAAATTATGGCCAAGCCTGTGCTAGGAAAAAACTGTAATAAGAAAGCTTTATGTCTGATGACCAAATGGCTAGTGTTCTAACCCATCTACCTGTGCGTTGTAAACTATCTACCTGTGCGTTCTAACCCATCTACCTGTGCGTTGTAAACTATCTACCTGTGCGTTCTAACCCATCTACCTGTGCGTTGTAAACTATCTACCTGTGCGTTCTAAACTATCTACCTGTGTGTTCTGATCCATCTACCTGGGTCTATGTACTGTAGCAGCTCTATATATCTACCGTGCGTTGTAAACTATCTACCTGTGCGTTCTAACCCATCTACCTGTGCGTTGTAAACTATCTACCTGTGCGTTCTAACCCATCTACCTGTGCGTTGTAAACTATCTACCTGTGCGTTCTAAACTATCTACCTGTGTGTTCTAACCCATCTACCTGTGCGTTGTAAACTATCTACCTGTGCGTTCTAACCCATCTACCTGTGCGTTGTAAACTATCTACCTGTGCGTTGTAAACTATCTACCTGTGCGTTCTAACCCATCTACCTGTGCGTTGTAAACTATCTACCTGTGCGTTCTAACCCATCTACCTGTGCGTTGTAAACTATCTACCTGTGCGTTCTAAACTATCTACCTGTGTGTTCTGATCCATCTACCTGGGTCTATGTACTGTAGCAGCTCTATATATCTACCGTGCGTTGTAAACTATCTACCTGTGCGTTCTAACCCATCTACCTGTGCGTTGTAAACTATCTACCTGTGCGTTCTAACCCATCTACCTGTGCGTTGTAAACTATCTACCTGTGCGTTCTAAACTATCTACCTGTGTGTTCTGATCCATCTACCTGGGTCTTCTAAACCATCTACTTGGGTGTTCTAAGCCACCTACCGTCGTCCAAGGCTTATACACGTGTTGGACAACCATAGACAACAGTAGACTATCAGCAATCGAACTGTGGAACTTAACAACTTGTGAGGAACATTATCAGCTTCGAATATCATGGTCTAAGTAGGAGAAATTTGGGCTTAAACTCTTTAAAAGTATTCTGTTGATTTTGTATTTGTTCTTAAAACATTTCACTCCAGTTTATGATGTAGCTGTTCTTATTCTTGCAATAGTTACAGCTTAGTTCTTAATGGTGAAAAATATATTGTTACTGAGGTCGGCTGACGACATCAATCCTCCCCCTTCCCCCTCCACCGTGGGAGAGGCTGTCAGCCACCACCGTGGTGGGGGGCGTCAGCCACCAAGAGTGATGAGCCTCGCAGGAGTCATCAGCGCACGGAAATTCGGCCATTTTTTTTTAACAGAGAAGAGCATTACCTGGGCAGTATATCATCTGCCAGTGGTAATTATAACCCGAAGGACTGGCCAGCGCCGCCCCGCCCCGCACTACCCCGCCCCGTCCCGCACTACCCCGCCCCGCCCGCACTACCCCGCTACGTCCCACACTACCCCGCCCCGTTCCGCACTACCCCGCCCCGCCCCGCACTACCCCGCCCCGTCCCGCACTACCCCGCCCCGTCCCGCACTACCCCGCCCCGCCCCGCACTACCCCGCTACGTCCCACACTACCCCGCCCCGTTCCGCACTACCCCGCCCCGCCCCACACTACCCCGCCCCGCCCCGCACTACCCCGCCCCGTCCCGCACTACCCCGCCCCGCCCCGCACTACCCCGCCCCGTCCCGCACTACCCCGCCCCGTCCCACACTACCCCGCCCCGCTCCGCACTACCTCACCCGATGCCTCAGGCTGTGTTCTACAGCCATATAAGGAGAAAAACTACAGTACGAGACCATGTACTAAGATTGAGGAGACGGAAGAATTCTCACTGAAAACGACAATGAGATATGTGAGGTCTTTACAGTAGAACCAGCATGAGGACCAAGTTTGAGAGGTGAAAGGCCAGAAGAAACAATGGATGACATTGTAGTCACTGTAGAAGAGGAGCTTATTTTGTCAAGTTTCAGTCTACACCTGTAGAACTATACCTGACAAAATAAGTTGACGAAGTAGACATAAGCAATTAAATTATCATCCACACTTCCTTAGCTAAATGGATTGTGGGGTTCAGTCCTTGAGCCCATTATGTGACTCTGTAACCCTTTCCTCTACCGCCCACAAGATGGGTATGGGGTGCATAATAAATGAACTAAACTAACTAACTAACTTCCGTGGAATTAAACATGACATTCTCCTGGGCTCTAGGAGACTAGGATGGTCGAAAATTCCAGTTTGGCAGCATTCTGGAAACTTTCCTTATTAAGACCACTTAATAGCCCGGTCGATAGAGCTTTCGACCTCTCACGCGTAGGGTCCACGGGTCGAGTCTCCTAGAGCCCAAGTGAATGGAACATAAGCAATTGTGCAAATAGACAGAAGTAAGTGACCAAGTAGACGGAGAAGCAATTGACCAACGAGACACACAGAAGCAATGACAGTGTGGAGGAAGAACAGTCACATTCACTGAATTACTCACTCTCGAAAGGGGGGGGGGAGGGGGTTAAGAGTTTGACCCTCGACCCTGTAGGTACATCTAAGCGAGCACACGCACGCTCGCACACAAATTAGATATAGAAGCACTGTTCAAATTAAGCAACAGTAGAACGAGAGGACATAATTGTAAATTGGAAAAGCAAATGAGCCACAGGGATGTCAGAGAGAACTTTTTCAGTCGCAGAGTCGTAATGTGGAACGAACTTGATGAGGAAGTTGTCGAAGCCAATTTGACACAACTTTAAATGTAAATATATGAAAAACGAGGGAAAACGTCACAGCACTGAGCCAATGGTGGGAGATTGGGGGGGGGGGGCGCGGGCTGCAGATACTCGTCCCTGCAGGCACAATTAGGTGAGTACACACACATATACAGGTTTACAGGTCCTCGCGGCCGAGTGGACAGCGCTCGTGGTCATAGTTCTAACGGACCGGGTAGATTCCGGCCGAGGCAGAAACAAATGCGACAGTTTCTTTCAGCCGATGCCCCTATGCACCTAGCAGTAAACAGGTATCTGGGTATTAGACAGCTACTACCCAGGGCTGCATCCTGGAATGTGTGTTAGAGATAAATTTATAATGTATTACATATGATGATAGAAAAAATAGGTCGAAGGAAGTCAGTATATTAGACAAAACAAAACAAAATTAGAAATGCGGGGTCCAAATCTTAAATACTGCAGGCATAATTAGTAAATACAAATAGTAAACGTACACAACAATACCTTCCCCCCCCCCCCCCCCCTCCTCTCCCCTCAGACTCTAACGACGTCAGCCGTATAAGTGGCAGTTACGGTGGCCGTGAAGCGTGATGAGTCAAGAGGCTGTAAGACTATGCTGGAGACAGTCGGGCCACCTGGACGATGACCAGCAAGTGATGACCAGGGGGCCAGATTCACGAAAGCACTTGCGCAAGCACTTACGAACCTGTACATCTTTTCTCAATCTTTGGCGGCTTTGTTTCCAATTATTAAACAGTTAATGAGCTCCGAAACATCAGGAGGCTGTTTATAACAACAACAACAGTTGAATGGGAAGTTTTCATGCTTATAAATTGTTCAATAAATGTAACCAAAGTCGTCAAAGATTGAGGAAAGATGTACACGTTCGTAAGTGCTTGCGTAAGTGGTTTCGTGAATCTGGCCCTCTGGTCACCATAACCCACTGGCTCCACCTGGCCCCAACCCCGGCCACACAACACCACCTGAGTCAAGACACCTCCGCTCTGCTTCCTGTTCCTTCCAGACTCCTCACCCATCCTAGCCACATCCTACCGCTGCCAACAACACCCTGCAGCCTCGACCCCCTCCCTCTGCCTCCTCTCCATCCTCCCCTCCCCCCAAGACCTCTCCCACCCTCTATATAACAAGGCATGAATCACCTCAAGATGTAACTACCTGCTGGTGGGGGTCGGAGAGTGAGGGGGGGGGGGAAGGAGCTTAAAAGTGTGGTAAGAGTGGAGGCAAGGAGTGAGGGATAGAGGGGGGGGGGGGGGGTAACAAGCCCAGGGGGAGTTATCGGGAAGGAGTATAAATAGCGGGGGTCGGCGGGCTAGACCAAACAAGCTGTGGGTCTCATCAAGAGCCGGCCGCTCTGATTGTTAAAGCTGGGGCAATTACCCGGGTAATGAGCTTGTGTTGCTGCGCCGCCTCGCTCACCTCCGCCACAATTATGCCAACTTAACTGGAGGGTTGCCGCGCCGCCCCTGCACGAGGGGAGAGGGCACGGGGGGGTAGGGGGGGGGCAGGGATTGAGATGATATGGGGCACGCGTCATCCGCAGCGTTACAAGACTAAGCTAAACACCGTTCCATTGCTCGTCGGCGATGTTAATGAAGAACCATGTTTTATCAACCTATAATGGTCATTGGTGTCAGCTGGTGGCCCACGAGACAGCTGGTGGTCCACGAGACAGCTGGTGGTCCACGAGACAGCTGGTGGCCCACGAGACAGCTGGTGGTCCACGAGACAGCTGGTGGCCACGAGACAGCTGGTGGCCCACGAGACAGCTGGTGGTCCACGAGATAGCTGGGGCCACGAGACAGCTGGTGGCCCACGAGACAGCTGGTGGCCCACGAGACAGCTGGTGGCCCACGAGACAGCTGGTGGCCCACGACGCAGCTGGTGGCCCACGAGATACTGGTGGCCCACGAGACAGCTGGTGGCCCACGAGACAGCTGGTGGCCCACGAGGCAGCTGGTGGCCCACGAGACAGCTGGTGGCCCACGAGACAGCTGGTGGTCCACGAGACAGCGGTGGTGGCCCACGAGACAGCTGGTGGCCCACGAGACAGCGGTGGCCCACGAGACAGCTGGTGGCCCACGAGACAGCTGGTGGCCACGAGACAGCTGGTGGCCCACGAGACAGCTGGTGGCCCACGAGACAGCTGGTGGCCCACGAGACAGCTGGTGGCCCACGAGACAGCTGGTGGCCCACGAGACAGCTGGTGGCCCACGAGACAGGTGGTGGCCCACGAGACAGGTGGTGGCCCACGAGACAGCTGGTGGCCCACGAGACAGCTGGTGGTCCACGAGACAGCTGGTGGCCCACGAGAGAGCTGGTGGCCCACGAGGCAGCTGGTGGCCCACGAGACAGCTGGTGGCCCACGAGACAGCTGGTGGCCCACGAGGCAGCTGGTGGCCCACGAGACAGTGGTGGACACGAGACAGCTGGTGGCCCACGAGACAGCTGGTGACCCACGGACAGCTGGTGCCCAGAGACAGCTGGTGGCCACGAGACAGCTGGTGGCCCACGAGACAGTGGTGGCCCACGAGACAGTGGTGGCTCACGAAGCAGTGGTGGCCCACGAGACAGCTGTTGGCCCACGAGACAGCTGGTGGCCCACGAGACAGCTGGTGGCCCACGAGGCAGCGGTGGCCCACGAGACAGCTGGTGGCCACGAGGGCAGCTGGTGGCCCAAGAGGCAGATGGTGGCCCACGAGGCAGCTGGTGGCCACGAGACAGCTGGGGCCCACGAGACAGCTGGGTTGGCCACGAGGGACAGCTGGTGGCCCACGAGGAAGCTGGTGGCCCACGAGGCAGCTGGTGGCCCACGAGGGAGGACATCAACAAGCAACTGTTACTGCATAGTCAAATGGTTTGCGATGTTTTAGTACAAGTGTCGAGTCTAAGTCTACACAGAGTAGATTTGTCCACCATAAAAGTATTGGCTATACTACTTCGATCCCAACAAAAGATGATTTATCAACCTTTTTCCACACACGTCTTAAAGGACCAACTGACAAAAGCTCATTCCAACACCCACGTCACCTGACAGCCACATCAAAGGTGTGGCTGTCAGGTGACGTGGGACAAGCTCACCACCACATCATAAGTGTGGCTGTCAGTGACGTGGGACAAGCTCACCACCACATCAAAGGTGTGGCTGTCAGATGACGTGGGACAAGCTCACCACCACATCATAAGTGTAGCTGTCAGGTGACGTGGGACAAGCTCACCACCACATCAAAGGTGGGCTGTCAGATGACGTGGGACAAGCTCACCACCACATCATAAGGTGGCTGTCAGGTGACGTGGGACAAGCTCACCACCCCACATCATAGGTGTGGCTGTCAGGTGACGTGGAACAAGCTCACCACCACATCAAAGGTGTGGCTGTCAGGTGACGTCGGAACAAGCTCACCACCACATCAAAGGTGTGGCTGTCAGGTGACGCGGAACAAGCTCACACCACACCAAAGGTGTGGCTGTCAGGTGACGGGAACAAGCTCACCACCACATCAAAGGTGTGGCTGTCAGGTGACGTGGAAACAAGCTCACCACCACATCCCGGGCCACTTGTGTCCAGCCAGCTCCTCTTAAACTGGCAGTAATTATGGTCCAATTGGTGCATAATGAGGTAAGAACGCTTGTTCCTTGGCTTTGCTAACGACCCCCCTGACGTGAAGATTGCAATCATGGGAGAAAAAGTCACCTTAATTATTCGAGGTGACCTGAGAAGGTGCGAGGGAGTGGGGTGTGAGGGGGGTTACCCTCCGAGGGAGTTGGAGGAGTCGGACCCCAGTTGGAGTGGGGGTCAGATGGACCCCCAGTTGTTGTGGGGTCAGACGAAACCCGGCTGGAGTGGGGGTCAGACGGAAGGACACCACACCTCCCGGCTCCTTCCCAAGCCCAGGAGTCTGTGAGTTACGATGAAAGAGTGAGAAAACTCGATCTAACCACACATAAATAAGGTACAGAGGACATAATAACGACATACATGATCTAAGGAAGACTCACACAACATATGAGCCATATGCCAGAAAGAACTTACGAGTTTTACACAAATAGAATGGGTTAAAAGAGACATAGTTAAAGCTAACTTAATTTTAAAATAAATGGAATATGAAAAACGTGGGACCCGAGTTCTTGCATTCAAAAAACAAAAGAGTTATTAGTAGGCGGGGTCAGGAGCCGAGCTCATTGCGGCAAGTTCATCTAGGTGAGTACATCTAGGTAATATACATTTAGGTAAATTACATCTAGATGAGCACACTTAGGTGAGTTCATCTAGGTAAGTAAACGCATGTAAACGAGAAAAAGAGATTTTTTTGTAAATAAAACGAGACTACGAACTCATTTATTTACATATCTTTGCAATATGTATATAAGAGTTAGAACTAATATTTGTCCAATCCGGACATGCAACTGGCGGCCAGAAGCCTGGTAGTTAGTTCCAGGGCAGTCGGAAGGGGTAATTGACAGATACATTGAACAGTCAATAACTGTGAAACTGTAGGTGTTCACAGCATGATAGAGTCATGTTATATTACATGTCCAGCCTAGTATACCCAGCCATACGCCCATATACCCAGTCATAAGCCCCGTATACCCAGCCACCCCCACTCACCCTACCACCTCGTCACCACTCTACACCAGCCCTACTACCGCAGCCCCATCCAGGCACCCCACCGCCCATGTCACGAAAAGTCATTCCTCACTGTGATGTGACGGTCGTTATGTTTGTCCAGCCGCCGCTTGTTGACCTCTAATGACCAGTCAGAGGTAATGACCCAAGGGAGAGGGGTGGGGGAGCGAGAAGGGGATGAATAGGGAGGGAGAGGGAAGGGAAGGGTTAGAGGCTGGAGAGAGAGAGAGAGAGAGGGTGTGAGGTAGGTGTGGGACTGGTAATTACTCTAAATAGTTTACAGATACACTCTTAAAATGTATTAAGTTTACAAGTATACTCTTACAATGTATTAAACTTAAAAGTAACCTTAAAAAATTAAAATTCCCATACAATGTATTAAGCTGTATAATCTTCCAATGTATTAGGTTTACATGTACACTCATATAATGGATTAAGTTGACTGACTGTAGTGTACTGACTGTTTGCAGCTGACTGGTGAGCAAGCTGACCACCGCTCATGACATGACATGAAGCTCCTCAATGTTCAAAGCATGGCTGATGAGTGCATGACAGAAGAGCATGTATACTGTATACTCTTTACATCATATGTAAAGTTATTAATTTACATGAATTATTATGTAATAATAATAATAATTAGTATATGAACTTATGAGGTTCATATATATATATATATATATATATATATATATATATATATATATTATACATATATACATATATATATATATATATATATATATATATATATATATATATATAATATATATATATCATAATTTTTTATTTCAGCGTTGGTTGAGTCTATATATAACGAAAGAGTTTGGATGGATAAAAACAGGAACTGTCTCGTATGGGACATAGGCCTTCTGAAGTTACTTTTGTTCTCTTGTGTATACATATGTATATGGCTATTTTATTGATGGGTATAAATAATGGGGATTTAGTACAAATTGATTCAACATTTAGATCCTGCAACATATGTATTCTGCTACCTATGAATGTCATCCGTGTTTATGTATCACCAGCTGTGTATATCATCCGTGTTTATGTATCACCAGCTGTGTATATCACCGTGTTTATCACCAGCTGTGTATATCATCCGTGTTTATGTATCACCAGCTGTGTATATCATCCGTGTTTATGTATCACCAGCTGTGAATATCATCCGTGTTTATCACCAGCTGTGATATCATCCGTGTTTATCACCAGCTGTGAATATCATCTGTGTTTATCACCAGCTGTGAATATCATCCGTGTTATCACCAGCTGTGAATATCATCCGTGTTTATCACCAGCTGTGAATATCATCCGTGTTTATCACCAGCTGTGAATATCATCCGTGTTTATCACCAGCTGTGAATATCATCCGTGTTTATCACCAGCTGTGTAAATCATCCGTGTTTATCACCAGCTGTGTAATCATCCGTGTTTATCACCAGCTGTGTAAATCATCCGTGTTTATCACCAGCTGTGTAAATCATCCGTGTTTATCACCAGCTGTGAATATCATCCGTGTTTATCACCAGCTGTGAATATCATCCGTGTTTATCACCAGCTGTGTAAATCATCCGTGTTTATGTATCACCAGCTGTGTATATCATCCGTGTTTATCACCAGCTGTGAATATCATCCGTGTTTATCACCAGCTGTGAATATCATCCGTGTTTATCACCAGCTGTGTATATCATCCGTGTTTATCACCAGCTGTGAATATCATCCGTGTTTATCACCAGCTGTGAATATCATCCGTGTTTATCACCAGCTGTGTATATCATCCGTGTTTATCACCAGCTGTGAATATCATCCGTGTTTATCACCAGCTGTGTATATCATCCGTGTTTATCACCAGCTGTGTATATCATCCGTGTTTATCACCAGCTGTGTATATCATCCGTGTTTATGTATCACCAGCTGTGTATATCATCGTGTTTATCACTAGCTGTGTATATCATCCGTGTTTATGTATCACCAGCTGTGTATATCATCCGTGTTTATCACTAGCTGTGTATATCATCCGTGTTTATGTATCACCAGCTGTGAATATCATCCGTGTTTATCACTAGCTGTGTATATCATCCGTGTTTATGTATCACCAGCTGTGTATATCATCCGTGTTTATGTATCACCAGCTGTGTATAACATGTGAATTTATGTAACCATCTGAAATACATAAGAACATAAGACTCAAGCAAACGGCAGAAGGCCTTTTGGCCCATACGTGGAAACTTTTTATTTATATCCACCCAAACTCCTTCATATATATGTCTCTCCTACGCTTGAAACACTCAATCAACCCTATACTCGTTTTGCTACTACTTCTATATATATATATCAGTTGATCTGTCAAGAATTAGACTTGTTGCAAACGGATACATGCAACTTATGCTAATAGTTGCACGAGGTGTTTATCAATATGTTGGTTCGTCCGTTTATGGGGAGTGGTCCTTGTAATCCTTATCTACTGTCAGCTGTATTGTTGTTTTATCACTGGAGAGTTGGGGAAACGGGAAGTGGGTGGAGGGGAGATGGTAGAGCGTGGGTGGGGAGGGACGAAACAGAAAGGGGGGGGGAAACAACAGGGAGGGAGATAGGGAGAAGGTGTAGACAACGGGGAGGGAGAGAGGGAGAAGGTGTAGACAACGGAGAGGGAGAGAGGGAGAAGGTGTACACAACGGAGAGGGAGAAGGTGTACACAACGGAGAGGGAGAGAGGGAGAAGGTGTACACAACGGAGAGGGAGAAGTTGTAGACAACGGAGACGGAGAGAGGGAGAAAGTGTAGACAACGGAGACGGAGAGAGGGAGAAAGTGTAGACAACGGAGACGGAGAGAGGGAGAAAGTGTAGACAACGGGGAGGGAAGGCGTAGTAGACAACAATGAAGGAGGGGCAAGTATAAGGCACATAGAGGTGGGGGGGGGAGGTATAAGGAAGAGAGGCAGGTCAGGAGGAGAGAGACGATGAGGCAACAGACAGACAGACAGAGGGAGAGTCAAGAGGAAGATATAGGGCCAGATGGAGTGGCATAGATAAGGGTCTCAGGTGGCCAAAACCCCGCACCAGTGAAATAAAACAATACTAACGTGTGCACACAAATGAAGAAGCACACAAACACACAAATCCAACTCTGGCCCCAAAAACTCCGCCTTCGAACACAAACACACAAACAAAAGAAAAACCAGAACAAGTCCGAGCAAATCCCAAAGAAAGTAAAAAAAAAAGCACACCAAAAAAAACCCACTCGAGCTAGCCAGTCCTTTTAAACAATGACCTGAAAATGTTGGGAGGAGCAGGTGCAGAGGCGCAAGACGAGAAGAAAAACTCGTATGGCAACGCTAATTGATAGTTTGATGACGGCCCCACCTTTTGTGGCGGAGGTCACAGACGAAAGAAACAGAGAGAGCGAGAGAGAGATATAGTATGTGTTCTAATGTTTTGGTCCCGTATTGAAGTCTTCACTGACTGCACTCACGACAAAAGAACAATAGAGGAGTCAGCTGCCTTTGATGGTGTGGTGGAGGTGTTGATTGTGGTGGTGTGGTGTTGTGGTGGTGGTGTGGTGGACGTGCTGACTGTGGTGGACGTGCTGACTGTGGTGGACGTGCTGACTGTGGTGGTGTGGTAGACGTGCTGGCTGTGATGGTGTGGTGGAGGTTGATTGGGTGGTGTGGTGTTGTGGTGGTGGTGTGGTGGACGTGCTGACTGTGGTGGACGTGCTGACTGTGGTGGACGTGCTGACTGTGGTGGTGTGGTGGACGTGCTGACTGTGGTGGACGTGCTGACTGTGGTGGTGTGGTGGACGTGCTGACTGTGGTGGTGTGGTGGACGTGCTGACTGTGGTGGTGTGGTGGACGTGCTGACTGTGGTGGACGTGCAGACTGTGGTGGACGTGCTGACTGTGGTGGTGTGGTGGACGTGCTGACTGTGGTGGTGTGGTGGACGTGCTGACTGTGGTGGTGTGGTGGACGTGCTGACTATGGTGGACGTGCTGACTGTGGTGGACGTGCTGACTGTGGTGGTGTGGTGGACGTGCTGACTGTGGTGGTGTGGTGGACGTGCTGACTGTGGTGGACGTGCTGACTGTGGTCGTGTGGTGGACGTGCTGACTGTGGTGGACGTGCTGACTGTGGTGGTGTGGTTGTGTGGTGGAGGTGTGATAATTATCTAATAGTACAAACCTAACAATGACTAGGTGGAGAATGAAGTCCAGTGCGCCTGACAGCTGGGTGGACAGCGCTTCGGATCGTAGTCCTGAGGTTCCGGGTTCGATCCCCGGTGGAGGCGGAGACAATGGGCAAAATGTGTTTTTTTCACCCTCATGCTCCTGTTACCTAGCAGTAAATAGGTACCTGGGAGTTAGACAGCTACTACGGGCTGCTTCCCGCGGGGTGTGTAACAAATAGGAGGCCTGGTCGAGGACCGGGCCTCGGGGACGCTAAACCCCGAAATCATCTCAAGATAACCTCTAGATATAACTCTTTATGCCCCGCCTACAAGCCGTGTTGTACTATTGTTTTATAACGTAACTATTCTGACGTTCGAATTTTTGGTAGAGTCTGGCCTTAAAGTTGTGGATGGAGGTAGTTTCCACAACTTTCAGTGCATTCCAATTGTTAATCACCCGTACAAGGTACAGGTTTATTACATTTCCTCGGCTCAATTTCGTTTCCAGCTTCCACCTATGTTCCCTTGTCAACTTTCTCTCAATTTTATAGAGGTTTGTTCACCTTGCCTATTCCTCTAAGTATCCTGTATGTTGTAAACATCTCCCCTCTTATTATTTCTCATGGGTTGGAGACTGAATTCCCCTTAACTTATCCATGAAGCTTAGTCCTTTTAATTCAGCCATAAGTCTAGTTACAACCTCTGAACATTGGTAAGTACAATTTTGTACTTCATGAGAAGCGGACTCCAAGCCGGTGCTGCATATTTTAATGTCAGCTCTTTGTAGAAGGGGTATGGTGGCACAGTGTAAGACTTTGGGGGGGTAGAGTGTTATACAGACGTTGTTTCTCTTGTTTAATGTATATGGTAGACTTTTAATGTATATGGCACAATCATAGCCATAATCAGAGTACACTATGACCATCCACAGCTACAACCAGAGTACACTATGATCATTCACAGCTACAACCAGAGTACACTATGACCATTCACAGCTACAACCAGAGTACACTATGACCATTCACAACTACAACCAGAGTACACTATGAACATTCACAGCTACAACCAGAGTACACTATGAACATCCACAACTACAACCAGAGTACACTATGAACATTCACAACTACAACCAGAGTACACTATGAACATTCACAACTACAACCAGAGTACACTATGACCATGTACTGCTAGCAATATCCTGCCAATAACCTAAGAAATATTGCCGGTACAAAAGTGGACGTGTTTTAAGAAACAATTAAAAGTTCCAGCAGGAAGTGCCAGACCAGCCGGGTTGTAGTTGATATGTGGGCCTGCAAGCCGCTCCTTTTTTTTTTTCTTATTAATACATGAGGTACATCTGCATTAGTGCAGCTACCCTAGACTATATGAAGTGGAGTACAGTGTGTCAAAAAAGCTAACTAGGTGATGCTAACAAATCCCCATCACACAGGATGGTTAGTCATACAGAGGCATGTGACAGGCAGTCTGCACTGGCAGACTGCGGAAGCATTTTGAGGATATCATCAACACCTGCTCCAGTCAACATTCTGTTGAACCATATCACAGAACCAGCCTGGCTCCAGGCTGGGCTTGGGGAGTAGAAGAACTTCCAGAACCCACTCTAGGCATACTTTAGGTTATAGTAGTAGGCATCCATCCTAGAGTGCAAGGCATCCTTGCACTCTAGGTACACTAGAGGTATAACGATGACATTTATGTGAAGCGGGATTATAAGCGGTCCCAAGACAGACCTTGCGGCATTCCGCTTGCTACGTTCAGCCATCCATAGGTGCTTGTTTGAGTCTGGACTGGCAATTTGTATGTCGTCTTTGTTGGATGTGTGGTGCGGGTAGTAGTGTGATGCTGGCGGTAGTGTGGTGCTTGTGTTAGTGTGATGTGGAGCAATGATAGTGCGGTCTGTGATTATGGTATGGTGATGACAGGCAGTGATGGTGGTAGTTGGCAGTGGTAGTGAAGGTCGGTAGTGGTGAGCAGTGGTGGTGAGCAGTGGCGGTGATGGGCAATGATGGTGGTTAGCGGTGGTGGTGGAGGGGTAGGGACGGCCGTCGTGGTCACATCGCTGTCAAGTAATTAGTAGATGGCAGGGAGTGAGTGAGTCAAAGACTGCCGCCCTGTGCCACACGGGTGCCTAGCCTCCCCCCCCACCTCCTGGGGCCCCAAGCCCCCACTCTAACACCTCTCCACTAGCCCCCAAACCCCTACCAACCTGGGTCATCCTGTACTGGGTGTCTGTCAACAACAAACCCAGAATATCACGAGATTAATAGTTTAGGATGATAGCAGCAAGGCCAGACACAGTCCCACCAACAGAAGACAGATAGACAGACAGACTGATTGACAGGCAGGCTGGTTGATAAATCAAAGATAGACCCCTGCGGCTCTGTATCGAGAGGCAGCGGTGGGCCATAACAGAGGCAGCGGTGGCCATGACAGAGGCAGCGGTGGCCATAACAGAGGCAGCGGTGGCCATGACAGAGGCAGCGGTGGCCTTAAAAGGCAGCAGTGGCCATGACATAAGAGGTAGCTATAGGAACTCCAGCTTCAACCCACACTCAGCCCCTCCTCTATCGCTACCTCAATATCCCTAACTCTATCCTCTTCATTCACCCCACCATCCCCATCTCCCCCCCACACCCTCACAATTAGATTTTTACTTAACGTTAAACAAGTTGGCTTCTCGAAATCAGTTTCCAGAGTCGATGGGACGAGGATGTGTGAGCTACCAATGGAGGCACAGTGGGAGGCACCGTAGGGGAGA
>WNGS01005680.1:9625663-9638771 GCA_020271785.1 Procambarus virginalis
ATCTTAAGACATAAGAACATAAGAACAAAGGCAACTGCAGAAGGCCTATTGGCCCATACGAGGCAGCTCCTATTTATAACCACCCAATCCCACTCATATACATGTCCAACCCATGCTTGAAACAATCGAGGGACCCCACCTCCACAATGTTACGCGGCAATTGGTTCCACAAATCAACAACCCTGTTACTGAACCAGTATTTACCCAAGTCTTTCCTAAATCTAAACTTATCCAATTTATACCCATTGTTTCGCGTTCTGTCCTGTGTTGATACTTTCAATACCCTATTAATATCCCTTTGTTATGTCCATTCATCCACTTGTAAACCTCTATCATGTCACCCCTAACTCTTCGCCTTTCCAGTGAATGCAATTTAAGCTTTGTTAATCTTTCTTCATATGAAAGATTTCTAATTTGGGGAATTAACTTAGTCATCCTACGCTGGACACGTTCAAGTGAATTTATATCCATTCTATAATATGGCGACCAAAACTGAACTGCATAATCTAAATGGGGCCTAACCAGAGCAAGATATAGCTTGAGAACCACACCAGGTGTCTTGTTACTTACGCTGCGATTATAAATCCGAGTGTCCGATTTGCCTTATTACGAACATTTATGCATTGATCCTTTTGTTTTAAATTCTTACTAATTATAACTCCCAGATCCCTTTCGCAATCCGACTTCGCAATCTCAACACCATCTAGCTCGTATCTTGTAACTCTATCATCATTACCTAGCCTCAGAACTTTACATTTATCAGCATTAAATGCATCTGCCAGTCCTTTGACCATTTCAAAACCCTATCTAGATCAACTTGAAGTGATAGTGAGTCCTCCTCCGAATTAATTTCCCTACCGATTTTCGTATCATCGGCAAATTTGCAAATGTTGCTACTCAAACCCGAATCTAAATCATTTATATATATTATAAACAACAGAGGGCCCAAGACAGAGCCTTGAGGCACTCCACTTACAACATTTTCCCACTCTGACTTGACTCCATTTATACTAACTCTCTGTTTCCTTTGGTATAGCCATGCCCTAATCCAGCTTAATATAGCACCACCAATACCATGAGCCTCTATCTTTTTATCAGTCTTTCATGTGGCACTGTATCAAAAGCTTTGCTAAAGTCAAGGTACACAACATCACAATCCTTACCACTATCAACTGCCTCAACTATGCTAGAATAAAAAGATAACAAATTTTTTAACATGAACGGCCATTTATAAAACCATGTTGCGACTCAATTATTAATTTATGTTTTTCAAGATGAAGACGAATTTTATTTGCTATTATAGATTCGAGTAACTTTCCCACAATAGACGTTAGGCTAATTGGTCGATAGTTAGACGCAAGTGATCTATCTCCTTTCTTAAAAACTGGTATCACATTAGCAACTTTCCAAAACTCTGGCACTCTGCCTGACTCTATTGATTTATTAAATATGATTGACAGTGGGTCACAAAGCTCCTCTTTGCATTCTTTAAGCACCCTGGCAAACACTTCATCCGGCCCTGGGGATTTGTTTGGTTTGAGTTTTTCTATTTGTTTAAGAACATCCTCCCTGGTAACTGCTAAACTCGTCAACCTGTCCTCGTTCCTACCCACGTAGACTTGTTCGGTTGAAGGCATATTGTTAAGTTCCTCTTTAGTAAATACAGATACAAAATATTTATTAAAAATACTACTCATCTCTTCATCACTATCTGTTATTTGACCTGTCTCAGTTTTTAATGGGCCTATCCTTTCCCTAGTCTTAGTTCGATATAACTGAAAAAACCCTTTAGGATTTGTCTTTGCTTGCCCTGCTATACGAACTTCATAGTTTCTTTTTGCTTTCCTTATCTCTTTTTTAACATTTTTAACCAGTTGAACGAATTCCTGTTCTAAAGTGACCTCCCCATTTTTAATCCTTTTGTACCAAGCTCTCTTTTTACCTATAAGGTTTTTCAAATTCTTTGTTAACCACTTTGGGTCATTAGTATTCGATCTATTCAATTTGTGTGGTATACTACGTTCCTGTGCTTTGTTTAGAATATTCTTAAATACGTTATAAATTGAATCTACATCGAAATCCCCATTTACATCACCTATCGCTGGGTTCATGTCTCGCTCCAAGACCGGCCCACACCCCATACCCAAGACTTTCCAATCAATTTGACCCAAAAAATTTCTTAGGCTATTAAAATCAGCTTTTCGAAAATCTGGCACTTTAACAGAATTTTCTCCTACAGGTCTATTCCATTCTATGCTAAATCTGATTTCTTTGTGATCACTGTTCCCTAGCTCACTCCCTATTTCGATGTCATTAATTTGTGTTACCCTGTTAGTTAACACTAAATCTAAAATATTAATGTGTTGCGTAAGAAAGCAATCGTCAATTAATTCTAGAAAATCTTCTGCTTCACTATTCCCTGTTTTGTTCAACCAGTTTATTCCACTAAAATTAAAGTCACCCATGACATAAATACTGTTAGATCTAGATGCCCTAGATATTTCATCCCATAGATGCTTTGCTTCCATTCTGTCTAAATTTGGTGGCCTATATATAACTCCTAATATAATATTATTTGCTTTTTCGTTTAATTCTATCCAAATAGTTTCTGTGTGTGGCTCAGTTTTGATTCCCTCTTTGAGACTACATTTCAAATTGTCCCTAACGTATATGGCTACTCCACCACCTCGTCTAATATATCTATCAGTGTGAAATAGTTTAAATCCATTTATTTGATATTCAGCTAATAGTTCTCTATTATCAACATTCATCCACGTTTCGGTGAGTGCAATAATATCTATTTTTCTGTGCAGACAAGAGCATTTAATTCGTTAATTTTATTTCTTAGACTTCTACTGTTTGTGTAATATACCCTAAGTGAATTGTTATTTTGAGGCCCTTCTCTTTCCCTGATCATTTTGCCAATTCCTTTCTCCCGCAAGCACATACTTTTATTACATCCTTCCTCCAAATCAATTCCCATACCTCTATCTACTAACAGTTTAAACCCAAACAAACACCTCTAACCACTTCTTCCAACGAATTTGCAACAGCAACAACCCCAGCTCTCGATAGATGCACCCCATCCCGAGCATACATTTCATTTCTTCCATAGAAGTGTTCCCAGTTGTCTATATAAGATATTGCATTAGATTTGCAATATCTTTCCAGCCTGCAATTGACACCAAGCGCCCTCGACATCCATTCATTTCCCACTCCCTTTCTTGGAAGAATGCCACATATGATCGGGATTCCTCCCTTGCTCCTAACTAATTCTATTGCTGTCTTGAATTTCAGTATTAGTTCCTCACTTCTAACTCTCCCAACATCATTACCCCCTGCACTAATACAAATAATGGGTTTGTTCCCATTTCCCGTCATAATATCTTTCATGTTTCCAACAATATCTCCAATACCAGCTCCAGGATAGCAAACCCTTAATCTGTTCCCTTTATCTCTGGCACAAAACGTTCTGTCCAAATACCTCACCTGGGAATCTCCCACAACCAAAATTCGCTTCGATCCTCCCTTTTCCCTTGGGGCACTTTGAGGGACCCGCGCTTCAATGTTCCTCGCCGCTATGCCCTTACCTCCACGCTGAACCATAGGTTCACCACAGCACTCGTCCTCCAACACATCAAATGTGTTTGTAATCTTTGATCTTATAAGTAAAAAGAGAGCTTGGTACAAGAGGATTAAAAATGGGGAGGTCACTTTAGAACAGGAATTCGTACAACTAGTTAGAAATGTTAAAAAAGAGATAAGGAAAGCAAAAAGAAACTATGAAGTGCGTATAGGAGGGCAAGCAAAGACAAATCCTAAAGGGTTTTTTCAGTTATATCGAACTAAGACTAGGGAAAGGATAGGTCCATTAAAAACTGAGACAGGTCAAATAACAGATAGTGATGAAGAGATGAGTAGTATTTTTAATAAATATTTTGTATCTGTATTTACTAAAGAGGAGCTTAACAATGTGCCTTCAGCCGAACAAGTCTATGTGGGTGGGGACGAGGACAGGTTGACGAGTTTAGCAGTTACCAGGGAAGATGTTCTTAAACAAATATTATAGAATGGATATAAATTCACTTGAACGTGTCCAGCGTAGGATGACTAAGTTAATTCCCCAAATTAGAAATCTTTCATATGAAGAAAGATTAACAAAGCTAAAATTGCATTCACTGGAAAGGCGAAGAGTTAGGGGTGACATGATAGAGGTTTACAAGTGGATGAATGGACATATCAAAGGGGATATTAATAGGGTATTAAAAGTATCAACACAGGACAGAACGCGAAACAATGGGTATAAATTGGATAAGTTTAGATTTAGGAAAGACTTGCGTAAATACTGGTTCAGTAACAGGGTTGTTGATTTGTGGAACCAATTGCCGCGTAACATTGTGGAGGTGGGGTCCCTCGATTGTTTCAAGCATGGGTTGGACATGTATATGAGTGGGATTGGGTGGTTATAAATAGGAGCTGCCTCGTATGGGCCAATAGGCCTGCTGCAGTTGCCTTTGTTCTTATGTTCTTATGTTCTTATGTACAAATAGTAAAACTCAAACCAAACAAATCCCCAGGGCCGGATGAAGTGTTTGCCAGAGTGCTGAAAGAATGCAAAGAGGAGCTTTGTGACCCACTGTCAATCATATTTAATATATCAATAGAGTCAGGCAGAGTGCCAGAGTTTTGGAAAGTTGCTAATGTGATACCAGTTTTTAAGAAAGGAGATAGATCACTTGCGACCAATTAGCCTAACGTCTATTGTGGGAAAGTTACTCGAATCTATAATAGCAAATAAAATTCGTCTTCATCTTGAAAAACATAAATTAATAATTGAGTCGCAACATGGTTTTATAAAGGGCCGTTCATGTTTAACAAATTTGTTATCTTTTTATTCTAGCATAGTTGAGGCAGTTGATAGTGGTAAGGATTGTGATGTTGTGTACCTTGACTTTAGCAAAGCTTTCGATACAGTGCCACATGAAAGACTGATTAAAAAGATAGAGGCTCATGGTATTGGGGGTGCTATATTAAGCTGGATTAGGGCATGGCTATACCAAAGGAAACAGAGAGTTAGTAATTACCTAAGTGTAGTTACAGGATGAGAGCTACGCTCGTGGTGTCCCGTCTTCCCAGGAGTGTAAATGGAGTCAAGTCAGAGTGGGAAAATGTTGTAAGTGGAGTGCCTCAAGGCTCTGTCTTGGGACCTCTGTTGTTTATAATATATATAAATGATTTAGATTCAGGTTTGAGTAGCAACATTTGCAAATTTGCCGATGATACGAAAATCGGTAGGGAAATTAATTCGGAGGAGGACTCACTATCACTTCAAGTTGATCTTGATAGGGTTTTGAAATGGTCAAAGGACTGGCAGATGCAGTTTAATGCTGATAAATGTAAAGTTCTGAGGCTAGGTAATGATGATAGAGTTACAAGATACGAGCTAGATGGTGTTGAGATTGCGAAAGGGATCTGGGAGTTATAATTAGTAAGAATTTAAAACAAAAGGATCAATGCATAAATGTTCGTAATAAGGCAAATCGGACACTCGGATTTATTAATCGCAGCGTAAGTAACAAGACACCTGGTGTGATTCTCAAGCTATATCTTGCTCTGGTTAGGCCCCATTTAGATTATGCAGTTCAGTTTTGGTCGCCATATTATAGAATGGATATAAATTCACTTGAACGTGTCCAGCGTAGGATGACTAAGTTAATTCCCCAAATTAGAAATCTTTCATATGAAGAAAGATTAACAAAGCTTAATTTGCATTCACTGGAAAGGCGTAGAGTTAGGGGTGACATGATAGAGGTTTACAAGTGGATGAATGGACATAACAAGGGGGATATTAATATCCCCCTTGTTATGCTGCCTCGTATGGGCCAATAGGCCTTCAATTACCTTTGTTCTTATGTCTTCAACTTCTTCGCAGATGATGAGTCACAATAACGCAGCTGAAAAATTTCAAGTTAAGGCAAAGAAAAATAGAATTTGAAAAATGTTGACCAGACCAAACTAAGGTGAAGGTACGAAGACGTTTCGGTCCGTCTGGGATCGATCACAATAATCACAATCGACTTGAGAATGGTCTAGGACCGATCGTCCGCCGTCAATGAAACCACATTGGTTTCATTTTGGATCCAAAATGTGCATCCATGGAGATTTAGAATGGAAACGTCGAAGGGACGTCGTCGTCCCTTCATATGAAGGGACGACGATGTCCCTTCACCTTCTAGTGTGTGGTCTAGTCAACATTCTTCAACTTCTATTTTTCTTCGCCTTAAAACTTGTTTCAAAATTCTCCCCATTTTGAACACGGGTGTTCAACAGTGGATTGTTCATTTTCCAGGACGGACGAAACATTAGTGATATATGGAATATCCATTAGTGATATTCCATCCAGGTAACACGATTCTAATGTGATGGACGAAATAGAAGACGAAACAATAAATATACATTATAAATTCCAGTTTTTCTGCAGGATGTTACTGCTGCTTCTGGAAAGTTTCCGTTTTAAGACTATAGCCCAGTGGGTAGAGCTACGGACTCTACCGTAGTTCAGAGGAATGGAAGGATATACATTAATTAAGGATATACAATAAATAACGTAGGTTGGATATGAATAGGAGCTGCTTCGTTTGGTTCAATGGGCCTTCTTGAGCTTCATCTTTTCTTGTGTTCTTGACTTATTCTTTATTAATAAACATTTGGCCCCCACAATTTTTATAGATGAAATGAATAAATACAATTAGGATGAATATTTGTTTATTTACATATAAATATGTAGACATTAGTCAGTAAGGATGAACATAACAATTATTATAGATCTGATGTGGTAAGTTGATGGAGGGTACATCTGCTGGCGGACAGAATTGGTCGGCAATCTTGGTAGTCCGTTACTCGTTACTTATTTAGTGACTGCAGTAACCTGGGTGTGTTACTGTCCGGTCACCTCCAAATCTTGGGATTTGGAGGTGACCGGATTGCCTGGTAAGATCGGCGCTGGCAATTTCTTTCTAACCGGGCCTCGGGCTGTTGCTCATCAGGTGGTGCAGTCGCAGGTAGCTAACCTGGCCGGTTGCAACTAAGGGGAGTCGGTAAGGGAGTCGTTGCTTAGGTATCATCATGGCAAGTCATGATCTTGGCAATATCTTGGATACTCCAGGAGGAGTTCCTCCAGGCAAAAATATCAGTCTGGAGGTCGGGCAGGCGACTGTAGGAGCCGTGGTCCAGAGGGCACCGTGTGAAGGGGTCGGAGGGGGACTCCTGCAGGAGCAGGTTGACCAGCGTCGACTCGTCCACCACCATCTTGGAGGAATGCAGCAACACCGGCGCCTCCATCACCTCCTGTGTCAGGCTGTCCAGGAACTCCTCCGAACACTCCTCCGTCGACTTCTGACGCTGTTCTAAGCTATCAAGAGAGAACAGGAGTAGGTCAACCAATTCAAGTTTCTTGGCCCGTGTGAAGACGACTTGTAGTTGCTGACCGTGGTCCCTTACCAGCACCAAATATGTGGACTTTGGTATCTGCTCTACTAACAACAACTTGAATATTTTATTAATGATATCGAAAATAGAGACGAGCTGCTGGTCATTCTCTTTCGTCATCTCTGCAAACTCAACGAACGAAGTAGTGGAGATGACGATGGACGTTGCGGCAACTTGCGCCAGTCCAGGCTTCTCAAATGCATCCCTTGTGTGCGCCGTAGTGATCAGCAAATTCAACAAAATGAAAACGTTTTCAAAGGCCATCATGGCGGATGCCTCATTCCAGTAGCCAGCCTGGTACCAGTGTAGTGTAGTCATCGCCTTATCCCGAACCAGTTCCACCAGGTGACTCAGGCACCGCACCTCGGGCCCAATTCGCAAATCCTTCACCTGAAGAAAGTGTGGGAAGTTAGACATGCAGACAGCATACAAATAACGTACTACTTGATAATGGTCCATGACGGATCAAAATATAGATCATCACCACCTATATTATTATAAGTATCAGTTGGATGTCTAAGTTAAACATAAGAATATAGTGATATACGAATGTAGTGATATATAATGTCACTATATTCACATATTATCTCTAAAACGATAATATGGAGATAATTGCATTTTATATAAATAAAACAAATAACAATTAAAAATACGAAAGGACAGACTTAAGGGTAGGTTGAAAGTATTGGTGCAACAGTAATGTAAGAGGTAAATAGGTAAAATCACTCATAAGACTCAGAAACTTTTAAACTTATACATGATAATCATAGCATGATAAATAAATCAAATGCAATACCTGATTGATGGCGTTGATAGTGAGGCGTCGTAAGTAGCCGGGCTTCTGGAGGTTGAAAAGAACAATAGTGAGGGAATCAGCGAGACAAGGCCTCGGGCTGTTGCTCATCAGGTGGTGCAGTTGCAGGTAGCTAACCTGGGCCACCAGGCCGGTTGCAACTGTAGAACCGTAGAACCAACTCTGCCAGATCTCTGGAGACCACATGGCGATGAAACGGAGCATCTCTAATCCCAACTGAGGGTTGGCACACATACTGGGTTTACTTAAGACGTCAAGTATCCATCGTAACAGGCACGGAGATTGGTCACTGAAGGTCACTGTATCCCAGTTTGTAACCAGATGAACGATCATCCAAACGAGTTTCTCCCAGTTTCCCGACAAGGTGGCAGACACACCTGTCATTCGATTCGCCACAACCTCAGCCGTCAACATTCCAAGACATGTTAAGGTCATCGATAATCCGGAATAAGTTTTTCCTTTGAAAATCCATTTCGCAGCTTCTTCTCCTAGCTTAAGAGCTTCTGCCATGTGAGGGAGACAAATTGTTGGTACCTGAATCCAATGTTTAGACAATCGGTGGACAAACCAGCCAATTTCCTCAGCATTGTTGCAGTCATGATTGATGTGAAAATCCATTACTTGTCGGAGACTCTGAAGGCTCTCTTCAGGTGGGACGAGCATTTCATAGTAAGAACCGGCAGACGACTTTCCTATCCAGGTATAATGCAAAGCTCCACAAAAGCAAGTCACCATTTTAAATGCTCAGTGAAACGTAATTTAACCTTATCTGATTGACAGTGCGCGTTGATCTGACTTGTGGGCAAGGTTGGGTGTCTTATATATGTCTTATAGTGGTAGTCGACACACGGGAGGTGAGGGGAAGTTAGTGACGTGTTTCACTAACACGTGAAGTGTTTAGTCTCAAACTTTCCCATTATGATCGGATGATTGTTACCTTAATTGTTACCTTCACGTAACAAACACAAGACCGCTTTATACCCTTCAGGACTTTTCAGAGTAAGACCTATTCATTCATAACTATGGTATTTGTGCTTGGGGTTCTACTACCCAAAATCATTTACGTCCTCTAATTACTCAACACGAAGCTGCTATTAGGACAATATCCAACTCTGGCGCCAGACATCACTCGGTACCCCTAATCAAATCTCTGAATTTGTTAGATATTAAGTCACTGCACATTCTCTCATGTGCAGTTAACAGAAAAGAAAACTTTCCCGGACCACCGCCGTCGGACGCGAGCTGGTTCCCCTTACCGGGGTCCTATATATATGTATAAATAGTATATATGTACATAAGAACAAAGGCAACTGCAGAAGGCCTATTGGCCCATACGAGGCAGCTCCTATTTATAACCACCCAATCCCACTCATATACATGTCCAACCCATGCTTGAAACAATCGAGGGACCCCACCTCCACAATGTTATGCGGCAATTGGTTCCACAAATCAACAACCCTGTTACTGAACCAGTATTTACCCAAGTCTTTCCTAAATCTAAACTTATCCAATTTATACCCATTGTTTCGCGTTCTGTCCTGTGTTGATACTTTGAATACCCTATTAATATCCCCTTTGTTATGTCCATTCATCCACTTGTAAACCTCTATCATGTCACCCCTAACTCTTCGCCTTTCCAGTGAATGCAATTTTAGCTTTGTTAATCTTTCTTCATATGAAAAATTTCTAATTTGGGGAATTAACTTAGTCATCCTACGCTGGACACGTTCAAGTGAATTTATATCCATTCTATAATATGGCGACCAAAACTGAACTGCATAATCTAAATGGGGCCTAACGAGAGCAAGATATAGCTTGAGAACCACACCAGGTGTCTTGTTACTAACGCTGCGATTAATAAATCCGAGTGTCCGATTTGCCTTATTACGAACATTCATGCATTGATCCTTTTGTTTTAAATTCTTACTAATTATAACTCCCAGATCCCTTTCGCAATCCGACTTCGCAATCTCAACACCATCTAGCTCGTATCTTGTAACTCTATCATCATTACCTAGCCTCAGAACTTTACATTTATCAGCATTAAACTGCATCTGCCAGTCCTTTGACCATTTCAAAACCCTATCTAGATCAACTTGAAGTGATAGAGAGTCCTCCTCCGAATTAATTTCCCTACCGATTTTCGTATCATCGGCAAATTTGCAAATGTTACTACTCAAACCCGAATCTAAATCATTTATATATATTATAAACAACAGAGGGCCCAGGACAGAGCCTTGAGGCACTCCACTTACAACATTTTCCCACTCTGACTTGACTCCATTTATACTAACTCTCTGTTTCCTTTGGTATAGCCATGCCCTAATCCAGCTTAATATAGCACCACCAATACCATGAGCCTCTATCTTTTTAATCAGTCTTTCATGTGGCACTGTATCAAAAGCTTTGCTAAAGTCAAGGTACACAACATCACAATCCTACCACTATCAACTGCCTCAACTATGCTAGAATAAAAAGATAACAAATTTGTTAAACATGAACGGCCATTTATAAAACCATGTTGCGACTCAATTATTAATTTATGTTTTTCAAGATGAAGACGAATTTTATTTGCTATTATAGATTCGAGTAACTTTCCCACAATAGACGTTAGGCTAATTGGTCGATAGTTAGACGCAAGTGATCTATCTCCTTTCTTAAAAACTGGTATCACATTAGCAACTTTCCAAAACTTGGCACTCTGCCTGACTCTATTGATTTATTAAATATGATTGACAGTGGGTCACAAAGCTCCCCTTTGCATTCTTTAAGCACCCTGGCAAACACTTCATCCGGCCCTGGGGATTTGTTTGGTTTGAGTTTTTCTATTTGTTTAAGAACATCCTCCCTGGTAACTGCTAAACTCGTCAACCTGTCCTCGTTCCTACCCACGTAGACTTGTTCGGTGAAGGCATATTGTTAAGTTCCTCTTTAGTAAATACAGATACAAAATATTTATTAAAAATACTACTCATCTCTTCATCACTATCTGTTATTTGACCTGTCTCAGTTTTTAATGGCCTATCCTTTCCCTAGTCTTAGTTCGATATAACTGAAAAAACCCTTTAGGATTTGTCTTTGCTTGCCCTGCTATACGAACTTCATAGTTTCTTTTTGCTTTCCTTATCTCTTTTTAACATTTTTAACCAGTTGAACGAATTCCTGTTCTAAAGTGACCTCCCCATTTTTAATCCTTTTGTACCAAGCTCTCTTTTTACCTATAAGGTTTTTCAAATTCTTTGTTATCCACTTTGGGTCATTAGTATTCGATCTATTCAATTTGTGTGGTATACTACGTTCCTGTGCTTTGTTTAGAATATTCTTAAATAAGTTATATATTGAATCCACATCGACATCCCCATTTACATCACCTATCATTGGGTTCATGTCTCGCTCCAAGTCCGGCCCACACCCCATAAGAACATAAGAACATAAGAACAAAGGCAACTGCAGAAGGCCTATTGGCCCATACGAGGCAGCTCCTATTTATAACCACCCAATCCCACTCATATACATGTCCAACCCATGCTTGAAACAATCGAGGGACCCCACCTCCACAATGTTACGCGGCAATTGGTTCCACAAATCAACAACCCTGTTACTGAACCAGTATTTACCCAAGTCTTTCCTAAATCTAAACTTATCCAATTTATACCCATTGTTTCGCGTTCTGTCCTGTGTTGATACTTTCAATACCCTATTAATATCCCCTTTGTTATGTCCATTCATCCACTTGTAAACCTCTATCATGTCACCCCTAACTCTTCGCCTTTCCAGTGAATGCAAATTAAGCTTTGTTAGTCTTTCTTCATATGAAAGATTTCTAATTTGGGGAATTAACTTAGTCATCCTACGCTGGACACGTTCAAGTGTATTTATATCCATTCTATAATATGGCGACCAAAACTGAACTGCATAATCTAAATGGGGCCTAACCAGAGCAAGATATAGCTTGAGAATCACACCAGGTGTCTTGTTACTTACGCTGCGATTAATAAATCCGAGTGTCCTATTTGCCTTATTACGAACATTTATGCATTGATCCTTTTGTTTTAAATTCTTACTAATTATAACTCCCAGATCCCTTTCGCAATCCGACTTCGCAATCTCAATTAACGTCAGGCTTGTGGGAAAGTATCGCTCGAATCTATAATAGCAAATAAAAGTCAGGCTTCATCTTGAAAAACATAATATAATAATTTGAGTCGCAACATGGTTTTATAAATTGGCGTTCCATGTTTAAAAAAATTGTTATCTTTATTCACTAGCATAGTTGAGGACCGTTGATAGGTGGTAAGGATTGTGTGTATGTACTTGACTTTAGCTAGCTAGACCGTGCACTTATGACAAAGACTGATTCCTACAGTCCCGACGGATCGTGTGGGATTGTCGGGGTGGGGTATGTAAGCTGGATTAGGGCGATGGCTATACACAAGGAAGACAGAGAGTAGGTACTAGTAAATTGAAGTCAAGTTGCAAGAGGATGGGAAACTTAAGTGGTTTTGGATTGATGTTGAGTGCCTCAAGGCTACCGTCCATTGGGACCCGTATCCTGCTGGTTATAATATATATAAATGATTTAGATTCAGGTTGTGAGTTTACAACATTTGCAAATTTGCCGATGATTACGAAAATCGGTAGGGAAATATAATTCGGAGGAGGACTCACTATCACTTCAAGTTGATTCTAGATAGGGTTTTTGAAATGGTCAAAGGACTGGCAGATGCAGTTTATGCTGATAAATGTAAAGTTCTGAAGTGCTAGGAAGTGATGATAGAGTTACAAGATACGACGTAGATGGTGTTG
>WNGS01005680.1:9649748-9684498 GCA_020271785.1 Procambarus virginalis
GCGTACCGTGCACGCCTCGCGCTCTTCATAATGTGTGGGAGGCCACGCAAGCCTCCACTTACGGATTCACCATAGCCCGTGCTACTGGAACTTATTATCCTGAGTAGCGAATCTTAAACAACAACAACACACAAACGTTCAGTCTGAGATCACAAGCGCACAATTTTAGATCAATAATTTTTCAGTACTTTAACAATGGCGACTTTCTTTTGTTGTGCGAAGCATGACACTTCGTCTGGATACTCGTACACTGGTGCAGACAACGAGGTTCACCCACCACCGGAATACTGCTTGGAGTATATCCGACAAGAGCTGGATATCAACAGATATTATCACAACAAGAACAGCCAACTCGGTTTTTTTATCATCCATTTTTGTAAAGAGTGGATACAATTCCCAACTATTTGTCTAGTTCATATGGCAGAAGCTATTGAGATAGGAGAAGAAGCAGCTCATTATTTTTGGGGTGGAGAAAATTCTTCAAGCTTGGCAGTGGCCACAATAGATCTTGGACTGACAGCAGCTGAAGCAGTGGCTGATCGCATGCTGAGTCTGTCTGCCGTCGTGACCGGCGTCTGGGAGGATATCGTTTGGATGATCATCAATTTAATAATAAACTGGGATCCACAAATCTTCGAGTTCCGCAAACCAACTCCCTGCCTAAGGCGATGGGTACTTCAAATCTTCAATAACTCCGCTATGTGTCCCAACTTCCACCTGAGATTGGAAATGTTGCATTTCATCGATATGTGGACCTTCGACATGAGGGAAACTTTTCTCATCGGCGACTCAGCAGCGGCCGGTGTGGTGGCCACGAGTCGCTACCTCGATGAGGACAACCTGATGAGCGACAACCACAGGTCCAGTCTAGCTGCTCCCCTCACCAGGGTTATAGGCCAACTTCACAAGCATGGCTACCTCAGGGACCTCGCTCTCAACGCCATAAATCAGGTAAGAAACTGATTGATTGTTTCTCACGTTAATATGAGTAAATCTTGAATGAGTAATCATTCAAGATTTAAAATATATCTCTTAGTGATATATAATATATCTAAATTTCCCACTAAACCGTTTTAGTGTGAACTTGAATATAATTTATTTTTGTTTGGTAAAGTTCTTCACTTTGAAAGTTGCAATTTATTATTAATTTTTATAAGGTAGAATGATCACTTGAATTTAACTCTACACCTAACAATATAATAATTACACATTATGGGTTTTGCTGATTACAATCCCTAAAAATAATGATTTCTAGCTCATAATAACTTTGGTTTATCAATAACGTTTGTCTCACATTTATGAACATGGAGTTGATATTCTGAATATTCTACGTACCTATTAGATATGAGTTTTTATGAAGCCATCTCTAATAGGAAAAGTTGCTCACTGAGATCTGATAACCTATAAGAACAAAATAATTTAGGAAACTACTAAGGCCCATACAAGTCAGTCAGCTCCTATTTATATCTAACCAAATTTATTCATATATAAATCAAACCTACGCTTGAATCTACATGACAAATGTAAGGTTTTACCTTAGGTAGTGATGATATAGTTACAAGATACGAGATAGATGGTGTTGAGATTTGCGAAAGGGATTTATGATTAGTAAGAATTTAAAACCAAAAAATCAATGCATACATGTGCATAATAAGGCAAATAGGACACGATTTGGATTTGATTTTTTCGATTTTCGAAGCGTTACTAATAAGACACCTAGTGTTGAAAACTGCATAATCTAAATTTGGTCTAACAAGAGCAAGATATAGCTGAAAAATGTTTTAAACACTAACTTTTCGATAAATAAATCCCAGTGTCCTATTGCTTTATTTCGAACATTTATGCATTTATAATATGGCTTTAAATTCTTACTAATCATAACACCCAGATCCCCTTTCGCAATCAATGGGATCAGACGTCGCAATCTTAACACCATTTAGCTCATCCTCTAACTATAATCATTACTTGTCTCAAAAGCTTAATTTGTCAGCATTAAACTGCATCTGCCAATCTTTTGAGCATTTCAAGATCGTCTTTAAGTGATAGTGAACCTTCTTCGTGTTTATTTCCCTCCCAATTTTCGTATCGTCGGAAAACTTGCAAAACCCAGAATATCNCCCTTTCGCAGTCAAACTTCACCGCCATCTCAACACCATCTGGCTCGTATCCTAGCCTCAAACCATTACCATCATTACCTAGTCTTAAAACCTTACATTTGTCAGCATTAAACTGCATCTGCCAATCTTTGGGCATTTCAAAATCATATTTCGATCTTCTTGAAGTGATTGTGAGCTTCTTATTAGTTTTATATCCTAATTTATTTCCCTCCCATTTTTCGCATCGGAAAATATTGCTGCTCAAACCTTTGGCTTTGAGGCACTTACAACGATTTCCTAACATGCTTAATTTTCATTTATACTAACTCTTTGTTTCCTTTCGTATAACTATGCTCTAATCCAACTTAAGATGACACCCGAAACACCGTGAGCCTCTATTTTTTTAGTCAATCTTTCATGTGGCACTGTATCCAACGCTTTGCTTAAGTCATGGTACACAACGTCACAAACCTATCAACGGCCTCAATTATGCTGAAATAGAATGATAGCAAATTTGTCAAACATGAACCTCCAACCCATTATTAAAACAACGTTGTGAATCATTTATTAATTTATGTTTTTCAAGATGAAGACAATTGCATTGGCCATTGCAATTGTCGATTTAAGCATTCTCCTTTCTCGAAAATTGCTACCACATTAGCAACCCTCCACAACTCTGGCACTCTGCCTGACTCTAATGATTTATTAAATATGCTAGACAATGGTTCACAAACCTCCTCTTTGCATTCTTCAAGCACCCTGGCAAACACTTCGATCGTTTGTTTGGCTTGAGTTTTATATTTGTTTAATAACATGCATGTTTAATAACATTATATTTAATAACAAGCATGTTTAATAACATTATATTTGTTTAATATTTATTAAACAAATGTTATTAAAACAATTATAAAACTCAAGCCAAACAAACGATCGAAGTGTTTGCCAGGGTGCTTGAAGAATGTAAAGAGGAGGTTTGTGAACCATTTGTTTTGGGCTGGACGGTAGAACGACGGTCTGGCTGGTCGGCGTTCAATCCCCGTCCAAGTGTTTGGGCACCATTCCTTTCCCTCCTCGTCCCATCCTAAATCCTTAACCTGACCCCTTCCCAGTGCTATATAGTCGTAATGACTTGGCGCTTACCCCTGATAGTTCATTCATCAGGGGTAAGCGTTCATTCATTCTCGTACCAAGCTTTCTTTTTTACCTGTAAGTTTCTTCATACCCATAATTACCCATGTCGGGACATTATTATTCGACATAATCAATTTGTATGAAATATCACCTTCCTCGGCTTTGCTTGGAATATTCTTAAATAAGTTATATTTTGAATCCACATTGCAATCTCTTTGTTGAAGAGGTGTGGCAACTCCGAAGCATCTGTACTGTAGTTAACTGATTGATTGATGATGATTAAGCCACCCAAAAGGTGGCACGCGCATGAATAGCCCGTAGTGGCCTTTTTGAGCCATTACCAGTATCATTAGCTGATACTGTGGAGGTGAGACTGCACCCTACGGAGAGGTCGTTACCTCTGGATGATTAATCTGTTGTTGTTGTTTAAGATTTGCTACTCAGAACAATAAGTTCCAGTAGCACGGGCTATGGTGAGCCCGTAAGTGGAGGCTCTTTGGAGCCATTATCTGTACCAGTAGCTGATACTAGAGATCTGGCGATGGATGGGGGTCTTCATGCTGGTTTTCAGCCTGGAGGGCTGGCTATACCAGTTATGGAGCTGGTGTGATTAGTGTCGACCTCTAGGTTTTCCATTTTTTCTTTGCCTGCGACTTTGGCTGAGTGGTGCTGTCGCTGGAGTTTGTGTATGTGTCGTATTTGTGATACGGCGCTGGAACTCCTACTATGATTTCCTCGTCTGAGGAGTCCGTAACTTCCATAGTGGGTGTTTTTGTCTTTCGCCTCGCAGCCTTAGGTAGGCTTAGGTGTCGTTGATTGGTGGTTGAAGCTATTTCAGGAGCGCTGGTGGTGCTGTTATCGTTTGTAGACAGCACGTCTGCTAGCGCGGCTGCTGAGACTGTGATGGTAGGAGTGTTGGGAGCTGGAGAAGGAATTACCTCTGTGTTGCCCGGGTCATGGGCGGTTCTGGAGTCGGTGTTGAAGTTGACCGCACGGTCGTCCTGGTGGTAGTCTCCGGAGTGGTAGAGGAGGCAGTGAGATTTACGCTAGTGGCTATGATGGGGGCCAGGCCATTGTCTATGTATAATGCGTTCAGTTCACTAACAAAGCGTTGGTTGTCTGGTCCTGCAAGTTTAAGCTAGTTTAAGAAGACCAGGGATAATGCCTGCACGTGATGCAGGGGGCTGTGAAGGAGCCTGTGGGACCTTGGGTCCCCAATGAGAAGGCTGTGTCGCCTGCTGGGAGGAGCCACATGTTGGTAAGACCGGAAAGTCTTCTGGTCGATTAGTGAGAGCTAAGGTGGTGGGTTCAACGCTTGGGGCTCTGGTAGAGGAGGTAGAAGGGTTGTTTCTCTTGGCTTCAACCTGGGCCTTGATGCTTTCCTGTCTGCGGGGGCAGCGGTAGGAAATTGCGGGGTGATTGCCATCACAGAGCAAGCAGCGATGGACTGTTGCCTTGCATATGGAGTAGTGATGGTCCAGTGCGCACAGGTTGCACCTCTGGACAGGGTGCTGATATTTGTTGGTCGGGTGGGAGAGCTCGTACTGCTGGATCTCATGGTATCGTTCCTTTTTTATTTGGTGGGGTGGTATTTTTAGGCCGAAGCAGTAGACTCCTTGTGTGGCAGCCTGGGTGGCCGCAGCTATGGTGGTGAACGTAATCTTCATTGATGTTTTGTCGGTGTTGCAGAACTCTAGGTTGAATACCGACAGGTTTGGATTTTCATCCTCGATATTGTTTATGATATGATGTTGAGGTCGCTCAGCGATCCACCGGCTAGTCCTGCTAGTAAAAACAGTTCTTCCAGGAACTGACGTGGGAAGTGAGGATGTATGTAGTGCTCTTTGCGAAGAAAGGCATCGTTAGTGAGGAGTTTTTCTAGCTCCTCTTCACATGAAAAGTAGAGCACGATATCTTCACCTTCCTGACTAATGTCAGCGGGTTTGAGGCCAGTTACGTCCTTCAGGACCTTTAAAGTATTGCTTCTTCCGATAGCATGACCGTCAAGTGGAGTAGCTCTGACCTTAAGACGTTTGGGTCGCATTGTGACCACACTGCGTCTTGTGATCCAATCACACATATAGTATTGTGTGGAACGGATGATTAATCTTGATGATTGATAAAGATTAAGCCACCCAAAAGGCGGCACGGGCATGAATAGCCCGTAAGTGGTGGCCCTTTGGAACCATTACCAGTATCAATAGTTGATACTGGAGATCTGTGGAGGTGCGACTGCACCCTGCGTGACACGAGATGTCTCCCGTGTGTGTAGTTAACTGATTGATTGATGGTTGATGAAGATTAAGCCACCCAAAAGGTGGCACGGGCATGAATAGCCCGTAAGTGGTGGCCCTTTTGAGCCATTAACAGTATCAAGAGATGATACTGGAGATCTGTGGAGGCGCAACTGCGCCCTGCGTGACGGGAGATGTCTCCCGGACCAAATGGTGACCAAATGGTGTGTAGTTAACTGAATCACCGTGGAAATTATACTGACGATTAATCGATTGACTGATGAAGATTAAGCCATCCAAAAGGTGGCACGGGCATGAATAGTCCGAAAGTGGTGGCCCTTTGGAGCCATTATTACTTTGGAGCTAATTACCAGTATCATTAGCTGATACTGGTAATTACCTCTGGTCGGTCGTTACCTCTGGATGATTAATCTGTTGTTGTTGTTTAAGATTCGCTACTCAGAACAATAAGTTCCAGTAGCACGGGTTATGGTGAGCCCGTAAGTGGAGGCTCTTTGGAGCCATTATCTGTACCAGTAGCTGATACTAGAGATCTGGCGATGGATCGGGGTCTTCATGTTGGTTTTTCAGCCTGGAGAGCTGGCTATACCAGTTATGGAGCTGATGTGATTAGTGTCGACCTCTAGGTTTTCCTTTTTTTCTTCGCCTGCGACTTTGGCTGAGTAGTGCTGTCGCTGGAGTTTGGTGACGTGGCCTCCATGAGGAAGTCTTGAACCGTGTATGTGTCGTATTTGTGATGCGGCGCTATGATTTCCTCGTCTGAGGAGTCCGTAACCTCCGTAGTGGGTGTTTTTGTCTTTCGCCTCGCAGCCTTAGGTAGGCTTAGGTGTCGTTGATTGGTGGTTGAAGCTATTTCAGGTGGTGCTGTTATCGTTTGTAGACAGCACGTCTGCTAGCGCGGCTGCTGAGACTGTGATGGTAGGAGTGTTGGGAGCTGGAGAAGGAATTACCTCTGTGTTGCCCGGGTCATGGGCGGTTCTGGAGTCGGTGTTGAAGTTGACCGCACGGTCGTCCTGGTGGTAGTCTCCGGAGTGGTAGAGGCAGTGAGATTTACGCTAGTGGCTATGATGGGGGCCAGGCCATTGTCTATGTATAATGCGTTCAGTTCACTAACAAAGCGCTGGTTGTCTGGTCCTGCAAGCCTTTCCGCTAGTTTAAGAAGACCAGGGATAATGCCTGCACGTGATGTAGGGGGCTGTGAAGGAGCCTGTGGGACCTTGGGTCCCCAATGAAAAGGCTGTGTCGCCTGCTGGGAGGAGCCACATGTTGGTAAGACCGGAAAGTCTTCTGGTCGATTAGTGGGAGCTAAGGTGGTGGGTTGCACGCTTGGGGCTCTGGTCGAGGAGGTAGAAAGGTTGTTTCTCTTGGCTTCAACCTGGGCCTTGATGCTTTCCTGTCTGCGGGGGCAGCGGTAGGAGATTGCGGGATGATTGCCATCACAGAGCAAGCAGCGATGGACTGTTGCCTTGCATATGGAGTAGTGATGGTCCAGTGCGCACAGGCTGCACCTCTGGACAGGGTGCTGACATTTGTTGGTCGGGTGGGAGAGCTCGTAGCACTTAAAGCACTGCTGGATCTCATGGTATCGTTTCTTTTTTATTTGGTGGGGTGGTATTTTAAGCCACCTTATTTGGTGGGGTGGTATTTTTAAGCCACACAAGAATCCTTGTGTGGCAGCCTGGGTGGCCGCAGCTATGGTGGTGAACGTAACCTTCATTGATGTTTTGTCGGTGTTGCAGAACTCCAGGTTGAATACCGACAGGTTTGGATTTTCGCCCTCAATATTGACCATGATATGATGTTGAGGTCGCTCAGCGATCCACTGGCTGGTCCTGCTTGTAAAAACAGTTCTTCCGGCCAGGATCTGACGTGGGAAGTGAAGATGTAGGTGGTGCTCTTTGCGAAGGACATCGTTAGTGAGGAGTTTTTCTAGCTCCTCTTCACATGAAAAGTAGAGAACGATATCTTCACCTTCCTGACTAATGTCAGCGGGTTTGAGGCCAGTAACGTCCTTCAGGACCTTTAAGATATTGCTTTTCCCGATAGCATGACCGTCAAGTGGAGTCGCTCTGACCTTAAGACGTTTGGGTCGCATTGTGACCCAAACACTGTGCCTTGTGATGTGTTGGCGGGAGATGTCTCTCCCGTGACTGTCTGATGATTAATCGTTGTTGTTGTTAAAGATTAAGCCATCCAAGAGATGGCACGGGCATGAATAGCCCGTAAGTGGTGGCCCCTTTGAGCCATTACCAGTATCAAGAGATGATACTGGAGATCTGTACGCAACTGCACCCTGCGTGACGGGAGATGACTCCCGGACCAAATGGTGATGATTAATCGCGTCTCGATTGCTTATATGATTGGACTACACCTCACCGTCCTCCAATAGGTTGGAAAGATGGAAAGAATGTTAACTGTAATTAGGGAAATGATTTGAGCATCGTAATTAGTGATAATGAGTTTTGCCATTAAGCTAACGAGAGATTGGAGCGAGTATTTTGTTTACTCACTACATATAGTATGGCGACCAAAACTGAACTGCATACTCTAAATGGGGCCTAACAAGAGCAAGATATAGCTGAGGAGTAACAGCTATATCGTGCTGATTTATTGCTAACACTTCTAGAAATAAATCCCAGTATCCGATAAACTTTATTTCGAAGATTTATTCATTGAGTTTTTGTCTTAAATTCCTGCTAATTGTGATCCCCAAACGCTCCAGGACGGACCGAAACGTCGCCGTTTCCTCATCTTCTGGTGTGTGGTCTGGTCATCATATCTTCAGCCACGTTATTGTGACTCATCCTCTGCATGGTCCCAAGACCTTTTCCACAACCAGACTTAACCGACCGACTCATTTGTAGATGGGGCGTGAGGGATTTGTAGATCAGTGTTTAAAGGGAATTTGGAAGTAATAATAACACAGCTGATGCCATCTGTCGGCAGAAGAGAACACTATCAACTGGCAGGTCAACAGTGGCCATAAGATACAGCTTACGCCATCTGTTAACATCAAATTACACTTATAACAAATCATCCTACAAAATACAACTAACGCCATCTGTTTTTTTCCAACGCACTATAGATAAGCCAAACAGCAACCCATAAGGCGAGTTGTTGTGCTCGGGTAGGAGGTTCCAAGCTCCGCCCACCAAGATGGGTATGGGGTTCATAATAAAAAAATGATGGCATATCATTGGTAGAAACACTTTGTTGACATTCACACAACAGCCAATCACAGGAAGGGATCTGCTGTAGGTGCCATCCACTTAGTAAATCATCTTAGTTCAGCTCACCAGTCCTGCTTATGGAATTCTGCTTTAACTTTAATTTACCCAAAAAAGTGAAGCGTTAATTATTTAAAGTGTTAAAAAAGTGATAATTAAATATTGCAGGATATAAAAGATGTTATATAAAAATGGGCTGGCTACCTAACTTGTGACGTTATTATTGGGGGTTGCCTCACACAAATAATGATACACTGCTCTGCCCTCTTATTCGAGTAAATTATTGTTAGGTGGAGATTTCTGGCAGATGCAAAACAGAAATTGTTGTTCTTTTTCACAACAACCTTGTTGTTGTGCACAAGGACCTATTTCTTAGTTTAAATTTTATTCATAAAAGAGCGTTGGTATTCCCCGCAACAGCCAATCACAGGAAGGTATTTCTGGAAGTTCGTCCTCCTAATGGACTCAGCACATCGATCTAGCTCATAAGATACAGCTTATGAGAGCTCATGGCTCTCTGTTTCATCTCTGGTATATACAAACTATGACTTTTTGCGATTACTGTTTTAATTAATAATATGAGATATAAAAGTTTTTACACAAAATGGCTAAATTCTGCCATAAAATGAATTTTGTCTGGTATACATACAAACATACACCAATTTATTACCATTCATCTATTATTTATTTCAAATGTAATGTATACTACACACAGTATTAATGTATACTGTCTAGTTTTTCCTCTCGCCATTACTTGGTGCAATATTTGAAAGTTGTCTATTTATTTATCGATCTATCTATTATCTTGTATTTATATTTACAAGTTTGTGTGTTTGGAAGAAATTGAATTGGGAATTGCATTGAATTGGGACTAATTTATTAAATAATACTATTTAGTATTAATTAATATTTACAATTATTATTAATTTCAATTGTTTTCAATTTCAATTGTAATTGCTTAGTTACTTTCATGTAACTCGCAATCGTACATTCTTAATATTAATAGCCCAAATTAGCACACCTTGCTTTTAAATTAGCCCAGAAAGTAGCAAGTAGCGAAATTAAAAATCTGGGAGCGCGGGGCTCTCAAAAGTAGCCCAATTCGCTATTTGTAGCCCAATCTGGCAACACTGCGTCCTGCTAGCGTCACGTCACCGTCAAGTATCGACATCTCATTTCATGTCACTTATTACCAGATGCTCATCCTCCGCTAGCATTTTTAAATTATTCACTGACGTTTATTACATATTTTCTTTCTCTGTCTTCTTAATCTCAGGTTCGGAAAGCAGAATAACTCTCACAGGATAGACTCGTTCCTTTGGGGAGGGGAGGGGGGGGGGGGGTAGAAATAGCCTAAGCTACTCTATCCCTTTGAGATATATTTCTTTCTTGTCTCAATAAACATACTTGAACTCGTTCTACCCAGGCTACACGGGGGTCATAACAATAGCTGCTTTTTTCATTTCTTATTTAATTTATAACATTTCTAATTAATTTGACAAATTATTGGTCTAGACTGAGTTCTTCATCCTTAATCCTTTTGTATAAAACTAATACAAAACTTTCTAAACACTAATTAAAGTTAAAGTTAAAAACTAAGTTAAAAACTAAACTAAAACTAATAAAACTTTCCTTTTATATAGAAGGTTCTTTAAACCTTAAAGGTTAGGGATCTTTAGGTTCTATTATTATCCACTGCCCCCAAATATATTTGCTTACAGAAAAGGTGTTGGAACCACAGAATGTCTTACCAACCTTCTGGATCAAATCTATGACAAACCTGGAATCCTTACTTTTCTAGACCTAGAAAAAGCCTTCGAGTTAGCCAGTGCTCCAGCTACACTGTGCTGCCTTGTGGATAAGGAAATCAAAGGACACGCTCTTGCCTTTGTCAGAGACGTGGGTTGTTGTTGTCTTAGATTTAGCTACTCAGAACGAAGTGTCCATGTAGCACGGGTTATGGTGAGCCCGTAAGAGACGTGGGAGGCAAAGCTCATTAAGTAAGGCAAGAGAGGTAAGATGGAAATCTTAGAGGAAAATAGAAGCAAGGCAAAAGGCACGGAAGGTAAGGTGTAATAAAGGGAGTAATAATAGAAGTAAAAATGGGAACGTAAGAGAAACAAGATAAAGAAAAAAAAGAGAAAGGAAGGGTAAGCTTATGTTAGGTCACGTTTGTTAGAAAGTTTAGAATATTTGAGTAATTGAAATTGAAATTGAAATAAGTTTATTGAGGTAAAATACACACAAAGGGATTAGGTAGCTAGTCTCTATTCTCTATAAGCTATTCTCACCCCGTTCAGTACATCGTGTTAATACATACATAGACATATATCACAAACAATAAACATATTACCAAACATTCTGAGAGATAAACATATACATTTCCTCCTTTACACAAGTGGTATGGTATCAGACGTACACACAAATACTTTTATGACCTAGGTATACTGTATAGACAATTTGCAAGAGACATGCAGGTAATTAAACAAAAGATTACAGTCTTGGTGCAAAATTCTTATATCTCTCAAGAATATTATCAACCTTTCCGTTGTGACACATCCAGGCTATTTGTTCAGGAACAGTCCTTATCTCAGTGTTTCTATATACATTAATAAACGGACAATCAAGAACATAATGGGCAACGGTGTGAGAACTTAACATACCACAAAGTTTACACTTCGTGTCATTACCATGAACACCTATCCCATATTCCCAGTAATATTTGTACCCAAGCCTGAACCGCATGTGCACAGTCACTCCAAGCATTTCTCCTTTTACCATAAGTGAAATTGTTGTTTTGACTCACACACATGTAGTGTTGCATGGTTTGACTTCTCTCATACATTATACCTCTCCTCGCCACTTCTGCCTGTGCCTGAATATTTCTGATTTTGCTTCTTATTTGTCTCATTGTAAATTCACATTCGATGTCACCTTGTGGTTTTGATGTGGCATTTCAGTATGTACTGTGACAAGGAAGAGTCACAGCAACAAAGCAAGGACTCAGGTTCATGTTGGGTAGGTTGTGTATCAGAGCCACGTTATTGTGATTCATCATCTGCATTTTCCTTGATATATGGCTACTCCCCCCTCCTCCTGGTCTAATATGTCTATCTGTATAAAATAATTTGAATCCGTGTAGATGAATGTATGGGTATAAATTGGATAAGTTTAGATTTAGGAAATGCTTGGGTAAATACTGGTTTGGTAACAGGGTTGTTAATTTGTGGAACCAATTACCGCGTAACGTGGTGGAGGTGGGGTCCCTCGATTGTTTGAAGTGTGTTGGACATGAAAATAAGTGGCATTGGGTGGTTATAAATAGGAGCTGCCTCGTATGGGCCAATAGGCTTTCTGCAGTTACCTTTGTTCTTATGTTCTTATGACATTCAGCTAATAGTTCCCTGCTTTCTATATCCATCCACGTTTCGGTTTCTGAAATACCTACTAATGACCAAACCAAACATTTAGAAAATGAAGAAACGACGACATTTCGGTCCGATGATGATAACATCATCGATGTTATCATCGTGTCGTCGTTTCTTCATTTTCTGATGTGTTGTTTTAATCATTATATCCTCAACCACGTTATTGTGATTCATCGTCTACACTAATATCTAATGTTTCTGTGCACGTAAATAAGGGGCACTTAAATAATTAATTTTGTTTCTCTTCTAAGACTCTTACTATTTCTATAATACACCTTAAGGGTACTGTTATTTTGAGGCCCGTCGCCATATCTGTTAAATTTATCCATAATTCGTTCCTGCCAACACATACATGTCCACTCGCATGCCACTAATAACTAACAGTTTAAACCCAAACAAACCCACCCAACACAGATTCCCTCGAACTGGTAAAAGCAACAACCCCAGCCCTAGATAAATGAACCCCCATCCTGTGCATATCCCCCCAGCTTCAGCCCCGCTCCTGTGCCAGGTAAGACCACTACAGGCTCACCATAGCCCATGCTACTTGCCCCGCTCCTGTGCCAGGTAAGTTACGGGCTCACCATAGCCCGTGCTACTTGCCCCGCTCCTGTGCCAGGTAAGTTACAGGCTCACCATAGCCCGTGCTACTTGCCCCGCTCCTGTGCCAGGTAAGTTACGGGCTCACCATAGACCGTGCTACTTGCCCCGCTCCTGTGCCAGGTAAGTTACGGGCTCACCATAGACCGTGCTACTTGGAACTTGTTTCGAGTAGCTGAATCTATAACAACAACAACCGTGCATATGTATCATTCCTTCTGTAGATGTGTGTCCAGTTATCAGGGTAGTTGTAACGACCACAGATGTTACCACTGTAACGACCACCGATGTCACCATTGTAACGACCACAGATGTCACCACTGTAACGACCACCGATGTCACCATTGTAACGACCACCGATGTCACCACTGTAACGACCACCGATGTCACCACTGTAACGACCACCGATGTCACCACTGTAACGACCACCCATGTCACCACTGTAACGTTGCTAACAACTCACTGCTGTAATGGCTGATATTAACTTGTAACCCTACGGCTGTGATACCTTGCATTGATATAACCCCCAAGAACTGGGAAGAGTCCGCCCTCACACTAGAAAATGCTCAAACCCGTTATCAAGAGGAGAGGAGAAAAGGCCAAGACGTTAAAAATATCTTTACAAATCAATTACAAGCTGGATGGAAGATAAAGTTGCTCGTAAAACAAATATAAACCGCCACGACTACTCCTCCTAGAACTTGAATAATTAGGTTAATTGACTCGGGAGGAGACTAACCAACTAGCATCAATGCTTAGGGAACTGATACTTACAGGGTGAATGGACCTCAACCCTAAGGCTATTGTTGCCCTAGAAACTCCTTTCAAGGCCTACATCCAATCAGCTGAAACCAGGCCTAGGTTCCGGCACCCTCAGCCAATGGCAAGTCATGTCTGGCCCTTGTCCAATGAGCAAACTTTAAATCCCCAGAGGCGGAGTTTTCCCATACAACTGGACACTACTGGTCCACTGAGAACAGTGGAAGGGCACGTTGTACCTACAGGTCACAAGGGGAAACTTGTGACCCAGATTTATGGTACCCAGGTGGGTGTAACTAAGCTGTCTCCGGCAGTCAAGGAGGGAAGACACTTAAGTATATGGTTCATCCTCTTACCCCAAGTCTGAAAAGAAGGGAGAGGGGCCAAGGGAGGGAGGAGAGTAGGAGGAAGAGAAAGAGGGAGAAGAGAGGAGAGGCCTAATTGTCTGGCCGTTACACAATTATCATTTTCAAATATTTGTTTAGTCAGCAGTTGATTCCAAATGCCTTAGACATTCATTCAATTCCAACTCTGTTTCTTGGAAGAATGTCACAAATGATCGGAATCCCTCCCTTGCTCCTAACTAATTCGATACCTGTCATAAACCTCTTCATTAATGCCTCATTCCTAACTCTTTCTACTTCATTTTGTCCCGCAAATTTAATACAAATAACAGATTTATTCCCATTTCCATGCAGCCATAATATTATTCATATCGTTAATAATATCCCCTATTCCCGCTCCCAGATAGCAAACGCTTAACCTATTTTTTCCTATCTCTGATAAAAAACGTCCTGTCTAACTACGTTATCTGGTAATCATTTACACTTACTTACTACCGGGTGCTCCTTTCGTTGTCTTAACTTTCGGCCGAACCGCAGCTTTCCCGTTGATTCTCTTCGTTGTCCTACCTCCACCATCCATGCTTGAAGTCTTCTGTCTTCACTGCTGAGCGAGCAGCTAACTCCTTCGAACACTCGTCCTCCAGTGCAGAGAATACGTATGAAGTTTTCACCGAAGATCCCAATGACCATTATTTTATTTAGGTCCTTATCCTTGGAGATAACCCAACTTGTTTTCACACGAAGGCCATCTGCCGGCACTTCATCCTGTGGCGATACACAATTCGATCTGCACCTGCTTCATTTCTTCCCTCACTGGGTATAAATCTTTTCTCGTGGCAGCACATAGTTCCATCAACTCACGCACTAAGCTTGACTCCATCTCAAATATGTTAAGATCCAGAAATCAACCCACAAGCTAGAGTATGTAAGCCTAGAGACAAAGGCTTTTATTACGTCCCTCTGTAACCCTTTCCACTATCGCCCACAAGATAGGTATGGGGTACATAATAAATGAACTAAACTAAAAAGCTAGAGTAACAATCAGACACGTGCGCCTTGACGATTGTTCCTGACTTTCCCTATACGAGTCACAATCTATTTATGTCCACCCAAACTGATTAATATATATACGTCTCACCAAAGCTTGAAACAATCACGTGCTGACACATCAATTATGTAATCACCCTATCATTCAAGCTTGTATTTACCCATGTCTTTCCTGAATCAAAACTTCTCCAATTTATATTCTATTCTATTTTGCTAGAACGTATATATATATAATTTATATCTGTGTTCTATTGTGTCTTGAGATTTAATACCTCATAAATTTTAACCGTTTTATCCACTTGGATCAGCGTTAGCGTGGTAGGTACCTATTTACCAACCTGGGCCGCGTTTTTTAGTTTAAAAAATCAAGGTGAGTTAAAAAAATCTTTAATATGGGTCAAATTAGTTATTTACAAATAACTATAAACGTATTCATATCTATTGATTAAATAGATAAAAACCGTTCATTTTGTTTACTAATCCTGATTTGAATACTTCAATTATGTCATCCTTTACTCTTAATTTCCTTTTCTTAGAAAGGAAAGTAATTTAAGGTTTTAATTATTCTTCATATAAAAACTTCTAATTCCTGAGATTAACCTTGTCATCCTTCTCTGAACTTGTTCAAGTGAATTTATGTTCCTTCTGTATTCCAGAGAAAAATGTTGACCAGACCACACACTAGAAGGTGAAGGGACGACGACGTTTCGGTCCGTCCTGGCCCATTCTCAAGTCGATTGTGGTGTAGACTTATAGAGAGAAAGTTGAATTGCATGACCTAAACGAGGATTAACAAGGGTAAGATAAAGCTGAAGAATTACATTAGTTGTTTTCTTGTTAACTCTCAGATATTTTTCGCATTCAGACATGGCAACTTCAACACTAACTAGCTGATATCTGGTAACTTTATCATCACTATCTAGTCTAAAAATTTGATTTTTTTTTTCAGGATAAAAACTTCCTCTGCCAACTTTAAATCTTTACATCTATCTCAAAAATCCTATATATATTGTAATGAAGTGATTTTGAGTCTTCTTATTAATATATTTACCGCGAAATTGTTTAACAATCAAATTTGGAAATTTGCTGCCCAATACTGAATCTAAATCGTTTATACATTTATATTGTAAACAACAGAGGTCCCACGACAGAGCCTTGAAGCACTCCACTTACAACAGTTTCCCACCCAGACTTAACTCCATTTATACTTTGTTTTCTTTTGTATAACATGCCCTAATCCATCATAAGATATCACCCCAGTACTCTGAGCTTCTGGTTTTCAAATAAATCTTTCGTGAGGCTCAGAATCAAAAGCTTTGCTAAAGTCAAGGTCACAACGTCACGCTCCCTTCCACTATCAACTGCCTCACGGTATTGTTGTTGTTTTAGATTTAGGTACTCAGAACGAAATGTCCATATAGCAAGGGCTATAGTGAGCCCGCAATGCTCTTTGGAGCCATTATCTGTATTAATAGCTGTTACTGGAGATCCGGCGATGAGGTCCGTGGACGAGCTAATCCAATCCAAGAGCAGGACTGCAGGATGATGATTGATAAAGATTAAGTCTCCCTAAAGGTGGCACGGGCATGAATAGGCCGGAAGTGGAGGCTCTTTTGAGCCATTTCAAGTATGTTTATTGAGACAAGAAAAAAATACATCTCAAAGGGATGGAGTAGCTTAGGTTATTTCTACCTCCCTTTTGAGTCATTACCAATACCAATAGATGATACAATAAATCTGGGGATGGATTGGGGTCTTCATGGTGTATTTCAGCCTCGGAGGACTGGCTATACGAGTTATGGAGCTGGTGGGTTAGTGTTGGTCCTCCGTTTTTTCTTTTGCTGAGCCGTGCTGTCTGGAGTTTTGTGAGGTGGCCTCCATGAAAAGTTCCTGAACCGAGTAGGTGTCGTATTTGTGCTGCGACGGTGGAGCCCTTTCTAAGATTTCCTTGTCTGAGGAGTCCGTAACATCCGTAGTTGGTGGTTTTGTCTCTCGTCTCGCAGCCTGAGGTAGGCTCAGGTGTCGTGGATTAGTGGTAGAAGCTATTACAGGGCCGTTGGTGGTGCTGTTAGTACTTGTAGACATAACGTGTTCTAGCACTTCTGCTGAGATGGTGATGGTAGGAGTGTTGGGAGCTGGAGAGGGAAATATCTCTGTTTGGCCTGTAGGACCTTCTCGTAGGTTGTGGGAGTTGAGGTGCGGAGTTTGGTGCCGGTGGCTCCGGCGCGAAAGCAGAATGTTTAGCTCTATCGGATTCAGCTTGGATCCTAATGATGTCCTGTCTGCGAGGGTAGCTGTGGGAAATTCCCTGGTGAACGCCGCAGCAGAGCAGGTAGAAATGGGTTTTTGACTTGCAGATGCAGTAATGATTGTTGCCTCATATGCTGGAGAGTAAATTAAATTAAATTTACATCAGGTAAGAACACAAGGAAACTGCAGAAGGGCTATTGGTCAATACGTGGCAGCTCCTAATTATATCCACTCAAACTCATTCATATATATATGTCTAACTTCTCTGGAAACAATCAATGGATCTATTATGTTACGCGATAATTGGTCCACAAATCAACAACCCTATTTAAAACCACCCAATCCCACACATATACATGTCCAACCCACGTTTGAAACAATCAGGGACCCCACCTAAACACCATCTAGTTCGTATCTTGTAACTCTATCATCATTACCTACCCTCAAAATCTTACATTTATCAGCATTAAACTGCATCTGCCATTTTGTTTTTCCATTTCAGAACCCTATTTAGATCGTCTTGAAGTGACAGCGAGTCTCTTTCCGCGTTTATTTCCCTCTCTATTTTTGTATCATCGGCAAATTTGCAAATATTGCTGCTAAATCTGAATCTAAATCATTTATATATATATATTATAAACAACAGAGGTCCCAGGACAGAGCCTTGAGGTACTAACCTTACAACATTTTCCCACTCTGACTTAACATCATTTGTACTAACTCTCTGTTTCCTTTGGTATAGCCATGCCCTAATCCAACTTAATATAGCACCCCCAATACCATGAGCCTCTGTCTTTTTAATCAGTCTTTCATGTGATACTGTGTCAAAAGCTTTGCTAAAGTCAAGTTACACAACATCACAATCCTTACCACTATCAACTGCCTCAACTATGCTGGAATAAAAAGATAGCAAATTTGTTAAACATGAACGGCCATTTGTAAAACCATGTTGTGAAACATTAATTTATGTTTTTCAAGATGAAGGCGAATTGTATTTGCAATTATTGAGTAAAGTAACTTTCCCACAATAAACATTATATAGGCTAATTGGCCGATAGTTTGACGCAAGTGATCTATCGCCTTTCTTAAAAATTGATACCACATTAGCTACCTTCCATGATTCTAGTACTCTGCCTGTCTGTTGTTGTTGTTGTTGTTTTAGAGTTAGCTACTCAGAACGAAGTGTCCATGTAGCACGGGCTATGGTGAGCCCGTAGTGGACTTACCTGGCAATGGAGCGGGGCTGTAACTTGCTCTGCCTGCCTCTAATGATTTATTAAATATGGTAGACAGTGGGTCGCAAAGCTCCTCTTTACATTTTTAAGCACTCTGGCAAACACTTCGTCCGACCCTGGGGATTTGTTTGGTTTGAGTTTACTATTTATTTAATTTACATCCTCCCTGGTAACTGCTAAACTAGTCAACCTGTCCTCGTCCCCACCCACATAGTAAATACAGAGATAAAATATTTATTAAAATACTACTCATTTCTTCGTCATTATCCGTTGTCTGACCTATCTCAGTTTTTAATGGACCTATCCTTTCCTTAATCTTGTTCGANTGAAGCCAAGAAAGCCAACTCCGTACAAGATCTCACGGAGGGGCCACATCACCGAACTCCAATGACAGCACAGACATGTCACTCGCAGCAAGCAACTCTGACTAAGAAAATGGGAAGACCTAGAGGCCTTCACTAACTCACCATAGTTAGTGAAGTTGCTCTATAGTTGGTATAGCTTGCCCCTCCGTGACCTCCCAACCACCCCCCCCTTCCCCCCAAAAAAAAGAAAACAGCCATCCATTTGCAGATCTCCAGTATCAGCTATTGGTAATGGCTCCAAGAGACTCCACTTATGTCTATTCTATTATTCTATTCATGTCCGTGCTAGCTTTTGGATGACTTAATCGTTATCAATCAATCATCGTCTGCATAGTTAAGCAGTTTTGCTTTTGGTAACTTGAGCTTCATGAGACAGTTGAAGAGGAAGGGGCTTAGTATTCTTCCCTGCGGAGTCCCATTTTCCAGTCTCATTGAGACAGAACACAGAGCGAAGAGAGAAGAGAACACATGACACTTCGTCAGTCTACATTCTTTCCTGCTGACCCAAGATAATATGGCCCAGGACCCAAATGCACCATGTTGCACAAGGTCAAGGTTCGCCTCCAGGAGAACTTCGTTCTCTCCATCGCCGAGAGTTTAGCCCGCCAACGTCTCACCGGCCGACATCTTGGAGACAAGAGAAGGTATTCACCTGCTCTTCTCCAGGGATTCGGACTTTGAGAAGATATTCACCACCACCGCCACGACGGCCCTGCATGACGCCGGCATCACCCTCACGCCACCACGACGCTACCTGGCGGATAGGATCGTATTTAACAGGAATATCAGCACATGGATCAACGACCGCGACGACTTCCTTGCCAACATCAACGACCAGAACTCGACGCTGACAGCGGTAGCGGATCATCTCCAACGCCGTAGTCAACCGCAGACCAACACTGAAGGTGACCTACACCACAGCCATCGCAGCGACCCACGCCACGATCTATGGACTTAAGTGTGCAGGAATCACCCACCAAAGTGACTATGGAACGCTTCACAGAGCTCCGGCAGTGCATTAGTACTACTACAGCATTAATACTGTATTAGTATTAGTAAATACACCAGGAAGTGCACCGAGAGAGAGCAGAGATGCATCTCTGCGCCCAGGACAACCACTACACAGACTGCACATCCTCCCACCGACGCTGCCTGCTCTACAATGTCCCGTACTCTGCGACCTCACCTGACTGTCTCCTCCGGCAGGAGAAAATAAAAAAGATGATAATCACCGCTTCCTCTACTGCCATACCTCGACCAGCAAACCCACTCCCGTCGGAATTCCCGGTCTTACCGAAAACACACATGTGACTCCCTCACCACCTGCTTGGCCCCCGAGGATGCCGAACCCAACCGACTGCACCACCTCTGACCACGCCACAACCGGCCCGGCCTGCTGCCTCCACCAAGATCACCATTTTGCCCGTCCTCCTTCACCTCGCAAACAACGACATTACCCGCTATATCCACGATATCGACAGGCTGCTCATCGCCAATGGACTTCCAACACCTGCTGTACCTGATGACCTTCCAGCTTCCACAACTGCTACCGGACCCTCCGCCACGGACGCACATCTCACTGCTTTCACTTCCACTTAGAAGACTCTAAACACAGACGCCAGAACCACCTGAGACCCGGGGCGGCACAAACAGGTATTTCCTCTCCAGCTCCCATCACTCCATTCATCACCATCGCAGCAGACGCACTAGCAGACGTGCTGTCTATAAACACTAACAGCACAACAAACGCTCCTAAAATAGCTTCCACCACTAATCCACGACACCTGAGCCTACCTCAGGCTGCGAGACAACATACGAAAACACCAACTACGGACTCCTTAGACGAGGAAATCTTAGTAGGAGCTCCACTGCCCCACCACAAATACGACACCTACTCGGTACAGGACCTCCTCGTGGAGGCCACCTCACCAAACTCCAACGACAGCCAAAGTCTCATGCAAAGAAAAAAACGGAAACCCCCTAGAGGTCAACACTAACCAAGATCCTGCTCTACCCAAAACCAGCTCCTGGTACAGCCAGCCCTCCGGGGCTGAAGACCCCTATTCATCCCCTCTATTCAAGACCTCTAGTATCAGGTATCTGATACTAGAGGTCTGATAGCGAGTATCTATCTTAGAACTTTTCGTTCTAAGTAGCTGAATCTTAAACAGCAACAACAACTTTAGATTCAGCTACTAAGACCAAAAAGTTCCAAGTAGTATGGGCTATGGTGAGCCGGTAAGTGGAGGCGCTTTGGAGCCATTATCAGTATCAATAGCTGATACTGGAGATATGGGGATGAGGTCCGTGGATGCGCCAATCCTATCCAAGATAATAATGCTGGTCAGACTGCTGGTGAACTGATGGGGTACACTCGTTGCTCACAGCTGAGAGCCACAGGAGTCTGAAGGGCTGTCCAGATGTTACATTTGTTGTTGTTTTAGATTTAGCTACTCAGAACGAAGTGTCCATGTAGCACGGGCTATGGTGAGCCCGTAAGAGATGTTACATATCTGTTCGCTCTAAATACCCACACCCGGATGGGGTGGTTAAGCCCCGCCCCAAAAGAGGCCAGACAAGAAGATATCTGCATTTTGCTCTTCTCCAAAAATTGTGCGTCTTCGACACATTTTATAATCATAACTTTCCAGATCCCTTTCGCAGTCAAACTTCACCGCCATCTCAACACCATCTGGCTCGTATCCTAGCCTCAAAACCATTACACATCATTACCTAGTCTTAAAACCTTACATTTGTCAGCATTAAACTGCATCTGCCAATCTTTGGGCCATTTCAAAATCATATTTCGATCTTCTTGAAGTGATTGTGAGTCTTCTTATTTAGTTTTATATCCTAATTTATTTCCCTCCCGATTTTCGCATCGGAAAATATTGCTGCTCAAACCTTTGGCTTTGAGGCACTTACAACGATTTCCTAACATGACTTAATTTCATTTATACTAACTCTTTGTTTCCTTTCGTATAACTATGCTCTAATCCAACTTAAGATGACACCCGAAACACCGTGAGCCTCTATTTTTTTAGTCAATCTTTCATGTGGCACTGTATCCAACGCTTTGCTTAAGTCATGGTACACAACGTCACAAACCTATCAACGGCCTCAATTATGCTGAAATAGAATGATAGCAAATTTGTCAAACATGAACCTCCAACCCATTATTAAAACAACGTTGTGAATCATTTATTAATTTATGTTTTTCAAGATGAAGACAATTGCAATTGGCCATTGCAATTGTCGATTTAAGCATTCTCCTTTCTCGAAAATTGATACCACATTAGCAACCCTCCACAACTCTGGCACTCTGCCTGACTCTAATGATTTATTAAATATGCTAGACAATGGTTCACAAACCTCCTCTTTGCATTCTTCAAGCACCCTGGCAAACACTTCGATCGTTTGTTTGGCTTGAGTTTTATATTTGTTTAATAACATGCATGTTTAATAACATTATATTTAATAACAAGCATGTTTAATAACATTATATTTGTTTAATATTTATTAAACAAATGTTATTAAAACAATTATAAAACTCAAGCCAAACAAACGATCGAAGTGTTTGCCAGGGTGCTTGAAGAATGTAAAGAGGAGGTTTGTGAACCATTTGTTTTGGGCTGGACGGTAGAACGACGGTCTGGCTGGTCGGCGTTCAATCCCCGTCCAAGTGTTTGGGCACCATTCCTTTCCCTCCTCGTCCCATCCTAAATCCTTAACCTGACCCCTTCCCAGTGCTATATAGTCGTAATGACTTGGCGCTTACCCCTGATAGTTCATTCATTCATTCTCGTACCAAGCTTTCGTTTTTACCTGTAAGTTTCTTCATACCCATAATTACCCATGTCGGGACATTATTATTCGACATAATCAATTTGTATGAAATATCACGTTCCTCGGCTTTGCTTGAAATATTCTTAAATAAGTTATATTTTGAATCCACATTGCAATCTCTTTGTTGAAGGTGTGGCAACTCCGAAGCATCTGTACTGTAGTTAACTGATTGATTGATGATTGATGAAGATTAAGCCACCCAAAAGGTGGCACGGGCATGAATAGCCCGTAAATGGTGGCCTTTTTGAGCCATTACCAGTATCAAGAGTTGATACTGGAGATCTGTGGAGGTGCGACTGCACCCTGCGTGACGGGAGATGTCTCCCGTCTGTAGTTTACTGAATCACCGTGAAAATTATACTGACGATTAATCGATTGATTGATGAAGATTAAGCCATCCAAAAGGTGGCACGGGCATGAATAGTCCGTAAGTGGTGGCCCTTTGGAGCCATTACCAGTATCATTAGCTGATACTGTGGAGGTGAGACTGCACCCTACGGAGACGTCGTTACCTCTGGATTAATCTGTTGTTGTTGTTGTTGTTGTTTAAGATTCGCTACTCAGAACATTAAGTTCCAGTAGCACGGGCTATGGTGAGCCCGTAAGTGGAGGCTCTTTGGAGCCATTATCTGTACCAGTAGCTGATACTAGAGATCTGGCGATGGATGGGGGTCTTCATGCTGGTTTTCAGCCTGGAGGGCTGGCTATACCAGTTATGGAGCTGGTGGGATTAGTGTCGACCTCTAGGTTTTCCGTTTTTTCTTTGCCTGCGACTTTGGCTGAGTAGTGCTGTCGTTGGAGTTTGTGTATGTGTCGTATTTGTGATACGGCGGTGGAGCTCCTACTATGATTTCCTCGTCTGAGGAGTCCGTAACTTCCGTAGTGGGTGTTTTTGTCTTTCGCCTCGCAGCCTTAGGTAGGTTTAGGTGTCGTTGATTGGTGGTTGTAGCTATTTCAGGAGCGCTGGTGGTGCTGTTATCGTTTGTAGACAGCACGTCTGCTAACGCGGCTGCTGAGACTGTGATGGTAGGAGTGTTGGGAGCTGGAAGTGGAATTACCTCTGTTTGTGTCGCCCGGGTCATGGGCGGTTCTGGAGTAGGTGTTGAAGTTGACCGCCTGGTCGTCCTGGTGGTAGAGGAGGCAGTGAGATTTACGCTAGTGGCTATGATGGGGGCCAGGCCATTGTCTATGTATAATGCTTTGTTAGTTCACTAACAAAGTGCTGGTTGTCAGGTCCTGCAAGCCTTTCCGCTAGTTTAAGAAGACCAGGGATAATGCCTGCACGTGATGCAGGGGCTGTGAAGGAGCCTGTGGGACCTTGGGTCCCCAATGAGAAGGCTGTGTCGCCTGCTGGGAGGAGCCACATGTTGGTAAGACCGGAAAGTCTTCTGGTCGATTAGTGAGAGCTAAGGTGGTGGGTTGAACGCTTGGGGCTCTGGTCAAGGAGGTAGAAGGGTTGTTTCTCTTGGCTTCAACCTGGGCCTTGATGCTTTCCTGTCTGCGGGGGCAGCGGTAGGAAATTGTGGGGTGATTGCCATCACAGAGCAAGCAGCGATGGACTGTTGCCTTGCATATGGAGTAGTGATGGTCCAGTGCGCACAGGCTGCACCTCTGGACAGGGTGCTGACATTTGTTGGTCGGGTGGGAGAGCTCGTACTGCTGGATCTCATTGTATCGTTCCTTTTTTATTTGGTGGGGTGGCATTTTTGTGTGGCAGCCTGGGTGGCCGCAGCTATGGTGGTGAACGTAATCTTCATTGATGTTTTGTCGGTGTTGCAGAACTCTAGGTTGAATACCGACAGGTTTGGATTTTCATCCTCGATATTGTTTATGATATGATGTTGAGGTCGCTCAGCGATCCACCGGCTGGTCCTGCTAGTAAAAACAGTTCTTCCAGGAACTGACGTGGGAAGTGAGGATGTATGTAGTGCTCTTTGCGAAGAAAGGCATCGTTAGTGAGGAGTTTTTCTAGCTCCTCTTCACATGAAAAGTAGAGCACGATATCTTCACCTTCCTGACTAATGTCAGGGTTTGAGGCCAGTTACGTCCTTCAGGACCTTTAAAGTATTGCTTCTCCCGATAGCATGAGAGCTATCATGCTATCGGGAGAGTAGGTCAGAGCTACTCCCGTCAAGTGGAGTAGCTCTGACCTTAAGACGTTTGGGTCGCATTGTGATCCAATCACACATATAGTATTGTGTGAAACGGATGATTAATCTTGATGATTGATTGATAAAGATTAAGCCACCCAAAACGTGGCACGGGCATGAATAGCCCGTCAGTGGTGGCCCTTTGGAACCATTACCAGTATCAATAGCTGATACTGGAGATCTGTGGAGGTGCGACTGCACCCTGCGTGACGGGAGATGTCTCTCCCGTGATGATTAATCGATGATGATGATTAAGATTAAGCCATCCAAGAGGTGGCACGGGCATGAATAGCCCGTAAGTGGTGGCCCTTTTGAGCCATTACCAGTATCAAAAGATGATACTGGAGATCTGTGGAGGCACAACTGCACCCTGCGTGACGGGAGATGTCTCCCGGACCAAATGGTGACCAAATGGTCTGGATGATTAATCGCGTCTCGATTGCTTATATGATTGGACTACACCTCACCGTCCTCCAATAGGTTGGAAAGATGGAAAGAATGTTAACTGTAATTAGGGAAATGATTTGAGCATCGTAATTAGTGATAATAAGTTTTGCCATTAAGCTAACGAGAGATTGGAGCGAGTATTTTGTTTACTCACTACATATAGTATGGCGACCAAAACTGAACTGCATACTCTAAATGGGGCCTAACAAGAGCCCAACAAGAACAAGATATAGCTGAGGAGTAACAGCTATATCGTGCTGATTTATTGCTAACACATCTAGAAATAAATCCCAGTATCCGATAAACTTTATTTCGAAGATTTATTCATTGAGTTTTTGTCTTAAATTCCTACTAATTGTGATCCCCAGGCGCTCCAGGACGGACCGAAACGTTGCCGTTTCCTCATCTTCTGGTGTGTGGTCTAGTCATCATATCTTCAGCCACGTTATTGTGACTCATCGTCTGCATGGTCCCAAGACCTTTTCCACAACCAGACTTAACCGACCGACTCATTTGTAGATGGGGGCGTGAGGGATTTGTAGATCCGTGTTTAAAGGGAATTCGGAAGTAATAATAACACAGCTGATGCCATCTGTCGGCAGAAGAGAACACTATCAACTAGCTGGTCAACAGTGGCCATAAGATACAGCTTACGCCATCTGTTAACATCAAATTACACTTATAACAAATCATCCTCCTACCGAGGAGGAGGTATCATCAAATCAAATCAAATCATCCTCCTACCTCCTACCCGAGCACAACAAATAAGGCGGGTTGTTGTGCTCGGGTAGGAGGTCTCAAGCTCCGCCCACCAAGATGGGTATGGGGTGCATAATAAAAAATGATGGCACATCATTGGTAGAAACTCTTTGTTGACATTCACACAACAGCCAATCACAGGAAGGGATCAGCTATAGGTGCCATGTACTTAGTAAATCATCTTAGTTCAGCCCACCAGTCCTGCTTATGGAATTCTGCTTTAACTTTAATTTACTCAAAAAAGTGAAGCGTTAATTATTTAAAGTGTTAAAAAAGTGATAATTAAATATTGCAGGATATAAAGATGTTATATAAAAATGGGCTGGCTACCTAACTTGTGACGTTATTATTGGGGGTTACCTTGACACAAATAATGATACACTGCTCTGCCCTCTTATTCGAGTAAATTATTCAGTTAGGTTGAGATTTCTGGCAGATGCAAAACAGAAATTGTTGTTCTTTTTCACAACAACCTTGTTGTTGTGCACAAGGACCTATTTCTTAGTTTAAATTTTATTCATAAAAGAGCGTTGGTATTCCCCGCAACAGCCAATCACAGGAAAGTATTTCTGGAAGTTCGTCCTCCTAATGGACTCAGCACATCGATCTAGCTCATGGCTCTCTGTTTCATCTCTGGTATATACAAACTATGACTTTTTGCGATTACTGTTATAATTAATAATATGAGATATAAAAGTTTTTACACAAAATGGCTAAATTCTGCCATAAAATGAATTTTGTCTGGTATACATACAAACATACACCAATTTATTACCATTCATCTATTATTTATTTCAAATGTAATGTATACTACACACAGTATTAATGTATACTGTCTAGTTTTTCCTCTCGCCATTACTTGGTGCAATATTTGAAAGTTGTCTATTTATTTATCGATCTATCTATTATCTTGTATTTATATTTACAAGTTTGTGTGTTTGGAAGAAATTGAATTGGGAATTGCATTGAATTGGGACTAATTTATTAAATAATACTATTTAGTATTAATTAATATTTACAATTATTATTAATTTCAATTGTTTATAGCTTAGTTACTTTCATGTAACTCGCAATCGTACATTCTTAACATTAATAGCCCAAATTAGCACATCTTGCTTTTAAATTAGCCCAGAAAGTAGCAAGTAGCGAAATTAAAAATCTGGGAGCGCGGGGCTCTCAAAAGTAGCCCAATTCGCTATTTGTAGCCCAATCTGGCAACACTGCGTCCTGCTAGCGTCACGTCACCGTCAAGTATCGACATCTCATTTCATGTCACTTATTACCAGATGCTCATCCTCCGCTAGCATTTTTAAATTATTCACTGACGTTTATTACATATTTTCTTTCTCTGTCTTCTTAATCTCAGGTTCGGAAAGCAGAATAACTCTCACAGGATAGACTCGTTCCTTTGGGGAGGGGAGGGGGGGGGGGGGTAGAAATAGCCTAAGCTACTCTATCCCTTTGAGATATATTTCTTTCTTGTCTCAATAAACATACTTGAACTCGTTCTACCCAGGCTACACGGGGTCATAACAATAGCTGCTTTTTCATTTCTTATTTAATTTATAACATTTCTAATTNCTACAGCATACTGCACAATAACTACATTATTAATAACTACTACCTTGCCGGGTTCCGAAAATATATAAAAAGCCCAGAACAGAAAAACCAGGTCATTCCTTGTCCGACAACTGGTTAAATGAACTTAACAATATGCCTTCAGTCGAACAAGTCTATGTGGGTGGGGACGAGGACAGGTTGACTAGTTTAGCAGTTACCAGGGAGGATGTAATTAAACAAATAGTAAAACTCAAACCAAACAAATCCTGATGTAATGTAGTTTGCCAGGGTGTTTAAAGAATGCAAAGAGAAGCATTGTCTACCATATTTAATAAATCAATAGAGTCAGGTAGAGTTCCAGAGTCATGGAAGGTTGCTAATGTTGCACCAATTTTTAAGAAAGGAGATAGATCACTTGCGTCAAGCTATCAAGCCAATTAGCCGATAGCCTTTCTATTGTGGGAAAGTTACTTGAATCGATAATTGCAAATACAATTCGTCTTCATCTTGAAAAACATAGATTAATAAATGATTCGCAAGATGGTTTACAAATGGCCGTTCATGTTTAACAAATTTGCTATCATTTTATTCCAGCATAGTTGAGGCAGTTGATAGTGGTAAGGTTTGTGATGTTGTGTACCTTGTAAGCAAAGCTTTTGATACAGTGCCATTAAGATTGATTAAAAAGATAGAGGTTCATGGTATTGGAGGTGCTATATTAAGTTGGATTATGGCATGGCATGGCTATACCAAAGGAAACACAGAATATGTGTGCTGCTCTTTGCACACACAACGAATAGGCATATTTAAGACTGGGTATCATCAATCTTAGTAGGCATCCTTCAGTTTAAAGGATTCAGTATGGAGTAACTTCAGTATGGAGTTGCTCCCTGACAGGGCGCAAAGCCTGGGTAGGTAGATATGGAGGAGAAGCTGTTACCCATGCAGCAGGTCCCCCCCCTCTCAACGTTGCTGAAATTATCCAAAGGCAAATGCCAATACACATGTTGTATTTGTTGCTGGCAGCTCCAGCAACGTCGCAGGAGCTGCCAGAACGAGGTCGACGCCAACAACGAGCCACCTTAGGGGCTCCAACTCCGGATTTTTTCTCGAGGTTGACTCCTGAAGCCTTCCCAAAAAAGGTGTATGACCGGAAGGCAGCGGAGGTTTAAAATCAGGGTTCCAGCCCCTAGATGGGCTGGAAAAAAACACTGTGGTCTCGCCTCTCTCCACCAACGAGGAGGCGACGACAAGCCACACGGCACCTCGGATGCATTTCCGATGGTTCCTTTCATATAAAAGGGGTGACGCCGAGGAAAATAAGACTCGCGTCCCTACCAAAAGCAAAGTTTTCCAGCCCTGGATGGCAGCCCCATCTGCCATTCCTACACACTGCTTAATTATTATTAAGCAGTGTGTAGGAATGAAAGTGTAGGTATTATGATTTATTAAATATGGTAGACAATGCTTCTCTTTGCATTCTTTAAACACCCTGGCAACACTACATTACATCAGGATTTGTTTGGTTTGAGTTTTACTATTTGTTTAATTACATCCTCCCTGGTAACTGCTAAACTAGTCAACTGTCCTCGTCCCCACCCACATAGACTTGTCTACCCGAGCAGCTGGTTTTAAGGCGCCAGAGGCACGCCCTCGCCACTTCTCCTGTTGGTAAAAGCAGTTCCGCCGGACTTAAAAACTTAGCCACCCGTGCAGGCCAGGAGTTGGACTTGGTTGTCAGAGGCTATTGGAGACGCAAGCCATATAGGAGTATTTTATAGGTCATGGGAGCTCGTCCCCCATTACCACCCCTGGCTATGACAACCCCTTGGAACCAACCAATCATCATCAACCTAAACGTATATTATATAACCTGTATGTTATATAACAGGCATTCGCATGTGATTGCACAAAACACTTAAATTGCAATCATACACACAGTTGCACAAGCTCAAAAGCTCCACTCCAAATGGAAAAAGGTGGAAAGACAATATTGAAATAATTACCAAGGCAAAAAGGCAAAAGACTTAACGTATCCCTAAACGGGATTGACCAGACCACACACTAGAAGGTGAAGGGACCAAATTTTCGGTCCATTCTCAAGTCGATGCTATTCCTTTTGGGATAATTAACCTGTCTAACCATATTGCGGAGGGCGAACTTTCTGCTACACCTAAACCTGATGTTGTTAGAATGAGAAGGCCGATGAAACTGCTAAACTCCAGGCAACTCCTCACACAGCAATCCAACCAGCCTTGAGTACATAAAAACACCATCACCAAAAAACTCGCACACCTCAACAAAGCCCATCTACAGGTTCAGGTGTAGCAGTAATACAATATGGACAGGTTAAATTAAACAGGTTAATTACCCCAAAAGGAATAGCAGTTCAGTTATATAGCCTACGTCTAGGTTAAGATGCAACTGGGAAATTGGTGGAATGCATCTTCTGCCAAACAATCACAGAAAAGCCACTACTTCACTATCTCCTGGAATGTCAAGCAACGACCTTAGAAGAGGTTTCAGAGTCCCTGAATCTTGCAGTAAGATTCTTGAAGTAAGGTATCAACACAGCCACTCTTCTGGTCAAAAAAGGTGTCCAGCAGCTGGACATAAAGATACTGTCAAGCAGTATCCTCCCCCGCGATATCAGCCTTGACGATTTAAATGCGACCTCAGCACACAATATACATGTTGTTACCATTGCACGGGCTATGGTAAGTGAGCCCGTAACTTACCTGGCATAGGAGCGGGGCAAGTAGCACGGGCTATGGTGAGCCCGATTTTAATCAGGTTATCTACAGGATAATAATTATTTGCGTAAGATAAAGTGTCTTACCTGGCTGACAGCAGCGCAGACGACGGGATTCAGGTAGCCATGTTTTTGAAGATTGTAGAGCAGCGACACCAGAGGCCGGGCCAGGCTTCGGTATGGGCGATCGTCCAGTACGTGGTCGAGATCAAGGAACGTACTCAAGGACACCAGCGCTGTTGTTGCTCCCTCACCCAGCACTGAGTTGAGCATATCCTCATCGTTCCATATTTCAAAGAGGCGCAGCATTTCCAACCTCAAGTGGAAGTTGGGACACACTGAAGGACAGGTGGCAACACGGACAGTCCAGTGCTTCAACCGAAGAGACTTGAGGTTAATAAACAGGTTGAGTGTAGGATCCCAAAATCGCAGTAGACTAATAAAGGCATTGGTAAAGGTTTCCAATTCGTTTATAACGGTGGCCGACGATCCTTCCATGCGCAGAGCCATACCTTCTGCAGCAGCAACACCTAGAGTCCCTAGAGTTAATATCAGTCCTCTTGACCACTCCTTGCCATAGTACCAAGATATAACCTTCTTACCTAGAGTAATAATTTCCCTCCAGTGAAACATGCAAATTGTTGTCACCCTTAGCCAGGCCAAGACGGAACAGTAAACATATAATCCTGAAGTACTGTCTGAAGACTGCCGAGGATTATTTACTAATGTTTCAAAGGTTTTCAACGTTTCATCTACTGGGTGATCTTGGACGTCCACAGTCTCTTCACAGGAACCGATGACGTGAGACTTTCCACATAAACAGACCTTATTAACCATTTTAAATTTCAACAAAATTATTGGTCACGGTATCAAATGAATCTAAAGATTCTATATGAATGAACTAAAGACTCTTTAGTTCTAAAGAACTAAAGATTCTATATACAGTACCGTTATTGTTGTTGTTTTAGAATTTGATACTCAGAACAAGATGTCCATGTAGCACGGGTTATAGTGAGCCCGTAATTGAGATGGTTATTCTTCTTTTCTTCGATATCCTTCTTGTTGTGATATCTGGGTCAAAGTTTTAAATGAAGATAGAGTTCCTTCTTTTCACACTGATTTGTCTTGTGTTTTAATTATAACGTTATTTTGGTGGCGGATATAGATGCACAAAATATAATACCGACTGATGAAATTGATAGTGAGCATGCTGTTGTCCTCGGTATATATAGAAGAGCAGGTCAGGTGATAGTATATCCTATAGTATATCCTATAGTATATCCTATAGATAGTATATAGATAGGTATCCTATAGTTATAGGATAGCTATCCTATAACTATAGGTATCCTATAGTTATAGGAACTATAGTTATAGGAACTCGTGGAATGAATTCCATCCGGTAAAGCGAATGATTAGAGGCCTTGGGGACGAAACGTCCTCAACCTATTCTCAAACTTTAAATGGGTGAGATGCCGAGCTTGCTTGTACGCTGAAGCTTCGGCGACTAATCTGAGTATCTAGTGGGCCATTTATCTAGTATCTAGTGCGCTGTGGAATGAACCAAACGTCGAGTTAAGTGGCCTAAATGATTGCTCACTATAGTGATAGGATATCCTATCACTATAGTGGATAGGATACCCAATCACTAGGGTATCCTATCACCTGACCTGGTGTACTATATACCGAGAACAACAGCATGCTTACTATTAATTTCATCAGTCGGTATTATATTTTGATATAATTATAGTGATAGGTGTTATATATCCTATCACTATATACCCTGTTAATATCCCTTTTGTTATGTCCATTCATCCACTTGTAAACCTCTATCATGTCACCCCTAACTCTTCGCCTTTCCAGTGAATGCAAGTTAAGCTTTGTTAATCTTTCTTCATATGAAAGATTTCTAATTTAATATTATACTATATGTAGTATACCCTATTATAATTATTATATATAGGGTAATTAATACCCTATATATATATATCAATAGTGATAGTTAAGTATTAATAGGGTATTAAAAATACATAGGGTATTAAGAGTACATAGGGTATAATGGGTTATAGTGATAGGGTATTAAAAGTAACCCTTACAACTAAAATAGGGTATTATGAAGTAGTAGTTGAAAGTTTTAAGTCCAGGTAAGTCCACTACGGGCTCACCTTTGCCCGTGCTACTTGGAACTTTTTGTTCTGAGTTGCTGAATCTAAAACAAGAAACAACTCCTGAAGGCTTCTTGGTGAGCAAACCACACGCCAGAAGATGAAGATACGAGGACGTTTCAGTATCAACTCAATTGTGATGAACATCTTCCACGGCAGAAGATCTCTTTATCTTCTAGTGTGGGGTTTGTTCATCATATCTTCAGCCATGTTATTGAACATAAGAACATAAGAACAAAGGTAACTGCAGAAGGCTTATTGGCCCATACGAGGCAGCTCCTATCTATAACCACCCAATCCCACTCATATACATGTCCAGCCCGCGCTTGAAACAATCGAGGGACCACCTACCGAGGATACCACGTTACGCGGTAATTGGTTCCACAAATCAACAACCGTTACTGAACCAGTATTTACCCAAGTCTTTCCTAAATCTAAATTTATCCGATTTATACCCATTGTTTCGTGTTCTGTCTCGTGTTGATACTGTTAATACCCTGTTAATATCCCCTTTGTCATGTCCATTCATCCACTTGTAAATCTCTATCATGTCACCCCTAACTTTTCGCCTTTCCAGTGAATGCAAGTTAAGCTTTGTTAATATTCCTTCATATGAAAGATTTCTAATTTTGGAAATTAACTTAGTCATCCTACGCTGGACACGTTCAAGTGAATTTATATCCGTTCTATAGTATGACGACCAAAACTGAACTGCATAATCTAAATGGGGCCTAACCAGAGCAAGATATAGCTGAAGAACCACACCAGGTGTCTTGTTACTAACGCTTCGATTAATAAATCCCAGTGTCCTATTTGCCTTATTGCGAACATTCAGGCATTGATCCTTTTGTTTTAAATTCTTACTAATCATAACTCCCAGATCCCTTTCGCAATCCGACTTCGCAATCGCAACACCATCCAGCTCGTATCTTGTAACTTAATGTAAATCATCATTACCTATCCTCAGAACTTTACATTTATCAGCATTAAACTGCATCTGCCAATCTTTTGACCATTTCAAAATCATATTTAGATCAAGTTGAAGTGATAGTGAGCCTTCTTCCGTGTTAATTTCCCTACCGATTTTTGTATCATCTGCGAATTTGCAGATGAGAGCCCTGAGGTACTCCACTAACAACATTATCCCACTCTGACTTAACCCCATTATACTAACACTGTTTCTTTTGGAATAGCCATGCCCTAGTCCAACTTAATATAGCACCCTCAATACCATGAGCCTCTATTTTTTAATCAGTCTTTCATGTGGCACTAAAAAGATAGCAAATTTGTTAAACATGAACGGCCATTTGTAAAACCATGTTGCGACTCATTTATTAATTTATGTTTTTCAAGATGAAGACGAATTGTATTTGCAATTATCGATTCAAGTAACATTCCCAAATAGACGTTAGGCTAATTGGCCGATAGTTTGTGTAATAAACACGAAAAGACTCACTATCACTTCAAGACGATCTACATAAGATTTGAAATGATCAAAAGATTGGCAGATGCAGTTTAATGCTGATAAATGTAAGGTTTTGAGGCTAGGTAATGATGATAGAGCTACGAGATACGAGCTAGATGGTGTTGAGATTGCAAAGTCGGATTGCGAAGTCTGGGAGTTATGATTAATAAGAAATTAAAACCAGAAAATCAATGCATATATGTTCGTAATAAGGCAAATAAGACACCTGGTGTTGTTCTTCAGCTATATCTTGATCTGGTTAGGCCTCATTTAGATTATTCAGTGCAGCTTTGGTCGCCGTACTATAAATTCACTATAATGGATATAAAGAATTTGGGGGTGACATAATAGTGGTGTACAAGTGGATGAATGGACATAACAAATAGGATATTAAGGGTATTAAAAGTATCAACAAAAGATAGAACACGAAACATAGGTATCAATTGGTTAAGTTTAGATTTAGGAAAGACTTAGGTAAATTCTTAGGTAAACTATAAATTCACTATAATGGATATAAAGAATTTGGGGGTGACATAATAGAGGTGTACAAGTGGATGAATGGACATAACAAATAGGATATTAACAGGGTATTAAAAGTATCAACAAAAGATAGAACACGAAACAATAGGTATCAATTGGTTAAGTTTAGATTTAGGAAACACTTAGGTAAATTCTGTAATAGGGTTGTTGATTTTGTGGAACCAATTACCGCGTAACGTGGTGGAGGTGGGGTCCCTCGATTGTTTCAAGGTATCAATGGTATTGGGTGGTTATAAATAGGAGCTGCTCGTAGGGCCAATAGGCCTTCTGAAACCTGAACCTAGTCTGCTCTGACCCCGCTAGCTACCCACCTGACGGCAGTTAACCCGATG
>WNGS01005680.1:9687435-9716086 GCA_020271785.1 Procambarus virginalis
CAGCTACCTTTGTTCTTGGGTTCTTATGTTCTAGGTCTTCTGCAGTTACCGTTATTCTAATGTTCTTATATTTCTCCATGTCCCCGCGTAGTGGGTCATCGCTGCTAGGGACCTAGGGAGGCTGGGGCTATACCGCTGGTGCCAGGACAGTGAAGGAAACAACAGTGCCACAAGAGGCACCTTATGGAGAGGTTGAGGCCCCACTGGCCTCACAGTGTTGCCATCACCACAACACCCGTGGTGCTTGGTTGTAAGTAATAATAATAATAATAAAAAATAATAATAATAATAATAATAATAATAATAATAATATAATAATATAAAATAATAATAATAATAATATATTATATTATTATTATGATTTTTATTTACAAGGTACAATGGGTTGGTGAGATTATATTAGAGTGATATTTTTAAAATGGAAGGGAGTACCACCTCTGGCTGGAAGAAGGGGGACCCATAGCCTCGGAGGAAATCACACATAACGCATTGGAGGGAATGTAGGTCCCCTCCATACAATTTATGTGTGCTTTTCTCCTACCACCCCCTTCCTTTTTTATGCTTTATTGTGTATTTAAAGGTTACAAAACATCAAGACAATGCCTAAAGGTTATGTATCTCTTGAAGCTCCTCCGCTTCCGGACAGGAACCGAGGACGCAGCAAGCATTTCCCCTCTGGATCGCCACACTGAGGCGCTGAACAAAAAACTGCAAGCCCTTGGGTCTCTGGTGACGTCGATGAGCTTGAACCCAATTCCTTGAGAAATCCAAGGCACTCTTGCCCCAGGGCCATGCGTCTCAGACGCTATGGAACAAAGAGGTATTGGCCTGCAATCGCCTGTATTTGAGAGATTTTGCTGTTTCCCTGTGGTTGGCCGCCCCACCTGCTTGATCAGCTCCGAAGTGTACATAGTGTCAGCCAGGGTGGATACACATGTGTAGTCCCACACCAACTGTCTACCCTCCTTCCATGAGTATATGGTGATGCCATCAGGCGAAGTGCGGGGAAATCCGGTTCTGGACCCCATTTTTATATTCTTGCGGTCACTAAGAAGCATAGCGTTTCGGGCAAGCCCTTAATCTAACATATCAGGTAGGGTGAAAAAGTAGATTGATTTATAAAGGTTAAGCCACCCAAGAGGTGGCATGACGAATAGCCCGTAAGTGATAGATTTTTTAGTACATGTATACTGTGTGTGCTGAGGTCGCATTTAATCGTCAGGCTGCTATCGCGGGGGAGGATACTACTTGACAGTACCTTCTTAAAATTATGTTAGATTAAGGATCTGCCCCGAAACGCTATGTGTGCTAGTGGCTTTACAAGAATGTAAAACGTCAAATCTCTGTACTCTCATAAACCATATCAATTGTGACACTAGCTCTCCACATATGTCAATTGTCAATTCTCCACATTGTCAATTCTCTCATCTTTTATTTTTTTCATGCTATGTAACTTATCATTTTTATAAATTTTGCAAGTATTTACCTACTAATAAGTTCTTAGATTAAGGTTCAAGTTCAAGTTCAAGTATGTTTATTGAGATAAGCAAGAAATACATCTCAAAGGGATAGAGTAGCTTAGGCTATTTCTACCCCCCTCTACTTCAAGTCCCTCAAGGGCGCACAAACTCAGTGAGTACAAATACACAAATAACATTACAAGAATCCCATTTAACATTGCAGGTTAATATAGTAAGTACAGCATATTATGTATTATTAGATTAAGGACCTGCCCGAAACGCTGCGCGTATTAGTGGCTTTACAAGAATGTAATTACTATGCTATGTATCCTCACAATCCCAATGTACCTTCTTGTATATATATATATAAATAAATAAATAATTGCTTAATTTAGAAACTGTACTTGTGGTCGATCTCGAACCCATTGTTTATTTGATGACTTATACTAAATTTTGTAACTAGCTCATCAAGATTGTAACTTGCTTAGCTATATGAATTGTGCTGTTCAGTCCCTGAGCCCATTATGTGCCTCTGTAACCCTTTCCACTACCGCCCACAAGATGTGTATGGGGTGCATAATAAATGAACTAAACTAACTCTCATAAACCCAATGTACCTTCTTGTATTTAAATAAATAAATAAATATATGAGGGTGTTTTTGTCATCCTCATTATTTGTAGATTGTATTAAGCAGAGTAAAAATTACATCATTTCACTACGACCCATTGAGGGTGTGGACACAATGCGACCCAAACGTCTAAAGGTTAGAGCTACTCCCCTTGACGGTCATGTTTTCGGGAAAAAGCGATATTCTGAAGGTCCTGAAGGACGTGGCCGGCCTCACACCCACTTACATTAGTCAGGAAGGTGATGATATCGTGTTCTTCTTTTCACGTGAGGAAGAGCTAGAAAAACTCTTGACCAACGATGCCATACTTCGCAAGGAGCACCACCTACATCCTCACTTCCCACGTCAGTTCCTGGCCGGAAGAACTGTTTTTACCAGCAGGACCAGCCAATAGATTGTGGAACCAATTACCGCGTAACGTGGTGGAGGTGGGGTCCCTCGATTGTTTCAAATGTGTGTTGGACATGTATATGAGTGGGATTGGGTGGTTATAAATAGGAGCTATGGGCCAATAGGCTTTCTGCAGTTACCTTTGTTCTTATGTTCTTAAATGCGGGGAGGGCATGGACAAGGCGATATCGATTATCAATGAATTGGCAAACGGCAGCAAAGTTCAGAGTGTTGGAACATAGAGGAAAAAATTTCTGCATCTACCTTGTATTCTTCCCATGTTGGTGTTAATTGATAATCATGTTTTGTAACATTAGAACATAAGGATCTTAATATGCTTTCACATGCATTATTCATTTCTTCCCACCTTTTGAAGTGAGAGGATTAATTCATTAGCTCCCTCGCCTCTCATTAGTCTAATCGTTGTTGTTGTTGTTTCAGATTTAGCTACTTAGGACGAAGTATCCATGTAGCACGGGCTATGGTGAGCCTGTAATTGAGTTTGGTTATACATGATAACCTTTTTCCTGTGATATTTGGGTCTAAGTTTAAAGTGGAGGAGGGGATTTCTCCTTTTTCCCTGCTTATTTATCGCTTCTGTTTAGTGCACTGGTTTTAATCTTGTTTTATTAACATTATCTTGGTGGAGGATGTAGATGCAGAATGCTCACTAATGAGTCCCATTCCTCAACAGCTTTTCTAATCATTGTAGTCGCGGTGGAATGTGCATCTAATGCAGCTGCTGTCGTTGGATTAATGTTGAGTTTGATGCGTAGGGGTTCAGTAGCTTCACATTCCAGTAAGTAGTGCAACAGTGGCGCCTCTGCTTCAGTTTCACATATGTGACACTCTTTAACTATTGGGTTCATTATCTCCCAGCAGCACTTGTAACCAAGCCTGAGTCTGTGTATGGCTACTGCAATGTCTCTGGATATCTTTTTGCCAGGCTTGAAAGAGGAGTAACCAGTGGCTTGTTCGTACCATATCGCAGTGGATCTTCCTTATGCTACTTTGGCTCTGTGGCGACTTTTGATAGTTGAGAATATTTTCTTCTTGATTTGCTTCTTTATCTGTGAGAAACTTGGAGTTATCTGAACCTGTACAACAGGTAGAGCAGTGGCAGTTTTTGCTAGTGAGTCTGTCTTTTCATTACCATCTATGCCAATGCGACTTGGTATCCAATTTAGGGTGATTGACAGCCCTCGATTATGGGCTTCTTTTCCTATATGTTGAATTTCTGTGAAGAGTTGTATATTATCTCTGTGCTGACTGGATAACAATGCCTGGAGCGAAGATTTAGAGTCTGTATTTACATCATGTAAATTATTCTCAGTCGTATAATTTATTGCCTCCTTCAGGGCATATAATTCTGCAGTCTAATCGCCGAAGCTTCATTTATCTCTGAAATACTATCGCCAATACACACACTCACAATAACGTGATGCATTACACACAGAAATCACAACTGCGTGATGCATCAAATGAACAAATCCACAAGGCCCGTGACGAGGATTCGAACCTCGGACGCAGGTTCGAATCCTCGTCACGGCCCTTGTGGATTTGTTCATTTAACGTGATGCACCAATGAATAAATTCACAAGGGCCGTGACGAGCATTCGAACCTACGTTTGTGAGCATCCCTACTTGTTGCATCACGTTATTGTGATTTCTGTGTGTAATGAAGGAAGGGCGAAGAGGGAGAACGGCCTATTGACATAGCTCGGGTGCAGGGGGGAGTTGTGTAAAACCCTGGTTGGTGTCTCGGAGAGGCTGCAGGATCCAGTAAGTTCAGTAGAACTTCGGTTTCAACTCTTTTAACCATATCGTAGCTCAGTCGATTAAGGCAGCGTCTGGGATGCTCACAGACGTAGGTTCAAATCCTCGTCACGGCCCTTGTGGATTTGTTCTATCTTTAATACTCTGTAAATTTAATCATACTCTGTAATAGTATTTCTTGGGTCAGAAATCAGAATAATCAAATCAGATGATTAGGGTCAGATGAGAATAATCTTGGGATTATTGTCATGGCTTCATTTTGTACCTTCTCCAACTTGTTTGGACTGCCTTTCCCAAAACAAGGCATGACAGGGGCAGCATGATCAATAAGAGATCTCACAGTATGCCATGTGATTACCATTAGAATGTGAAATATAGAATATAATTAATAACTGTGTACTGTATGGGTTTGAGGGACCTTATATAGACGAGGGTAGAAATAGCCCAAGCTACTCTATTTTGCAGGCGATGAGTCACAATAACGTGGCTGAAGTATGTTGACCAATCCACACACTAGAAAATGAAGTGTGTCAGGTCAATCGACTTGAGAATAGTCCAGGACGGACCGAAACGTCGTCGTCCCTTCACTTTCTAGTGTGTGGATTGGTCCACTCTTGAGATGTACTTCCTTTTCTCAAACTTACTTGAACTTGAACTTGAGGAAGGAATTGAACTTACAGGAATTGAGGATAGAATTTCTGAGGTGAATGTAGATTCGGTGATTGACTAATGAGTTATAATGCGTTATAAAGACCATCACAAACGTCTAGATAACTTTACGGGCTATTTATGCCCGTGCCACATTTTGAATGGCTTAATTTTCATCAATTAATCAATCTAGATAACTATCCAGGCGGTTTGAAAGGGGTTGAGGTTTCTCGTGGTTTGAGGACGAGCGCAAGTGCCATATCCTAACCTACCAGAGGACCCACGAACAGAAAATAGGACATTATGTCAATTTCGCGAACCGATACCATTTTCTTGTAAGACAGTTTTTGCTCTTGGGTGAAGTATTCGTCAAAATCCGGCGAACTAGTAGGAGGCCGGGTTGTTGTCAGGTATAACAAGAGAAGATACATGAGAAGTTTATAATGTTACAAAATATGTCTTGGAAGAATGTATTTCATTGTTCCCCTGCAACAGAGAATGAGTATGTCTGAGACAGCTGAGGACAACATATGATTGTATAAACAAATCCACAAGGGCCGTGACGAGGATTCGAACCTACGTCTAAGAGCATCCCAGACGCTGCCTTAATCGACTGAGCTACGACATGGTCAAAAGAGTTGAACCCAGAAGAAACCATCTTGATCAACTTGAGAATCGTCCAGGACGGTCCGAAACGTTGTCGTCCCTTCACTTTCTAGTGTGTGGTTTGGTCAACATACTTCAGCCACATTATTGTGACTCATCGCCTGCATTTGAAACCAGAAGTTTACTTACTTGGATCCTGCAGTCTCTCCGAGTCACAAACCAGGATTTTACACACGCCCTTGCTAAGGCTGCAGTAAATAAAGACAGTATTGAACAGAATCTTGAGTTATCAAATAGGTCCCTTAAAAGTGTCATTAGACGAGAACTCCTGGATGAATTTGAAGAAAGTAGAACTGTGCAAACTGGAACTAGCAGGTCCATTGTTCATCACAATGAAATGTGTGAAGTAAAACATGTGTATGGGGCAAGTAACAAAGTCAGTAGACTAACAGATGTTGTCACAGCTCGTATAAGACTTGGCTACAAGTATCTCTGGCAGTTAGGCTTGTATAGGGATCTAGATGAAGTAAAGTGTAAAGTGTGTGGACAAAGACAGGGACACACACTCGAACACTATATCTTGGATTGTAGTAAAATTGAGCCATTTAGAGATAAATCTAAGCTCACTCTGTATGATATGGCAACCTATCTTAAGACCTACCATTAATGTATAATGACTTATTGTAAATATATAGCTCTTGAAATAGCACTTTCTCTGTAACTAACTGACATTGTAACTATAAGGTGTGAAGGATAGATGAAATTGTTTATGTAATAATCTAAGTTGAGGTATAATAAAGACCTTTTGTATCTTCTGTAATGCTTTTTGCGCTACCGCTCAGAGGATGAGTATGGGGTGCACAATAAACTAGCCGCCTCCGGTGGCAACAATCAAATCCCCCATGTTCCCGAGCTCTGTCAAAAAGCCGTTCTACCTCTTCGTCCTTACTTCACTACACACAGAGATCACAATAGCGTGATGCATCAATTGAACAAATCCACAAAGTCCACATAAGTAAAACTTTCCATAAAGTCCACATAAGTAAAACTTACCATAAAGTCCACATAAGTAAAACTTTCCATAAAGTCCACATAAGTAAAACTTTGCATAAAGTCCACATAAGTAAAACTTACCATAAAGTCCACATAAGTAAAACTTTCCACAAAGTCCACATAAGTAAAACTTTAAAATACATAAGTCCACCTTTTACGGGCTATTCATGCCCGTGCATCTCTTGGAAGATTTAATCTTCATCAATCATCAATCAGTCCACCTTTCCATCTCACTCCGCAGATATAAGCTCACACATTCTGAAGATTCAGACACATTACGGGCTATTCGTGCTCGTGCCACCTCTTGGGTGGCTTAATCTTTATCGAAGATTCAGTCCAAAGTTGTTGTCAACTTAGTGAGCGTCAGTTAATACACAAGATGACAAAATATTTCTTTGGCGAGCCGATCGTCACTGAAGAAGTGTACACGTGTGAAGATGGGAAGCACATTGATCATCACACTTTCACTGAAAGACTGACTTATTTTCGCCAGGTTTTGGAGAATACTTCCGAGTCGCAACCCTCAGACAGATACATAGGGTTAACTATCTATTACTCCGTCATGATATGGATAAGGATCCCAACACTATGTTTGCGTCACCTAAAGGAAGCCATTAAGCTTGGTAATGACGTTATTTTATGGTCCTATGGCGACAGGCTCTCGAAGAACATAGGGAGGACTATGGGCTTTCTAGGGCTTGCTGTGCTAGAGTCTCTGGCTGAACGCATGTTGGAGTCGTCGGCTACAGTTAAAGACGAGTTGGAGGACTTGGCCTTTGACGCTATCTATCTACTGCGGTTCTGGGAAGATGGCTTCAGCAACTATGTCAAGAAGACTCAGTCTCGTCGCTTGAAACAATGGGTGTTTCTCGTAGCCACTGATAGTCACATGTGTCAAAATGTCCACTTGAGATTGGAAATGATGCGTCTCATTCAAATGTGGTCAGATGAAGATATGGAGAGTGTTATATTCGGCGAGGGAATAACAACATCTCTAATGTCCCTCAGCCATTATCTACAGGTCGACAACATCATGGAAACCTGCACCAGCTTTGACCTGATCCATCCAATAACCAAGGTGTTGCTGGCTCTTCAGCGACACAACCACCTGAACCCAGTAGCTAATGTTGCCATAGAGCAGGTAAGACACTTCAATTGTTAGTTTTAAACTCATTTATTTCGTGTTATGTTGACCAGACCACACACTAGAAGGTGAAGGGACGACGACGTTTCGGTCCGTCCTGGACCATTCTCATGTCGATTGTCACAATCGACTTGAGAATGGTCCAGGACGGACCGAAACGTCGTCGTCCCTTCACCTTCTAGTGTGTGGTCTGGTCAACATACTTTAGCCACGTTATTGTGACTCACCGCCTGCATATTTCGTGTATGTTTGACGTGGGTATTCTAAGCACATGTTAATATTCCCCTTCTTATAACCTTTCACCAGATTGTATACTTCAGTAGTCTCACAGATTTGTTGTTAACTAAGACTAAATAAATATTAATTTTTCAGCTACGAAATTTGCTGGTTGGTCCTGAAGTTAGGTTTTTGGCCCAACTGGTAGAGCTGGCAAACCTTACGACGGAGAAGTTAAGGGAGTGCCTCCTGGACTATCCCAATTCACCAGTGTCCTTCACAGTGCTCACTGACGTCGCCCTCCTACTCCATGCTCTGGCGGCAGAGTCGTCTACCCTCGCTGTCTACCAGAGACCTGGTTTGGCCCAGAAGACTGCTGTTGCAATTGCTGGCACCATGTCCTGCATCATGACTTTCTGTTCTGTTTTTGGAACCTCGGAGAACAATGGAACGAGCTATGTTGTGTCTAGACTAGTGCACGTTTTAAAGATTTTACAATATGACGAAACACCACAGTCAGTGATGACATTTTTGCGGCGTGATTACGGTCAGCAGCTGTCAGCATTCTTCAGATACGCCGAAGGTATTGGAGAATCTTTTCTGAGCTTCTATATTCCACCTGAAGAGTCTACGGAGGAAGAGTTCCTGGACAGCGTGACACAGGAGGTGATGGAGGCGCCGGTGCTGCTGCATTCCTCCAAGATGGTGGTGGACGAGTCGACGCTGGTCCTCCTGCTCCTGCAGGAGTTCCCCTCCGACCCCTTCACGCGATGCCCTCTGGACCACGGCTCCTACAGTCGCCTGCACGACCTCCAGGCTGATATTCTTGCCTGGAAGAAGGCCACCAGAGACAACCGCAGCGGCAGTGAAGGCAACAATAGCAGCAATAAAAGTGAAGCAACAGCAGCAATACAAGAAAACACAACAACAGCAACAATGACAGTGTCATCAAGGACAAGGATGTCATGCACGGTATCACAGTCGGCATTAACACAATGCTCGCAAATATCCACAGTGGAAGCAGCTAACAGGTTGCTGTAACTTGAGGTAATATTATTACATGAATAACATATTAACAACATGATTTTTTTTAGCCGTCCAAAAGTCATATCTCAACAACAATCCACACACATGACGACCCACTTCAAGTCGAGCCATAAACCCATTTGGGTTATTTCTCCTGCAAATCTTAAATCGTGAGGAATTCCTTACATAAAGGTAACTTGTTTATATTCTAAATAAGTTCCATTAATGTTTACAATATAATGGTGTGTATTACTTATATAATGCTCAGTAAGCATACTGAGAAAACTACTCCAAGCCTGCACTAAAGAGGCACCCTTCTTGAGCCTAGATGAGCACATGTATAAGCTGCAGTCTCCGTGGTGTAGTGGTAACACACTCGCCTGGCGTTCCGCGAGCGCTATGTCATGGGTTCCTATCCTGGCCGGGGAGGATTTACTGGGCGCAATTCCTTAACTGTAGCCTCTGTTTAACGCAACAGTAAAATGTGTACTTGGATGAAAAAACGATTCTTCGCGGCAGGGGATCGTATTCCAGGGACCTGCCCGAAACGCTACGCGTACTAGTGGCTGTACAAGAATGTAACAACTCTTGTATATATCTAAAAAAAAAAAAAGTAGATGGGGTCGCCATGGGTTCTCCCCTAGGTGTCCTGTTTGCGAACTTCTACATGGGCACCATTGAGCAGAGGGTCTTAGTTGACATGGACTTGAGACCCGCCATGTACTGCAGGTATGTTGACGACATTTTTGCACAGGTACCTGATGCCAGATGTCTGCAGCAGCTGAAGGAGGCATTTGAGCGGAATTCTGAGTTGAGTTTCACGTACGAGATGGAGAATAATGGGAAGCTGCCCTTTCTGGATGTAACAGTCACGGAAAGGAGCGGTGGCTTCAACACTGCAGTCTACACTAAGGAAACAAACATAGGAATGTGCCTCAATTCCAAAAGTGACTGCCCAGACAGGTACAAGAGAAGTGTTGTCAAGGCTTACGTCGACCGTGCTCTCAGCCACAGCTCAGGATGGAAAGAAGTTGATGAAGATGTGGGGTAAGGCAGGTCCTAGTCAACAACGGTTTCTCTAACGGTTTCGTTGAAGACATCATAAAAAGAAAAGTGAAACGCCATGCAACCTTTGAAGAGTCAACCAACACAACACTTGTACCCTCTATTAGACTATTTTACAGGAACTTTTTCGATAGCTCATAAAACGGAGGAAAGGGTCCTGAAAGATATTGTTGACAGGAATGTCACCCCTACAGACAAAAATAAGAAAATAAAATTGATAATTTATTATAAAACCGAAAAAACGGCCAATCTTATCATGAAAAACTCCCCAGACACAAAGCAGAACGCTTTGAAGGAGACCAACGTCGTCTGTCTTTAAATGCCCACTTGGGGACTGTAAGCCCCAAAGAACTCAGTATATAGGCAAGACAACAACGTCTCTTTCCAGGCGACTAACAATGCATAAGCAACAGGGCGCCATTAAGGAACATATAATCTCTTCTCACAACCAGACCACCAGAGAAATCTTAACAAACAACACAGAAATCATTGATAGGTACAGCGATAGCATGCGGCTTGACATCAGCGAGGCACTACACATCAAAAAGTCAACACCAGCAATCAAAAGCCAATTAATGCACAACTATATTGTACCCACTTCAATGCATCGTATGAGCCAATAGGCCCTCTGCAGTTACTTCCATTCTCATATACCCACCTCACCCAAACCAATAAAAAGCGAGGGGATATGTCAAATTTTGTTGACCAGACCACACACTAGAAGTTGAAGGGACGACCGAAACGTCGTCGTCCCTTCAACTTCTAGTGTGTGGTCTGGTCAACATACTTCAGCCACGTTATTGTGACTCTTCGCCTGCATATGTCAAATGTTTAATAGTAATAGAAAGTCTCCCAATGAAAAAGGCTGCCTGTGATCCGACAATAGCATAATAGAAGAGCAAATGTATAGCATAGCAGTAGCAGGAGCCACCTACATCTTCACAGACGGATCGGTGGACACAGAATATGAGAGTTGTCCAGACCACACACTAGAAGGTGAAGGGACGACGACGTTTCGGTCCGTCCTGGACCATTCTCAAGTCGATTGTGAGAATGGTCCAGGACGAACCGAAACGTCGTCGTCCCTTCGCCTTCTAGTGTGTGGTCTGGTCAACAGCCACGTTATTATGACTCATCGCCTGCAATATGAGAGTGCTGGCGCTGCTTTTTGCACGGCCAGCGTACAGGCATATTGGAGACTGGGAGGATATCAACCCAAACTGAGCTGGTTGCCATACAACAGGCATTCGCATATGTGATTGCGAATGCAATCACACTCAAAATGCAATCATACACACAGACTCAAAAGCTGCACTTCAAATACTAGGACAAAAACAGTGGAAAGATAACGTGGAAATAATTACCCCCATTTTGTATCTTGGAACAGTCGCTAATGGCAAAGGGCTCAACATAACCTTAAACTGGATCCCATCCCATATTGGAATCCCATTAAATGAGAAAGCTGATGAAATTGCTAAATTGGCAACTCGTCATCCAGTGATACATAAAACAATTCAACCCAGCCTAGAGAACATTAAAAACATCATCACCAAAAAACTCTCACACCTCAACATCATCACCAGAGAATACCTACACCAGAGAATAGCTGAAGGTTCGCCCTCTGCAACATGGTATCTTCAGGCAACAAAATTAAAAAGGTTAAATATCCCAAAAGGAATCCACAGGGAAATAGCAGTTAGGTTATATAGACTACGTCTAGGTTACAGATGCAACTGGGAGATTGGTGAACCCCGACAGAGAGAATGCATCTTCTGCCAAACTGTCACAGAAAAGCCATTACTTCACTATCTTCTGGAATGTGAAGCAACCAACGACCTTAGAAGAGCTTTTAAGAGTTCCTGAATCTTGCAGTGGCCACCCTGAAGCCATCAACACAGCCACTCTCCTGGTCAAAAAAGGTGTCCAGCAGCTGGACACCCTCATAAAGACTGTGAAGCAGTATCCTTCCTCGCGATAACAGCTTGATGATTAAATGCAACTTCAGAATACTGAAAAAAATTGTGCCACTTACGGGTTATTCATGCCACCTCTTCTGTACCACCTCTTGGGTGGCTTAATCTTTAACAATCAATCGTCAAATGTTTGTGGGGAGTCATCTCCCGTCACGCAGGGTGCAGTTGCACCTCCACAGATCTCCAGTATCAGCTAATGATACTGGTAATGGCTCAAAAGGGCCACCACTTACGGGCTATTCATGCCCGTGCCACCTTTTGGGTGGCTTAACCTTTATCAATTAATCAATCTTCAAATGTTTCATACACAGTGCATCAAGTGTATCATAAAATTGTAGTTCATAAGTGTAGTGTAAGTGCAAAGAAGTCTTTGAGAATGTAAGAAGCCCTTACGAAACGCTTCTAAGGGTCAGACCATCAATAAAAAATGAATTTTGGAGAATTGTTATTTTCATTACCACCGACAGTGGAGAAAAACATAAGAAATATCGAAAAAATTCGTGTTAGGATTATTAAGCTTACTTTTTCGGTCATATTCAACTAAATAATAAATAAAATAAAATAAAATGTTTATTTAGGTAAGGTACATACATACAAGGGATTTTACAAAGAATGATTGATTTATAGATAGGTACATACATAGTACATACATAAAGCCACTATTACGCAAAGCGTTTCGGGCATGAAAAACTTAAATGACTAAAGCTTAGTACTAATTGAGTATAAAGAATAAAAATGTGTAGAGAACAATTAAAAATAGGGATAAAAAGGGGGGACATGGCTGAAAAAGCAGCACAAATACAATTAGGTCGACAAACAGCGTTGTTTAAAAAAATACAGACATGGGTTGACAATATAGGAGTAAGGTAGGTTACAGGGAATTTATTAGAAAGTGCTTCGTTTTTATCTTAAACTGGTTGAGAGAGGTACAGTCTTTAACATGGTTGGGAAGGTCATTCCACATTCGAGGTCCCTTGATTTGTAGAGCATTTCTAGTTTGATTAAGTCGTACTCTTGGAATATCAACACTGTATTTATTTCTGGTGTGGTGCTCATGGGTTCTGTTACAACCTTCAATGAAGCTTTTGAGTTCAGGATTGGCATTACAGTTCAGCATTTTATATATGTATAATACACATGAGAGAATGTGCAGTGACTTAATATCTAACATATTCAGAGATTTGAGTAGGTACCGAGTGATGTCTGGGGCCAGAGTTGGATATTGTCCTAATAGCAGCTTTGTGTTGAGTAATTAGAGGACGTAAATGATTTTGGGTAGTAGAACCCCAAGCACAAATACCATAGTTGAGATATGGATAGATGAGGGAGTAATAGAGCGTCACCAGGGCAGGTCGGGGTACATAATATCTGATCTTAGAAAGAATGCCAACAGTTTTTGAAACTTTTTTGATATATTTAGAATGTGTCCCTGGAAATTCAGCTTGTGGTCAATGAGAACGCCAAGGAACTTGCCATCTAATTTGTTACAAATTTGGGTATTGTTTATTTTGAGATTTATTTGATTAGAGGATTTATTGCCAAACAGAATATAGAAAGTTTTGTCAATGTTAAGGGTGAGTTTGTTGGCAGTTAGCCAAAGATGGACTTTATTTAGCTCAGTATTTACTGTGGCATTTAGAGCAAGGGGGTCAGGACTGGAGTAAATGAAGGTTGTGTCGTCAGCAAATAGAATTGGTTTGAGGTGTTGGGAGGCATTTGGAAGGTCATTAATGTAGATGAGAAAGAGGAGAGGGCCAAGTATGCTGCCCTGAGGAACACCAATGTTGATGGGTAGGGTGGGAGAAATTGAATTATTCACAGAAACATACTGGAGCCTGTCAGTAAGGTAAGAGGTATTGCAGGGAGTGTCCTCTGACTCCATAATGATGTAATTTAAGAAGAAGGTTTTGGTGGTTGACAGTGCAGGTTTGTTCAGTAGTTATTTTTGACAGTGTCAAAAGCCTTATGCAGGTCCACAAATAACCTAACAGGGAACTCATTTTATCAAGAGCTGCATGAATCAAGTTAATCATACTAATAAGTGCATCGTTAGTGTTTTTTTTTGGGTCTGAAGCCATATTGACAAGAGCTAAGTATATTGTGTTTGGCTAGATAAGAGTAAAGCTTAGTTTTTCAAATATTTTTGACAAGTTAGGCAGGATTGATATAGGTCTGTAGTTGTTAACATCTGTGATATCACCACATTTGTGGACAGGGGTTACTCTCGCTTTCTTTAGAATATCTGGAAAGGTTTTGAGTTCAAGTGACTTGTTGAAGAGCAATGCAATAGCAGGGGCTAAAGATCTGGAGGCTTTTTTGTAAATTAAAGTTGGTATCTCATCAAGGGCACTAGACTTGGTTTTAAGGGAAAGGATTATCTCATTGACGTCAGTGGAATTAGTAGGCTTTAGGTACAGAGACTGTGGATAATTGCCTGTAAGATAGTCCTTGACATCAGTACTGGAAGATGGAATATCATTTGCAAGGGATGACCCAATGGAAGAGAAGAACCTATTGAACTCAATAGCAGAATCAGAGGCTGAAAGCTGACCATCGTTATTGGACAGGAGTGTTGGTTTGTTATTTAAAATCTTCTTTGATCCCAATATTTGTGAGATTGTGCTCCAAGTTTTTTAATGTTGCTCTTTATTTGGGTAAATTTATCTTCGTAGTATTTAGTTTTGGCTCGTCTAATTATTTTAGATAGCAATAACGAGTAATTCTTTGAAAATTCTTTGGAGACGGTTCCTAACCTATACTTCTTCTCAAGGTCATGTTTTTTATTAATGGATTTAAGTATTCCCTTTGTAAGCCAAGGATTGTTAAGCCTTTTGGTTGTGACTTGTTTTGTAAGCCTAGGACAGTGGGTGTTATAAAGGTTAAGAGTTTTTTGAAGAAAAGATTGCACTGCTAGGTTGATGTCCCCTATGTTACCTAACTCGGATTCCCAGTTGACATTATCAGCAGCAGTTATAAAATTGTCTATAGCAGTTTCATTGTGCAGCCTAAAGCTTAACTCCCTTGACTCAAGAGGTGGTTTGATAATGTTAGTTAAGAGAAATGTGGGGTAATGGTCTGTAGTGCTATCGGTGATTATACCTGAAGTAAGCGGAGAGGTTATGTTGGTCCAAATGTGATCTAGAGTCGTGGCAGTACTATCAGTGATTCTAGTAGGTCTAGTGATTAAGGGTATGAGGAAGCAGGAATTCATACAGTTGAGGAAGCTAACAGCAGTAGGGTGTTCAGGCTCGCAGAGGTCAATATTAAAGTCCCCTGCGATAATTAGATGGTTTTTGTTCAGTCTGTTATCGAGTATTAGATTTCTAAGGTTTGAATTGAATTCGGACACATCAGTGTTAGGAATTCTATAGACTGCACCCACAGACAGGACAGACTCGGCACCCTTGACTCTGAAACTGGCGAAGATATACTCCCCACAGCAGTCTCTAGTTCTAATTATTTTTAAGCATGTTAGTTCTTGGTGGTAGTAAAGAGCAGTACCACCACCTCTCTGAATTTGACGACAGTTGTGAATTGCCGAGTAGTTAGGCATGTTAAAGAGTTGAGTAGTATCCTCTTTCAACCACGTTTCAGTAAGTATAATAAAAGAGAATTTGTTGTCAATAGTTTCAATCAAGGCACTAACATCATCGAAGTGTTTACCTAGGGATCTAACGTTCAAGTTGATTACAGAGATATTGTGATTATGTGTTAATACATTGTTTACATCATGTGCTGTAAAATATCTGCAATTTTGATCATTAAAGTGATGATTGTCATAGATAGTGGATAAGAGGTTTAGTTCTGGGTCTATACTTGTCTGCATAAAAAGGCTGGTTGCAGGAAAACAAGGCAAGAGTGGCAAAATACAAAATAGAAAACAAAGAAAAGTAGAATAAAAATTCTAAAGTAATATAAACTTAATGGTAATTTAAGTAATAAAAACTTAATGGGAACTAGGAATGTAAAAAATGAACTAGAATAATTAATAACAATAGATGACCAAAAAAGTCAAAAAGCAATTATGAAATCTATAAAATGAAAAGCTTGCTTACTATACTATTATAAGTACACTATAGTTTAATACTAAAGTTACACTAAACAAAATGAGGTAGTTTAAATAGAGATACACTCAGGAACACTGGATAATGAAGTTAATACTAGAGGACACAGGCAAAGCCAGTGTACTATGGAACATGGGAGTAAAATGAAAGAAGACAATAATAAAGATGACAATTTTTTTTTTAACTAAAGTTAAAACCTTTTGAAAGGAAAGGCAGAGCTAAAGTACACAATGGTAGTTAAATGAGATTATAATTTGAATTCTGGCTATACAGCAGCTATCCCACAGTCACTGAGGAAAGAATTAAGGTGAGCTTCAGTGGTTATTGAATAGGTTTTTCCAATGTCAGTCCTCCTAGCTATAATTTTACCATCTCGCACAAAACAGTGTTTAATTTAGGGAATTTTTGCAGAAACCACGCAGTTTAAAAAGAGATTTTGCCTGAACCTGGTCAGACATTCATTCACATAAACAGAGGATTTACTAGCGACTGCAGATGTGATAAGATCAGACTTGCGGGAGCAGCTATCTAGTTTTATTCGTATTCTTCTGTTATTTGTACCAGATGATTTGGTACCCACTCTATAAGCTGATTTGATGTGATTTTTTTTGGATTGAATACCTTAACTTATCCTGCAATACCTTGATCACGATGGCAGCACAGTCTTCTCCATCAGTTTCTTGGGAAAATCATGTGAAGAGATAATTACAGACTCAAGTAGTTTATGTTGGTCTGTTTCGTCTTGGGTAACAGTGTGTTGCTGTTGTAGGTTGTTCAGATGGTTCTCAAACTGTTGCAATATTTCTTTCTGTTTTCTAGTGGTTTCATCTGGATTAAAGTTAGTAACTGTGTTCTTGAGGAGGTTTAATTCTTGTTCGAGGTGGACGACTTTGGTAGATAGATCTTGATTGTTCTTGAGTAAGGCTCCAGCTTCATTCTGCAAAGATAATAATGAACCTTGCAGTTTCATTATTAAGGCCGACTGCTCTTTGATTACTGACATTTGATCTTCATGTACTTGAGTTAATAACTTGAGCCAAGGGTTATCAGCAAGGCGCTTGAAGTCAGAACAAGGGGCAGCTGCTCGTTTAAGTTGGTCCATATGGCTACATAACAGTTGCATGGCCCGAGTCGGAGACGGCGCTGCGCCCAGCTGAGATTGTTTGTTGTTGTTGACATAAATATAAAGATATATCTATACATATATCTAAATATAAAGATATATCTTTACATATATCTAAATATAAAGATATATCTATACATATATCTAAATATAAAGATATATCTATACATATATCTAAATATAAAGATATATCTATACATATATCTAAATATAAAGATATATCTATACATATATCTAAATATAAAGATATATCTATACATATATCTAATTGTCTGTAAATCACGAAAAATAAACACGTGATTAAAATTGTGACAGTGTCAGACTAAGGAGAAAGAACTGAAACAGGAATTTCCTTACGAAAGTACGTAAGGAAATTCCTGTTTCAATTCTTCCTCCGTGGTCTGACACTGTCATATATCTAAATATAAAGAGTTGCCTCGTATGGACTAAAAGTCTTCTCCAGTTTCCTTAATTCTCATTTGATGATGATTTTTCAGAAGGGAGATAGATCACTTGTGTCGAACAGTGATGCAAGTATTCAATTAGCTTAACGTCTACTGTAGACGGAATGGTTGAATCGATAATCGCAAAAGCAATTCGTTTGCATCTTGAAAACAGATTAAATAAGGATTCACAACGTGGTTTTACTGGTCATACTGTACCAGTATAGTTGTCGTTATGGCAAATTACAGAAAGCAGTGGACCCAATTCGCAAAAAGATTCCGTGCCCCTTCTTGAACAGCGTTGACAACGTTATAGTGAGGTTGATTGATTTAATATTCAAAGTAAAAAGTAATAGTAATAAGGAAAAGTAAAAAAGTAATAGTAATAAGGAAAAGTAAAAAAGTAATAGTAATAAGGAAAAGTAAAAAAGTAATAGTAATAAGTAAAAGCTGCTTCGTACTATTGACGTAAAAGGTCCATGCAAATTCCTCAGATTCAGGCTCAGCAGACCTTTTCTCCAGTCCTGTCAACAGAAACAACACTAAAGAATAAGTTGGCAGTTTCAAGTGCTGCCTCACAGCTCCGCTCCTGTGCCAGGTAATCCACTACGGGTTCACTATAGCCCGTGCTGCTTCCGTTTCTGCAAGCTAGCCACAAGAAAACTAGCAGCATAAGTATCATCACCGCGAGCACTGGCAGCGACGACAACGAACACTGATTGTGAGCCAGCAAGAATAAACAAGTCTCCCTCGAGATGTCTTCCTAATTTTCTACCATTTAATGACGCAAACCGCCTCCTTCCCGCTTGGGTAATCAACTCCTACCTCCAGTGCAGTTGCGGACTATTTTCGCTCTTGTAAGTTCATAATTACTTAAGCTACGACTCCTTTGTGTCAGAGTCGGGTCTAAACAAGACGACAAAAGACACTTTTCTCATTTGCCGCCGGGGACCCAAGGGAGCGCGCCAACAACCAGCCGCCCAGCACTTTACATGGCGGGAAAATTGACGTTCGAGTTTTGTTGTTGTGCCAGACGGAGGCGATGACGGGAAAACAAAGAATGAACGATTAGTGGGTCCCTCAAAGCTGACAGTCCATGGAAGGGGTGGAGAGGAGAGATGTAAGGAGTAGAGGAAGGGAAGAAGGGATCGAGTGTCATATATTTTTATTTCTTATTTATTTATTTATATATACAAGAGTTTTTACATTCTTGTACAGTTACTAGAATGAAGAGCGTTTCAGGCAAGTCCTTAGTCCTAATTTTCACACACACTCACACATCTCCAAGAGTATAGAATGTCAATAATATACTCGCTCCAAAGCAAGTCCAGCGTAGGATGATAAAGTTAATTCCCCAAATTAGAAATCTTTCATATGAAGAAAGATTAACAAAGCTTAAATTACATTCACTGGAAAGGCGAAGAGTTAGTGGTGACATGATAGAAGTTACAAGTTTCTCAAATTATTAATTTATGTTTTTCATATATTTCTAGTGTGTGGTCTGGTCAACAAGACAGTATCCTATTTTCTTCCGCGAGGGATATAAAATTCTTAGCTTTAACGTTTAAGAACAAAGGTAACTCCAGAAGGCCTATACGAGGCAGCTCCTATTTATAACCACCCAATCCCACTCATATACATGTCCAACCCTCACTTGAAACAATTGAGGGATCCCACCTCCACCACGTTACGCGGTAATTGGTTCCACAAATCAGCAACCCTGTTACCGAACCAGTATTTACCCAAGTCATTCCTAAATCTAAACTTATCCAACTTATACCCATTGCTTCGTGTTCTGTCTTGTGGTGATACTTTTAATACCCTATTAATATCCCCTTTGTTGTGTCCATTCATCCACTTGAAAACCTCTATCATGTCACCCCTAACTCTTCGCCTTTCCAGTGAATGCAACTTGTTCTTATGTCTTCAACTTCTTCCCAGACGATGAGTCGCAATAACGCGACTGAAAATTTTTAAAACAAGTTAAGGCAAAGAAAAATAGAATTTAAAAACTGTTGACCAGACCACTCTAAGGTGAAGGTACGAAAACGTTTCGGACCGTCCGGGATCGATCACAATCGACTTGAGAATGGTCCAGGACGGACGTCTTTTCATGTGTGAGTTCACCTTCTAGTGTGTGGTCTAGTCAACATTCTTCAACTTCTATTTTCTTCGCCTTAAAACTTGTTTCAAAATTCTCCCCATTTTGAACACGGGTGTTCAACAGTGGATTGTTCATTTTCCAGGACGGACGAAACATTAGTGATATATGGAATATCCATTAGTGATATTCCATCCAGGTAACACGATTCTAATGTGCTGGACGAAATAGAAGACGAAACAATAAATATACATTATAAATTCCAGTTTTTCTGCAGGATGTTACTGCTGCTTCTGGAAAGTTTCCGTTTTAAGACTATAGCCCAGTGGGTAGAGCTACGGACTCTACCGTAGTTCAGAGGAATGGAAGGATATACATTAATTAAGGATATACAATAAATAACGTAGGTTGGATATGAATAGGAGCTGCTTCGTTTGGTTCAATGGGCCTTCTTGAGCTTCATCTTTTCTTGTGTTCTTGACTTATTCTTTATTAATAAACATTTGGCCCCCACAATTTTTATAGATGAAATGAATAAATACAATTAGGATGAATATTTGTTTATTTACATATAAATATCTAGACATTAGTCAGTAAGGATGAACATAACAAATATTATAGATCTGATGTGGTAAGTTGATGGAGGGTACATCTGCTGGCGGACAGAATTGGTCGGCAATCTTGGTAGCCATGTCCGTTACTCGATACTTATTTAGTGAATGCAGTAACCTGGGTGTGATTTCTTGGGATTTGGAGGTGACCAAAATAGCAATTTCTTTCTAATCGGGCCTCGGGCTGTTGCTCATCAGGTGGTGCAGTCGCAGGTAGCTAATCTGGCCGGTTGCAACTAAGGGGAGTCGGTAAGGGAGTCGTTGCTTAGGTATCATCATGGCAAGTCATGATCTTGGCAATATCTTGGATACTCCAGGAGGAGTTCCTCCAGGCAAAAATATCAGCCTGGAGGTCGTGCAGGCGACTGTAGGAGCCGTGGTCCAGAGGGCACCGTGTGAAGGGGTCGGAGGGGGACTCCTGTAGGAGCAGGTTAACCAGCGTCGACTCGTCCACCACCATCTTGGAGGAATGCAGCAACACCGGCGCCTCCATCACCTCCTGTGTCAGGCTGTCCAGGAACTCCTCCGAACACTCCTCCGTCGACTTCTGACGCTGTTCTAAACTATCAAGAGAGAACAGGAGTAGGTCAGCCAATTCAAGTTTCTTGGCCCGTTTAAAGACGACGTGTAGTTGCTGACCGTGGTCCCTTACCAGCACCAAATATGTGGACTTTGGTCTCTGCTGTACCAACAACAACTTGAATATTCTATTAATGATATCGAAAATAGAGACGAGCTGCTGGTCATTCTCTTTCGTCATCTCTGCAAACTCAACGAACGAAGTAGTGGAGATGACGATGGATGTTGCGGCAACTTGCGCCAGTCCAGGCTTCTCAAATGCATCCCTCGTGTGCGCCGTAGTGATCAGCAAATTCAACAAAATGAAAACGTTTTCAAAGGCCATCATGGCGGATGCCTCATTCCAGTAGCCAGCCTGGTACCAGTGTAGTGTAGTCATCGCCTTATCCCGAACCAGTTCCACCAGGTGACTCAGGCACCGCACCTCGGGCCCAATTCGCAAATCCTTTACCTGAAGAAAGTGTGGGAAGTTAGACATGCAGACAGCGTACAAATAACGTACTACTTGATAATGGTCCATGACGGATCAAAATATAGATCATCACTACCTATATTATTATAAGTATGAGTTGGTTGTCTAAGTTAAACATAAGAATAGTGATATACGAATATGGAATAGTGATATATGCTAATACGAATATGGAATAGTGATATATGCTAATACGATCATATGGAGATAATTGCATTTTATATAAATAAAACAAATAACAATTAAAAATCCGAAAGGACAGACTTAAGGGTAGGTTGAAAGTATAGGTGCAACAGTAATGTAAGAGGTAAATAGGGCACTCATAAGACTCAGAAACTTTTAAACTTATACATAGCATGATAAATAAATCAAATGCAATACCTGATTGATGGCGTTGGTAGTGAGGGGTCGTAAGTAGCCGGGCTTCTGGAGGTTGAAAATAACAATAGTGAGGGAATCAGCGAGACAAGGCCTCGGGCTGTTGCTCATCAGGTGGTGCAGTTGCAGGTAGCTAACCTGGGCCACCAGGCCGGTTGCAATTGCAGAACCGTAGAACCAACTCTGCCAGATCTCTGGAGACCACATGGCGATGAAACGGAGCATCTCTAATCTCAACTGAGGGTTGGCACACATACTGGGTTTACTTAAGACGTCAAGTACCCATCGTAACAGGCACGGAGATTGGTCACTGAAGGTCACTGTATCCCAGTTTGTAACCAGATGAACGATCATCCAAACGAGTTTCTCCCAGTATCCCGTCACGGTGGCAGACACACCTGTCATTCGATTCGCCACAACCTCAGCCGTCAACATTCCAAGACATGTTAAGGTCATCGATAATCCGGAATAAGTTTTTCCTTTGAAAATCCATTTCGCAGCTTCTTCTCCTAGCTTAAGAGCTTCTGCCATGTGAGGGAGACAAATTGTTGGTACCTGAATCCAATGTTTAGACAATCGGTGGACAACCCAGCCAATTGCCTCTGCATTGTTGCAGTTATGATTGATGTGAAAATCCATTACTTGTCGGAGATTCTGAAGGCTCTCTTCAGGTGGGACGGACATTTCATAGTAAGAACCGGCAGACGAATGTCCTATCCAGGTATAATGCAAAGCTCCACAAAAGCAAGTCACCATTTTAAATGCTCAGTGAAACGTAATTTAACCTTATCTGATTGACAGTGCGCGTTGATCTGACTTGTGGGCCAGGTTGGGTGTCTTATATATGTCTTATAGTGGTGGTCGACACACGGGAGGTGAGGGGAAGTTAGTGACGTGTTTCACTAACATGTGAAGTGTTTAGTCTCAAACTTTCCCATTATGATCGGATGATTGTTACCTTAATTGTTACCTTCACGTAACAAACACAAGACCGCTTTATACCGTTCAGGACTTTTCAGAGGAAGACCTATTCATTCATAACTATGGTATTTGTGCTTGGGGTCCTACTACCCAAAATCATTTACGTCCTCTAATTACTCAACACAAAGCTCCTATTAGGACAATATCCAACTCTGGCGCCAGACATCACTCTGTACCCCTACTCAAATCTCTGAATATGTTAGATATTAAGTCACTGCACATTCTCTCATGTGTATTATATATATATATATATATATATATATATATATATATATATATATATATATATATATATATATATATATATATAAATATATATATAAAACGCTGAACTGTAATGCCAATCCTGACCTTAAAAGCTTCATTGAAGGTTGTAACAGAACCCCTGAGCACCACACCAGAAACAAATACCTTTTTGATATTCCAAGAGTACGACTTAGTCAAACTAGAAATGCTCTTCAAATCAAGGGACCCAGAATGTGGAATGACCTTCCCAATCATGTTAAAGACTGTACCTCTCTCAACCAGTTTAAGGTAAAAACTAAGCACTACCTAATTAACTCCATGTAACCTACCTTACCCCTCTTATGTCAACCCATGTATGATGTTTTTAAACAATGCTGTTTGTCTACCAAATTGTATTTTTCTTGTTTTTTTGCCATGTTCCCCCTTTTTTATTTTTATATTTTCTCAACACATTTTATACTTTAATCTAATTAGTATTAAGTTTTAGTCTTAAGTGTTTTTCCTGCCCGAAACGCTTTGCGTAATAGTGGCTTTAGGCATTGTATGTACTAGCACGTATGTATGTACTATCTATAAATTAATCAATATTTGTATCACCCTTTGTATGTATGTACTTTACCTGAATAAACATTTGAATTTTGATTTGAATTTGAACATAAGATAACTGCAGACAACCTATTGGCCCATGCGAGGCAACTCCTATTTACATAAGAACATAAGAACAAAGGTAACTGCAGAAGGCCTATTGGCCCATACGAGGCAGCTCCTATTTATAACCATCCAATCCCACTCATATACATCATGTTTTATGGATATAAAACATCATGATGGATATATCATGATGGATACATCATGATCTAAACTTATAGGGAATGGCTATACTATAGGAGTTATAATTAGTAAGAATTTAAAACAAAAGGATCAATGCATAAATGTTCGTAATAAGGCAAATAGGACACTCGGATTTATTAATCGCAGCGTAAGTAACAAGACACCTGGTGTGGTTCTCAAGCTATATCTTGCTCTGGTTAGGCCCCATTTAGATTATGCAGTTCAGTTTTAGTCGCCATATTATAGAATGGATATAAATTCACTTGAACGTGTCCAGCGTAGGATGACTAAGTTAATTCCCCAAATTAGAAATCTTTCATATGAAGAAAGATTAACAAAGCTTAATTTGCATTCACTGGAAAGGCGAAGAGTTAGGGGTGACATGATAGAGGTTTACAAGTGGATGAATGGACATAACAAAGGGGATATTAATAGGGTATTGAAAGTATCAACACAGGACAGAACGCGAAACAATGGGTATAAATTGGATAAGTTTAGATTTAGGAAAGACTTGGGTAAATACTGGTTCAGTAACAGGGTTGTTGATTTGTGGAACCAATTGCCGCGTAACATTGTGGAGGTGGGGTCCCTCGATTGTTTCAAGCATGGGTTGGACATGTATATGAGTGGGATTGGGTGGTTATAAATAGGAGCTGCCTCGTATGGGCCAATAGGCCTTCTGCAGCTGCCTTTGTTCTTATGTTCTTATGTTATAGGGCATGGCTATGCCAAAGGAAACAGAGAGTTAGCATAAATGGGGTTAAGTCAGAGTGGGAAAATGTTGTAAATTAAGTGCATCAAGGCGCTTTCCTGGGACTCTGTTATTCATATATATATATATATATATATATATATATATATATATATATATATATATATATATATGTTTTATATATATGTATATATATATATATTTATATATATGTATATATATATATATATATACATATATATATATATATATAATATATATATATATATATATATATATTTATATATATAATATATATATATAAATATATATTAAATATATATATATATATATATATATATATATATATATATATATATTTATATATATATATATTATATAATCTATTATATATATATGTATATATATACATATATATATAATATATGTATATATATACACCTTACAAATAATGTTTCAAAGTTTCGGCAGCCGCTAACGCACCATATTGCATACTATATGAACAGGTTATATTAGTGTGAACCTGTTCCTCCGCCGCCCTACAAGAGCCGGAAAGCGCACCCACAAGTAAGTCTATTATATAATACATAAATATAATATAATACATCCCTAAACTATTTAGTACTTAGGTTATCTCTACCTCTATTTCAGATGCATCAATGGGCTGATCGATGGCACCTGAAAATCCGTACATTACACATATTAATCCTAATAATGTTTACATTAATTGAGTAGTAAGTAACCTCATTAGCTTGTGTGCAGATAAGTTCTACATAACCTATCTCTAAGTTATCACATTCCATGATTCTGGTCCACTGATGACATTCACAACATAAAACATTTGATTGATTAAGATTAAGCCAACCAGGAGGTGGCAATATTCTTTCTTGTAGAGAGGGCAAACCGTTTCCTTGACAAAACTAAGACTTGTAGAGTCTTAGTTTCAAGCCTGGTCCACATAGGGTCTCCCAGGGCAGCTCTCATACCATTGTTTTGGGCAACTTCAAGCTTTTTCCACTTGTTGTCATTCAAAGTGGGCTAACAGAGTTGTAATACATTCCACTGTGCCAACCCCTCTTCTATCGGCATACATATCATGCACCAGTTGCAGAGTGCTCCTGGCAGTATGGGGTTCGAGTCACTTCTGGGGCTGAGTTTTCGGTTGCATATATGCCTGGGGAGCATTCAGGCTTGTTCGCATTTGTGTTTCTCACGTGTGCCCCAAAGAGGAGTGTGTTTGAGAGGAGTCTTGTAGAAACTGTAAGAGTAATTATAATCCGATTCAGTGTTTACATCATGTGAAAATCGTGAAGATGTTTAGTCAGAGTTGATTTGTTGTTTGTATTGAGGCTGGTATTTTCTCCTGATTCCATGTAAGACTAACTATCCTCAGAGGTGGTTGGAGGTTATACGTACTTGCATAACTGCTTCTTGAATCTGGCAGTTATGTTCTACCTTTATGCCCTAATTTTTTTTTACCATGTCGTGGTACAACTGACTAATGCGCATCAGGGAACATCCCTGATGCCGTGCATAGGAACAACCCGTGCATAGGTTCGAGCCCTCATCAAGGCCCTTGTGGGTTTGTTCATTTGTTCTTTAATGACCTTCTTGGGTAGGAAATAGGGGCAGTAATTTGGGAAGGGGTGAAGTTGAAATAAGTTTATTGAGGTAAAATACACACAAAGGGATGAGATAGCTCAAGCTATTCTCACCGTTCAGTACATCGTGTTAATACATATATAACACACATCAGAAACAATAAACGTATTACCAAACATTCGGAGAGATTAACATATACATTTCCTCCTTTACTTTACTACTTTACACAAGTAGTATGTAAGGGTGATTGTTTACGTCAGAAAAGTGACTTAAACAATAAACAACAGGTGACGACGTCTATGTTTTGGTTAGGAGTTGTGCTCTTTATTACATATTTATTTTATTACTATATATTTCTTTCATTACATTCATTTTTCATTTACTCTTTCTTACACTGTGCATGATGGATTTGTAATATATTTTTATTGGGGGTGTTCTTGGTTCAGCATTGTACCATCGGTCCAATTGTCGCCCTATAGTGGTGTTTATCTCATAGTTACTATAGTCATTGTTCACCAGTATTTGTGTATATATCATTTACTGTATATCATTTACTCCATTCAGAGCAAATAGTTAAACAAGGTTAAATAGTTTAAAAATGGTTAAAAAGTTTAAAAAAGTCAGTTTAAAAATGGTTAAATAAGGTGCTTAAAATAAGTCGAGTAAATATTAATATATTTATATATAGCGCAATATATACATTAACTAGTGGCACTACTGTCACTAGTACTGACATTCACTAGTGTCAAGGTTGTCACTACATTCACTAGTGTCATGGTTGTCACTGTCACTTCCGTCACCAATGTGGCCTGTGGAGGTGTTCCTCCAGGCAAGAATATCAGCCTGGAGGTCGGGCAGGCGACTGTAGGAGCCGTGTTCCAGAGGGCACCGTGTGAAGGGGTCGGAGGGGAACTCCTGCAAAAGCAGGTTGACCAGCGTCGACTCGTCCACCACCATCTGTGAAGAATGCAGCAGCACCGGCGCCTCCATCACCGCCGCCGTCACGCTGTCCACGAACTCCTCCGGGCACTCCTCTATCGACATATCAGATATATGGCAATTAACTAAGGTTTTCCCAATTTCGTTTGCATGTTTGATGAACTCTGACAGAATGCAACCGTATTCGCGCCTCAGGAAGACGATCACTGACTGCGGTTTATCATAATATTCTAAGTCCCGTAATATAACTATAATAGCCACCATATGACAACACAATTTGTTGTCCTTCTTGATGGGAATGTCGTGGATGTCTTGGAAACAGACAGCCAAGGCACACGACATGGCGTCCACCATGGCGACAGCAGCCATTTGTAACAAACCAGGGCACTGGTAGGCCTCCAAGGTGGGCGTGGTCACCAGTAGCACACGTAGCATACAAATTGCGTACTGTAAGATGTCTAGTGTAAACATCAAGTCACGGCGATAGGCGCTGTACATCTCCTTGATATTCTTCGCCATATTGCCAGCAAGCTGCACCAGATGACCCAGACACCGAGTTTCTCCTCCAACCTGTAGGGACTTTACCTGAAAAGTTATGTCAGCAAGAATAAAAAGTAAGGTTTTCTAACTAACCTTACTTTTAAGTAAGGTTAGTTAGTGTGGAAAATGTAAAAATGTGATTGAGAAGAAAGAAATTGTCATTGTCATAATTGTCGGCTCCATACGGAATAAATACTAGGATTTATTTCTAGAAGCATCAGCAATAACAAATCTAAGGAAAGTTTTTTTATGTTTTTTATTAACACATTTAGGTACATCTGCATTTGTGCAGCTACCCTAGTCTATATGAAGGGAGTACAGAGTTTGTCAAAAAAACTAGCTACGTGATGCTAAAATTCCCGCACAGGATGGTTACTCACACAGGATTTGTGTTGCTCACGTGGCCCCACCAAGTGAGGCAATGAAATATCAATTTCCAACATTTTTGCATAGTCAGTGTGTTCTAGCCACACCACAGAAGTATTCGAACCCAGACAGCCAGGAGCACTGTGTACCTTGGCCTGGTACTGTGTACCTTACCAGGTACCTGGTACCTGGGGAGGAAGCCTGAATGGTTGAATGAATATATATTCAGTCAAAATATATGTAAAGTAATATATATGTCAGACCACGGATGAAGAATTGAAACAGGAATTTCTTTAAGTACTTTCGTATATTAATACATCTTCAGAAGGAACGATTTACGTGTAAATTAATATATAGGCAGGAGAGAGGTGAAGTGAGGTACAATGAAAAATTAATGGGAATTAGGTGGAAATAAATAAGAGCCGCATAAGAACTGCACATTTTTTTTGTATTTTATGGACCAAAAACCATTAGTGGGTATAAATAGGAGCTGCCTCGTATGGGTCAATGGGCCTTCTTCTTATGTATTCATGGTAGGTTGTTCTATTTTTATGTGGATTGCTTTAAGAATTTATAATCTTCTTACATCTTGGGTTTTGTCTATTATACAAGTGTTTTTATTCAACATTTCTCTTGTTAGGGTGATGTCATAGGCTTTTGAAATGATCAAAGATTGGCAG
>WNGS01005680.1:9719541-9731414 GCA_020271785.1 Procambarus virginalis
GTTATTAAATTAAATAACAGCACTGTAAGAACAATAATTTTGTCAGTGATACTAGATTAGATTATAATAATATGGCATACTTACTTTCAATGTACTTTAATTTTGATCACAGATGGGTATAGGAACAAATGACAAACTTATGTTAGGAGGATGAGAGCTTTTTCCTATCCTATAGCTCATGGTAAGCCTTAACCACTAGTTTCCTTGGAATATGACCTGCCAGTCATTTGACAACCAGCTACTCAATCATTGCTGTGCAAAAAGAGGCGTACAGGCAAGGATTGGTGCCTAGTCAATCCTCCTCAGCCTGGATACGAACCTAGGCCAAATCGCTTGCGAATAGAGTGTGTTTTACCATTGCAGTGCCGAGGACTTTATGTTATCAAACCAAAAAGTGTTTCAAAACTTAAAAATATTTTCTTCTGGAACCTTGGCATCTTTTGCACAGTTCACCATGTCTTTATCAAATGATTTTGTTCCACAAATAAGCACCAAAGTTGCACCTACAGAACCCTTTGCAAGATCTTGACGAACATCCTCCTTTGACAGTCTCCTGGCTACTATCTCTTCACTGTATCTCTTCTTACTTATATCAGCCTCCTCACTTAAGTAGTAACATACAGTAAAATTCCAATATTGGCAGTAACTGGATAACTCTTCACGTAACAAAATGCCAGTGAAACTTTTGGATGCATAATTCAGCTTTACAAAAGTCTCGTCATGTTCATTTTCAACAACATTTTTTATTAACTGATACATTGGAGCAATACCGGTGCCAGCTGCTAGCATGAGGATTCTTTTGTAACTGTTTTTCTTGTATGAAAAATTACCAAAAGGGCCTCTCCATGGTACTTTATCTTGAACTTTCCAATCTTTAATAATTGGGGTGATTTTTCCCATTGGATAAATTTTGATGAGAACTTCAAATGATCCTCTTCTGTATATGTCAGAGATTGGTGTATACTGCCTTGTAATAGTCTTGCCATTTCTAACTTGCTTAACGATTAAATGCTGACCTACACTTGTGCCTAAACACTGGTCATCTTCTAGTTTAAAGGTGTAAAGATATGTATTATTACTAAGCTCTGTCACTGCAATAATCTCAAACTCATTCCATTTGTCAGGCTGAACAGCACCTGTTATCTGTTGCTTCTCCTCTGTGCCTCCACTTCGAATCAATTCACATTTTTGTTTCCAAACTTTCAAATCTTGCTCATAAATGTCGTGGACACAGGGAAAACATCCGGTGCCACAGCAGTCACTGGGTTTTGGTGCCTGAGGCTTTGGTGGCAGTAAATCTTCAATATCGGGAGCTTCACTGCTTGTCATGATACTTAAACTAGCAGTCAATCTAAATATTATTCAAAAATGATTTAGGTAATTGTAAGTATCCACATTCATATGCTATATCTCGTAAGTACAGTACTGTATATCATACTGCTTTTCTTTTGGGTAAATACTGTATTAGAAACTTTCAAATTTTTCACATTAAGGCAAGACTTTATATATTTATTTAAATGACATGTGGCTCAGTAATCAATTGTATTCCCTAACATAATGGGAATGTAATAAAATACTAGATTGTGTTACTGTCTACCAAAAACAACGCCTATCTTAACAAATTAGGTAGCAATAATGTCTCCAATAGGCATTACGTATTAAACTGTACATCTAAATATATTTATAGTACAGTACCTGTATTACATATCCAAACAGTAAATATTGAAGCCCACACATTAGCAGTGTTAACCTTGGCAAAGCTTATGCATATGCTGAGAAAAAAAATTGCTAAATATTCTACTTTTCTCCATACCTTTGATCCCTAGCACCAAAACACTGTTGATACAGTAGTAATAATATGAACTGATCATATAGCCAAGATTTATTCAATATGCAGTGTCCAAATACAAGTTTGTCCAATGCTAGCCGATGATACTACTTGCCATCCTCTTACCTCTAATAGATTCAAGACCTTGCGTGGCACCAGTTTCGTAGAGTAACTGAAACTACACAAAATATATATGATTAATTACACTAAATCCATATATACTTGCCTATTATTTGGTGACAATTAAAATCATATCCAGTTATGATGGTTCATTTATAAGAATCTGTGTCCAGCAAATATATGTACAGTAATACAGTTTTATTTATTTTCAAATCTTTCAATAGGTCTACTGAAATAATATTCTGCAACTCTTGATTCATCCCAATTTGCCACCATAAATTAACATAAAGTGTAGATATTTACATTATAAACATTGTGGGTGGAAAAATAAGAGCATTGAGCATAATGAAACACCCCTGTTTGGGGCTCCCTACAGTTTATGCACTGGTACCCCAGGATAAATAGCATCTCTTGAAGTGTCTCAAACTTTCTGATGACCTCCCTGCAGCAAAGACCAGAATCCTGCCTCCTTACAAGGGAAGAAAAACTGAGGATGATGGACACCACACAAAAGAAAAACCTGCCAAAAAGTCTGAAATGGAGTCACAAAAACTCAAAACACACCAAGAAATGTTTTAAACAAATATCAATAAAATTACAAACAATTCACATAACCGAAAAATAAAATTCAGCTATTTTTCCTTCCTGCCTCCAGATGGTAGGCATTAGTCTGCTATAGGTTTGTCACCACTCATTGGAGTTAGAACTACTGGACAATAATCCAGAGTACATGAAGGCAATGCATGAAATCCTGATTGAGTTTTGAGTTGGAAGCCTTAGGACTCCTAGGGGATTCAGTGGAATCCCAGGTTGCATTAAGTTTACCATGTTGTGATGTAGTGTTCTAGGGCATTTGCTTGGAAGTACCAAGTGAATGGTTTTGAATCCTCCTCATGGCTCCTACTGATTTTTCCAGCATTACTTAATTGTGGTTCTAATTTGCCACAGACATCCTTTATTGGAGAAAAAAATATTGTCGATGTTCGTGAGTTGAAGCCTCTGAAATCTCCAAATACCAGTGTATTTGTCTATCATCTCAGAAAATGTGATTCGAGTAAGCTTAGGGATTACAATGAGACAAATGGAGTCAGTGTAGTCTCTATCAATAAAATTTCTAAAAATTAAAATTGGTACATCTCTTATGCAATTGATGTTAATGAAAGGGACATGGATACTGTGCTCTGTGACAGTTTCTAACCTGTAGGGGTAAACTTTAGGCCGTGGGAAGGTAGAAAACCCAGGATTAACCAATATAAAAATGGAGAATATCCTTGAAGACTTTAAAGGTTCAACCCTATAATGTATGAATATGTCAAAAAACTTTCTTGAATGTGTGATATTCTTGTTTTGCAAGAGCACTTGTTTAAATCTTATAAATTTGAAAACCTCTCCAAATCTGTTGATGGTTATTTTGACAGTGCCAGCACTGAAATGACTTGTCAGGTCGGGAAGACCCTTTGGTGGAACTGCTATGCTGTGGCATAACATGCAATGAAAAGTTGATATTGTCAGTACCATAACAGGGTACACTACCGCTGTACAGTGGTACCTTGGTTTACGAATTTAATACATTCCCAGAGACGGGTCGTAACCCAAAACAAATTTTTCCAAAAGAATTAATCTAAATTGAATTAATTTTTTCCACACTCCCAAAAATATTAACTTCAAAATACACTTCATACATAACACAAATATTTTGTACTATAGTATGTACAACTTATAGTTTAACTTTATTGATAACTTGTTGGCGTATGGAAGATTGTGAGAAGGAGGGAGGAGGAGAAGTGTTAGTGTTTGGAAGGGGAGTCCCCTTCCATTCCTCCCCTGTCATCAGGCAGTGATTACTTCTCTGGAGTTCTCTCTCCTACGTTTTGCAGGCATACTACTAGGACCTGGTTGTGGCTCACTGCTTGCTTGTCTTACTAAGAATCTGTCTAAAGACACTTGTTTTTCCCTACATTTTAACACTTGTCTGTAGTGAGACATCACATTGTCATTAAAAGGTCAATGCAATGGCCAGATACAGCTTTATCTGGGATTTTTTTTTTAACAAAACTTTGCACTTCTTCCCATACTTCACACATTTTCTTAACCACTGCACTGTGCACCTGGTTTTGGCAAAAACTTCATAGCGCAATTGTCAAGGACATATTTTGTTTTTATAAATGTTAGGTAAGTTAATGTCAAAATGTTTCCAAACTCAACCTTTTATCATTTCAAAACACAGTGATGAAAACATTAAAAAAAAACATTAAAATTTAGCATAATTATAAAAAAAATAGCACAACTCTAAAGAATGCCTTAGGGTGCTTTGCGCAGTACAGCGGTCAATGAGGAAGGGACATCCTCTACTGCCTCTACTCACAACTATTTTCTTAGGTTGATCCTTACCACTGACTTTCTTGGGACCCATGGAATGATATACAGTACAGTATAATAATTACTTTTATGTTCAAAAACAAAAAAAAAGCAAAGAATGAAATTCTTTACAAAGAATTCAAGCGTGATCATCACTAAGCAGGAGGCATTGGTAAACTGAAGCATGGTCGCCCGTGCCACCAGGAACTACGTGCTCAGTTGACCCACACGTGTATCAACAAAGTCGCAAGTCGAGGCAAAGATCGTAACCCAATTAGAATTTTCTGACGAAATTGGGGTCGTAACCTGAAAAATTTGTAAGTAGGGGCATTCATAAGTCGAGGTTCCACTGTACTAATCTCCAATGGTGCTCGGCAGTATTTAATCATGTGCAAGCCTTGTTTCACTAGCAATAGCAACTGTGCAGATGTATGTGAAGATGTGCTAGCTGAAATATCTTAATTGGCTAATTCATATCATAATGTTAACCTCATGTTTTTTTTGTTTGTTTTTTATTATTTTCTACCACAGACGTGGCCACACATTTACAAAGCTAACCAGCATATATACATTTTCTTCTGTCCTCCATGGACAGGGTTAGAGATCAGTTAAACATATAGTAACCTCATGGTGTTAGGTGACACCGATTTTTCTTGACAAGATGCATACTTAAATCTGCATAATGTGTTAATGGAAAATTTATATAATTCTGCTATCAATGCTGAATTAAATATTAATTTTGGCTTTCTATAATGATACAGGAATGGTAGGTCTCATATTGATAATTTTCTCATTGATAATGATCTAACTGGTCACATCTGTGAGTGTAAGGCTATCAGTGATGGTGACAACTGTCTGAGTATCTTCAATATTCCTCGCTCACAAGTCACTGCTGCTAGTGAAAACAGACCCCCCACCACCACCCAGCCACTATTTCTGACCTGGAAAATTTTTAATGCCTGCTTAACAAAAACTTGATATTCAGATTCCAATGGATGCAACTACCTGCAATAATCATCAGGTATAATTTCCATCAGAACAGTCTAAATGACATTTTACATCTGTCATGCTAGTTAGGGGCAGGGGAAAAGTAATTTTTTAAGAGAAATAGTAGTAATAGTAGTATGCCTGGTTGGAACGATCATGTTAAGAGAACTTCAAAATAGATCTATCTTTGGGCATAACCTATGGAAAGATGTAAGGTGCCCCAAAGATGGCTGGCTACCTCAGCTCAGACGTTACACTAGGGCTCAATATCACCAAGCTATAAAGAAGATTAAGAAAGAAACATAATATTAGAGGATTAAAAGTTGCTGATAACCTTGCTAGGAAAAGGTTTTATCAATTTTGAGGTGAAATTAGAAAAATAAAAGTTATGCAGAAGGGAAGAAAATGTCACTGACAATACCTCTGGACCCAGAGGCATCTGGGTCTGTAAGTTTTGCAATGTTTTGTGTAAATTTTGTATACGTAATGTTTTCAAAGTATTCTACACTGTACAATAATAATAATAATAATAATAATAATAATAATAATAATAATAATAATAATAATAATAATAATAATTATTTAGGAAAAGTACATACATACTTGCAGAGTTACAGTACAAACATTCTGATTTAAAGATAGAGGTAGTACATACAATACCTAAAGCCACTAGCACGCATAGCGTTTCGGGCAACATTGCAAAATATAGTACAGATGAGATTGAAACTGATCTAACTACAGCTGTAAGCAAGACCTGTATACACCCTGTCTCTTATGTTAAATACCTTCATTGTAATGGTTTAGAAAGCAGTAAGAAAGCTAAAAAATAAGTTTTGATAGGCCCTTTAATATATTCTCTGACAACCTTAAACATAGAATGTCAAAACTGTATGCTTTTCTATCTGTGTTTCTTACAGGTCTGATCCCCCCATAGAACATTGTCATCTGTAATAAACACCTGTACTTGTTTCCATGCCAAAGAACTGTCGAGCTTCTACATCCTCCTCTGATAACTACAGAGCTATTACCCTAAATACACTATTAAATAAAGTATTTGATTATATACTCATTGACTTTCTAGCTGATGAACTGGACACTTCTAACTTTCAGTTTGCATACAAATCTGGTTACTCAATGACACATTGTAGTTTTGTTGTGGCAGAAACTATTCAATACTATAACTCACAAGGTAGCTCTGTTCTCTCTTTGTTTCTTGCTTTCAAAGCTTTTGACAAAGTTTAACACTTTTTAGAGAGCTGCTTAACAAAAAAGTATGCCTCGTCATTGCCAGATATCTATACATTTCTTATCATGCTTGCAAATTAGCTGTCAAATAGAGTACTGTAATGTCCTTTTTTAATATTTCTCACTAAAGAAATGGAGTCAAGCAAGGTGCAGTGAAGTCCTATATTATTTACTGTCTATCTTGATATCTTGCACCAACCAAAGACGCTATGGAAATATTGATTGGAATATGAAAGATACAGTGCAGAATACAACCCTACTTTCAATTCAGACAAATGTGCTATACAGTAATTCCCTTTAACTTATAGGACTAATTTTACATTGATCCCAAATTAAAAGTACTAGGCAGAAAGATTCCTGTCAAGTATCTGAGGCATATATTTCCCCAAAGGGCCCAATTGTCAATTTTTCTGAGCTATTATAGACCTAAATGTATTTTTCCGAGCTATTATAGATCTAAAAGTTAGAACGTGTCATTATGAGTGAATTCAGTAATCTTGATAGCTGGACAAAATTAAAGTTATTTAAGATTCAATGTCTAAGCCTGTGTGGATATGAACTATGGAACCTTCAAAATGCTGATCTCGGTAAGCTTAATTGTGAAGGGACGAAATGTTCAAGATGAATCTTGGGTATCCATCCTCGCACTCATTACAACCTCATATCAGGCCTGATGTCCACACCCACACTTGAAGGAATTGTTCACTAATGAATGATATAATTTTGTCTGAAGGGAATCACCCATCCAGAAAACTCGATTCTTTTTTCAGGAACTCGCTTGTCACTGGCCTCTCCAGCTTTTCCAGAAATATAAGTTGATTTGTCAGGAAATACAACTTAAGAATGAGTGATAGATATAATGGTGTAGCAGGTATATAGGATAGAATAAAACAACTAATCACAGACAGCAGGAGATCCCCAGCTGGATAACTGGACTTTTGAAGGAACTACTGTTACACAGAGGTGGCTTACTGACAGACATTTGGAGTCCTATCGAAGTCAGATCTTTTTTTACATGAACTGTGTGTTGCGAGTGATTTTGATTAGGGTTAGCCCTAGAATATGTTGATTAAGAGTGCTGGGGGTGTGAAAATTGTTTGTATAAAGTCACTGAATGATTAGTTCTTTAAACTGTATTCTCCTTGTCAGACATCCATGTTATGTTGTTTTCAACACTTTTTTGTTAAATAACCACTGTAAGCTAACCCAACTGTAAATGTACTACTAGGTATTTATGAATTACATTTTTGCATTTGTATTGAAAAACAGGAGAAATCTGATAGCCAGTGTAACAAGAGTATTAGAAACCTCAGGACCTGAACACCAATGCAGCAAATTGAGGTCAAAAAGCTGAAAAAAGCTATGAAGAAAAAGCATTATTACTGGAAGCTTGAGCCACCGACAAAAGCCAAAAAATAGGGAAGAGCCTCGTCAAAATCAAGAAAAAATATTCATGACCAAAAGAATGCCAAGCCCTTAGAAGAAGAAACATAAGAAGAAACTTATGACTGTTTGACACAAGACCAAACTAGACAGCAGTTAGGAACTGAACAGCCATCACTAACAATTATGTGAATAAAATGTGGTAACTGCTATAGACTAATATATACTGTACTGTATATATATATTTATACATACATTATATATATACAGTATATATATATATATATATATATATATATATATATATATATATATATATATATATATATATATATATATATATATATATATATATCCTCAAATAAACCTCAAATTATACTACACTGTACCTGTTGATAACCCTTCAATTTACTTCAGTGTTACAGTACCTACTAATCTTGTCAAATTTTTATACAATGTATTTTTGTACACTTTCTTACAAATGTATTTTTTATACTTTCTTACAATGTACCTGTAAACATTTTTTTTCAATTTCGCTAGAAATTACCTACATAAAATTATCTGTTAGATTAAGGACCTGTCCGAAATGCTATGCGTGGTAGTGGCTTTACAAGAATGTAAAACATCAATATTATGTACTCCCATAAACCTAATGTACCTTCTTGTATATAAATAAATAAATAAAAAAATAAATATATACACAGTATATACACTGTACACATATACATAGTGTATATACAGTACATACGTACACAATGTAACAGAGTTACCTCTTAGAAGTTGGTTCTGTTATTACTTCTGCTTGAAGATAATTCATCAATTCAAGGTCACTTTCACTATCTCCAACGTAAGTTGGACCAGTATCCTGCAAATATTAAGAAAGTACAGTAATGTGCAAAACAAGAGAAACATGAAAGTAAATTGGATTAAGTTTGAGATGCATGTTAATTAAAAGAACATCTGATACAATGCATGCAATTTTATGAAGCAAGAAAATTGTAACAATTCTTTTAGCCTGTCTATGGATATATGTATTCCAGGCAAGACTTTTTTACCCAAAAAAACAATAAAAGAGATACTCATGTATGATACTCATACATATAAACCTGTATGCTTTTCCTAGCTGAATATAGAACTACAGTACTGACAGCTTAATTTTTTCTAAAATAAAATTCTATATTTCTAAAACAGCCAATCAAGATATTCATCCTTGTCTCCTTGGCTATATCATACATATCTCACTATTCCTAAACATGCAAATTCTATCTAATAATCCAAATAATAATAATATAAAAAAAAGTCTCTTTGACTTGAACTGGTGGGCATCTAGGCCACGAGGATGGACTGGAATGCTGGCGCTCCGGGTCAAGCTACAGACACACGCTGGCGCTCCGGGTCAAGCTACAGATACACGCTGGCGCTCCGGGTCAAGCTACAGACACACGCTGGCGCTCCGAGTCAAGCTACAGACACACGCTGGTGCTCCGGGTCAAGCTACAGACACACGCTGGTGCTCCGGGTCAAGCTACAGACACACTGGCGCTCCGGGTCAAGCTACAGACACACGCTGGCGCTCCGGGTCAAGCTACAGATACGTGTCTGTTACAGTAACCTGGACTGAGCTACACAGCAGTAACATATAGGACATTCCTGGGGTGAATATTAAGTGTGGGAGTGGTGGAAGATTAGGTTATTACACCCTGTATTACTACTCCTAGGTGTCTACCAGTCTGTCAGCCTAAACTCTGGGGATCCTACATCTGCCTGCAAAGAACAAGCGCTAAAATTCTACACTGTATTTTGAATATAATATTTAAATATAAGCATATTTCTTTTGGAAAAAAATTTCCTTACAATCCACATAAAATAAACATTTCTCTCGAAATGTTTATTTGTGGATATTGATGATATTAACACAACCCAACTTCCAGCCCAAGCTGTAAGTCAAATGTTGACTTGAAGATATTAACAAATCAGTAACAGACCCATACATTATGAATTAAAACTGCAATTTGTTGATATTGGGTTGTATTAACATATGCATTTGCAAGATGTATACACTTGCATGATACTGTATAAGCATTTTCTGATGTGTATTGGACATTGCATCTTAAACCACATTATTGTGACTTCATCTGCATGAAAGCAGAGGCTAGGTTTTTTTAGCCGAGACAGTCAAGTGGACAGCGCTTCAGATTCATAGTCCTAAGGTTCCGGGTTCGATCCCCGGTGGAGGCTGAATCAAATGGGCAAAATGTTTCTTTCACCCTGATGCCCCTGTTACCTAGCAGTAAATAGGTACCTGGGAGTTAGACAGTTGCTACAGGCTGCTTTCTGGGAGTGTGTAACAAAAAGGAGGCCTGGTTGAAGACTGGGCCTTGGGGACGTTAAGCCCCGAAATCATTTCAAGATAACCTCACGAAGAAGACAAAGGTGACATTTTGGTTTTGTTTTGTAATTATCATCAAAAAGGCACCAAGCCGGCTCATTTTGCTAAACGATTCATGAAATTTGTTTTAAACCACCGATGTCTGGAGACAGGCAACGTTACCCTAAGAAGTACACCTGCATCAAACACATCCACAATCTTTAGGTTTGGTTAGTAATATTATTTTTAAAAGATTGACAAGGTAAAATGGGAAAAGTGCATAACATTTTCAATTGTTTACTATTGAAAATGGTCCTGAATATTTTAACTATCTCTGGACTGCTGGTATTCCAGTACTTCATGGCAAGTCACGTGAGGCTTTACATTCAATATGCCAAGTCAAACATTTGCACAATTTATAAGGGGACATTTGACAAGACACTGACTTCTTGTCCCCACTGTAGCCACTACACACAGGGTGGTCCACAGGTATATTGAGGTAAATTTATAGTGACATGGCCCTCCATATGCTACTCACCAACTTAAGCTGAGTTGAAATTAACAAATATGGCATGCTTGTGGTGGCGCCTGTGCTAGACACACAATACTTGGGGCTGGGATATCTCTCACTATTATCAGCTATCGTGTTCCTCCTGTTATCTCAGCTGTTAACGAGGTCGTCCTGCTGGGCTAGGACTTGACTAACGTCTGCTTCAGATTATCTGCGCTTCAGGGGTGACCGTCCTCTGCTTGCCTGTACTTCAGGTGGTGACCAAGCTTGATGTCAATGCTTCAGGGTGTTGTCCAAGCTTGATGTCATGCTTCAGGGTGTGTCCAAGCTTGATGTCAATGCTTCAGGGTGGTGTCCAATTGACGTGTATGACTGAGACCGAAGACCGGAGTGTAAAGTTTATGTTACACGGGGACCCGTTCACACCTGCTCCTCCTCAGGCAATTTTGCACAACCTGAACCTAGTCTGCTCTGACCCCGCTAGCTACCCACCTGACGGCAGTTAACCCGATGTCTCCATGTCCCCGCGGTAGTGGGTCATCGCTGCTAGGGACCTAGGGAGGCTGGGCTACCGCTGGTGCCAGGACAGTGAAGGGGAACAACAGTGCCACAAGATGCACCTTATGAGAGTTGAGGCGCCCACTGGCCTCACAGTGTTGCCATCACCACAACACCCGTGGTGCTTGGTTGTAATAAATAATAATAATAATAATAATAATAATAATAAAAAAGTTAGAAGGAAGTCTGTACACATTATATTAGTCAAGTTAAAGGAAGGCTAGGTCCATATATAAGAGATTAGGACATGGGTGGTGCCAATCCTACTGTATTACTATTAGAATTCACTCTTCGTGTGGCGTCTAAGAGATTAATAGCTTTAACGTATAGCAGTGTGTGCATCATCCTTGTGTCATCAACCATAAGTCAACATTTACAGATGGGAAAAATGGAAAGAACATTTTTAATTGTGTAGTGTTCAAGTAAAATTTGAGAGTAAAGAGGTAGGTGTATGGATGGGATAAATATTGGCAGCACCTTGTAGGAGAAATAAAGACTGTCCCAGGCAGCAAAGA
>WNGS01005680.1:9738752-9810906 GCA_020271785.1 Procambarus virginalis
ATAATAATAATAATAATAATAATAATCATAATGATGATGATGATGATGATGATGATGATGATGATGATAATGATGATGATGATGATAATAAAAATAATAATAATAATAATAATAATAATAATAATAATAATAATATTATTATTTTATTTACAAGGTACAATGGGTTGGTGAGATTATATTAGAGTGATATTTTTATATTCTTGCGGTCACTAAGAAGCATAGCGTTTCGGGCAAGTCCTTAATCTAACATATCAGGTAGGGTGAAAAAGTAGATTGATTTATAAAGGTTAAGCCACCCAAGAGGTGGCATGACGAATAAACATGATAAATATGACATCAGGAAGCATTAGAAGCTACTTATAATGTATCTTAACAGTTGGCTAATATGTGTTGAACAAGACATAAGAAGTTAGGTTAGGCCACCTGTCAGGCGGAGGGCACCTGATGGCTGAGTGGACAGCGCTTCGTAATCGTAGTTCTGAGGTTCTGGGTTCGACCCGGTGGAGGCCGGAGACAAATGGGCAAAATGTTTCTTTCACCCTGATGCTTCTGTTACCTAGCAGTAAATAGGTACCTGGGAGTTAGACAGCTGCTACTGGCTGCTTCCTGGAGGTGTGTAACAAAAAGGAGGCCTAGTCAAGGACCGGGGCGCGGGGACGCTAAGCCCGAAATCATCAAGATAACCTCAAGATAAGATGGCCGAGAGGGATGGTAACGTTTGATTGTTCTCGTGTATGAGAAAGCTGAAATATGCTGTACATGTTGCTAGTGCTGTGATACTAAGTTTTCTGTGTGCTGCAGAGTGTGAAAGACTGCTTTTTAGCACAATATTTTTCATCTGTTCTGGGTAAGTGTGTATCCAGTCAATGAAATCAAAATGGGGTAGAAATATCATAATAAATGCTGATGGTTATGTAAAGTTGTATATACAGAGATTCAGACATGTCATATGTGCATGAAGTTGATTTTTATTAAGCAAATTTTTTGCAGTAAGAAATGTATTACTAGTACTTTAAGTACCAGGGGCCAGATTCACGAAGCAGTTATGCAATCACTTACGAACCTGTACATCATTTCTCAATCTTTGGCGACTTTGTTTACAATTATTAAACAATCAATGAGCTCCGAAGCACCAGGAGGCTGTTTATAACAACAACAGTTGATTGGGAAGTTTTCATGCTTGTAAACTGTTTAATAAATGTAACCAAAGCCGTCAAAATTGAGGAAAGATGTGCACGTTTGTAAGTACTTGCGTAACTACTTCATGAATCTGGCCCGAGTATATTCATTAAAAAGCACTTGATTGGCAATTTTAAGCTTCTTGCTGAGTAGCAAGAAGAAAACTAAAAAGTTGGCAGAGGAGGAAACAAGTATGACTGCTTCTTATCAGGAGACTTCTTGAAGAGTGATTAGTGTTAAAAATTAAAATAAATTAGTTGGAGGAAATGCTTTAGGTGTATCTAACATACCATAAACTGAGAAGAAAACATTAGATAAAAAGCATATGCAAGAGCAAGATGATGATTGAATGAGCATCTTGGTTAGTATAATTATCATTTAAAGTAACCATATATTTGTAAAAATTTTCTTTTATAACTAAGATGAACAGTACTGTATATTCGCATGTATATTGACCTTGATCGAGAATTCTGGGTTCGAATACCGAGTGGGGCAGAAATGGTTGGGCACATTTTCTTTCAGCTAATGTGTCTGTTCACCTAGTAGTGAGTAGGTACTCAGGAGTTACTCAGCTTGTTGTAGGGTTACATCCTGGACTGGATCAGTAATGAGGCCTGGGGGGGGGGACCCTTTATAAAAGCCAAAACGTGCATGAGTACACTCTGGCTTCCTGTCCCTTGACTCAATGAATTTATTGTATTATAGCAGACCATCAGTTACTCCAGTTGATTAAATCTCATATATTTAGTCTTTTGAATTCTCAAACACTAGTTGATTGCAACACTTGCCTTACCTTTTGGCTCTATCTGGGGAAAATACATTAATGTTCTTTACCTCTTAACCCCTGCACTGTGCACCTGTTTTTGGCAAAAACTTCATACTGCAATTGTTAAGGACATACTTTTGTTGTTTTTATAAACGTTCAGGTAAAGTTAATGTCAAAATATTTCCTAACTTCACCGTTTTTATTTCAAATCGGTGATGAAAACATTAAAAAACATTAAAATATAGCCTTATTTAAAAAAAAGTACAACTCAGAGTGCCTGCACATTTGAGCAGTTAAACAGCTCAGCTAATTAAGTCACATTGTGGTATGACAAAATAGTTCACAAAACTAACGTAAAAAAAATCACATTTAGCAATTCAAGATGACAAGGTAATCACAAGTAGTGATTGGAGCCATGTATGGGTTAATAGCCTCCATTTTGTGTAGGATATTAAATTCCTTTTTAACTTAAACCTTAAAACAGATTTGTTGGCATTTGGGAAAAAATTGTATAACATTTACATTTACTAATTTGCTTCATAGGGTCTCTCAGCTGTGGTCACCGCTTGGAGAGTGTGCTGGAAAAAGGAATAAGTCAACCTCCTGGTAACCACTGTCCTCTTCTCTGGAGATTGTACTTGGCTTTAGTTGCTGCTACACGACCGAAGAAACTAAAAGACTTAATATACAGGGCACTCTCTCACTGCCCTGGTATCAAGGTAAAAGGCTCGGTACATGTATTCCAGATTGGATTTAATATTTATATTGTTCATTGTTGGGGGAAATATTTTATTAACACATCTTTTAAATTTAGATTCTCACTACCTCAGTATCATTCAATTTTTACTAACTTGTTAACATATATTAACCAATTTATTCCTCCTAAACACTTAAGTCTTAGTATAATAATCATTTATACAATGTACATCAATACCCATCATGTTAATGAATCGGTTCTTCATCATGTAACGGCTATCTTGGGGTAAATTTCCATAGCCTCATATGCAGCTAGATGTCAAGAAGTATAATGTGCATCATGTAAACTAGTCATTATTTGCCTTTTGTGTAGATTGGCATCTCTGTTTATGTGGCACTAGTTCTGAAGTGTGAGGCTTTGCATTAGTTAGGCTCTGTTGCCCGGACAAAAAGTCCTTGGTCTTGTCTTTACTTCATTCCTCTGGTTGGACAGGTTGGAGACCTTTGTGGGCCGCATCCTTCTTTTGGCTCCTCTGTGACCATTGCAGCCCTGGTCAGGCCCTTCTCACTCATTGTTCCAATTTCCACCCCTTCCTGAGGCTCCATCACCCCCTCTCCCCCTCAAAGGTTTGGGTGCATGACCAGTAGGTGGTTTGAGGCTTTTTGTTGGTCTGTGCAAATGGAGTTTATAGGCATTGTGTACTGCTGCCTGTATGGAATCAGGTTGCAGACCTACTAGTGTCACATTTGTCTTTCCTCAAGACTACAGTACGAGGTGGTTTGGCAGGATTTCTTAAAGTTTCTGGTGTGATGTCTTTCCTGACTTTCTGGATTGCTAGTTGGTGCTTAATGTTTTTGCCTCATATAATTTGGCCTTGGCAGAGCTTCTCATGCTGGTGTTTGGGTTGGATGTGTCTTTTTCCCATTGTTTCAGTTATCTTGGGTTTTCTTTCACCTCCAGCTGTCTCATACACCTCTGGAACCTTGTTACTCATTGTATTGTCTTAAGTTTTTATCTTCTTTTGGGTTTCATATTTAGTTTAGGATTCCCTTTTTAATGCGGCTTTCCTCCTGGCTCTTGCTTTGGGAAGATTCAAACTTTCTGCCAAAAGTGTGAATTTTGGTTTGTTTGGCCAGATAGCATATTCTTCACCTACAACTTTGTGATGTGCTTGGGCATTTGGCACTCAACTGATACTACTACCATGGGAGGGCTCTGCATATTCTGTTTTGAGCTTTTCTTTTTCAGAAAACCTGATGATCTAAGTGCTTGGGTACTGTATCTTCATTCCTTCATCATACCTCGGCTATTTATATCCCTGCCAAGTGCTATACAGTGGAACCTTGGGTAGCGAGTGCCCTTCTTTACAAATTTTTCGGGTTACGAACTAAATTTCTTCGGAAAATTCAAATTAGGTTACGAGCTTTGCTTTGCCTACCGACTTTGTTGACACATGTAGGGATCGACCGAGCACATGGTTCCTTGTGGCATAGGCGAGGCACTCTTCAGTTTACCAGTGTCACCCGCCTAGTGACGATTGCACTTTAATATTGTATTTGGGAGGACAACAGGATAGATAGTGGGGGAACTGGATAGATAGATGGATTGTAGGGGGGAGGGGAACTGGATGGATGGATGAAAGGGGGGGAACTGGATGGATGGATGGTAGTGGGAGGGTACTGGATGGATGATGGGTGGGGACTGGATGGATGAATGATGGGGGGGGGGACTGGATGGATGTATTCCAGTCATACAGATTTAATGAAAGTCAATCACCTCAAGAGCACACACCACACGCCCTCAGTGTGTGAAGTTAATCTGATGAGTGAGATTCCTTGGCAGTGTTGTGTCCCATGTCCTGTATCTTAATGTGTGTGATAGGAGGGAGGTTCCTCAGGCATTCAAGTTCCCTGGCACATTATCTCTGGACAATGCATGTCGCTTCCGACCCAGTCCTCTAGCCATCCCTTGTGTTGTTTAATAAATGTAATACATGCACCGATTGTTTGTGGAGTCCGGCCATTTAAAAAAATATGGTACCGGCCCCACATGATTACTCGTGTGTTGGAAGTGTTTATAAATGCATGTTGATTTTACATTCCTGTTTTAAAGTAACATAGCTATATTGTAAGTAAGGAAGTAAAGGACGGGTTTCGATAGTTCGTACTCTAGGGTACAGTTTAGAAGCCCGTGCCCTTACACATTCTCTCAGACCCGTGCCCTTACACTAAGGCACGAGCTTCTAAGCCGTACCCTATCAAACTACAAACTATCGAAACCAGAGTATATTCTCACATTCAAATTCTCACATTTTTTACCACTTTGTTAAGTAAATATGCTTATATGAATTCATCATATTGTGGTAAACATTAATACTGTACTTTCTCTCTTTGACAGAGTGTATACTTAGACTGTGTGCGTCTTATGCCAGAGATGCTGAGGGAGATAGCTAATCTGCTGGGAGAAAAGGGAATGAGGGTGAGATTGCCTCTAGAGGAGTTGAAAGTCCTCACTGAAGCAGAATTAGACCTTGAAGGTGAAACTGAAGTGAATGCATTATCCAGTGATGAGGAAGAAGATCATGAGGCCAAAGATTAACAGCATCATTAAAATTCTTTCCAGATAATTTAGTTGTGTAATTCTAAATATGAATATGGGATGAATGAAATAATGTCAGTGTTGCATCCTTTGTGTATTGCACCTTGTTTCCTTCAGTGTTGGCTATTCCTAACAACTTTCCCAAAACATTTTCACTTTTACTGTCTTGCCATTCTTTCACCCTCTACTATTTTCTTCCAAAATTCTCTAATTTTTTTCACGTCAAGCCTTTACTATAATTCCAATTCTTATTGGCCGTCATTTATTTTGCACTACAATTTATACTCACCCTCATGTTTAACTCAAACGTTTTTCTTTTTGGGTTCACATACCAAAAACTAAAACATGACATATTTGATTTTCACACACAAACACTTAATTTTGTATCATACCAGAAAGTTGATACAACATTTTAACAGAATTACCATGTCCTTGAAAACTGTAAAACTATTTTCACATCAGGGAGAAATAATATATGTGCCTTTAGGAATACATGCAATTATTATTTTCCTGGCAATATAAAAACCAATGTTTGTTGAAAACCCATCTACAGCACATATATCTATTTTTTCTAGTACATCTTCAGTAATAATTTTACTCCAAATGAAAATTTAATTATTTTAATATTTTGTGTGCTATTAAAAATCATGATTAGGATACAAGAAATATTTTTTTTTATTTTGTCAATGGCATGAATAGTTTACAGAGACAATAACTATGCTCCTATAAAATAAAAAGTACAAGGTATTGTAACATTTTTATATATATGCTATTAAAATGTAATGGTTTCTAGGATACAAGAAAATTGTATGGAATATCCAAAGATTGAATTAACTTTACAGAAAACAACAAAATATAAAAATTGCTACAAGATGTACCAGTGTACTGTCTGGTTAAGTGTTAAACCAAGCAGTCATCCAAAAATGACAGTCCTGTAGCCACTATGCAAGTACAAAGCATGGACTCTTGCACCCAAATACAGTATTTTTTTGTACTATTAATTTTGTAGAGGGCCTACAAAAGGCAACCTAATTTTTCCTAGGCCTAGTATAGTACTATATAAGACCTAGAACACATTAGGTATATGATTAATGTTGTTATGCCCTTCAGAATTCAAATGCAAAATGTGAACTTTTTTGGGTACATCATCATATTTTGTACATTGAACATATAGGTGTGCAATTGATGGAATCATTTTTAAAGGATGGTTTTTGAAACTAAATGATAGTACAGAGATTAAAATAGTGTTATTGCATTTGGAACTGACAAAGCACCAAGAATAATATGCAAGGCCATAAGAACGGGTAACTTGTGTATCAAAGGAGATTAGCTGCTCTACTGGACATGTTAAAATATAATTATAAATACTGTATATAAGGTTTTACAAAATTGCAAACATATGCCACAATCAGAAGATATTGATTTTATAACCCAGTTATCTTAAAAGCAATGACTTTAATTCAGAATTTATATAGAGAACATTACATTATTTAAGAATTTTCATACATTGCCTGTTAAACATTTATAGAGGATAAAACTGAGTGAAGGGTAGAAGGAATTTTTATGCTAATAGCATGGTAAGTATAAGTATTCTTGGTGCAAGCAAGGCCTGGTACCATGCACCATATCTACCTGCAGGTCTTTGACAAGTATTACCTACCTACCACGTGTTGCAGTGCATCAGATCACAAATGTAATATAGTGTGTGTGTGCAAGAAAAAAATAAAAAGCATAGGAATCAGAAATGCATTCACACCATTTCACTAGCTATCACACTCCAGAACTGTATAAAACAGCAAATCAGCAATAACCATGTATATATTAGCATGTAAAATGCATTAATGTGCAATTGTAAGATTTACTTGTTCATATCAATATGAGCCTAAAACATGTTCATATAGCAATATGCATACATCTGTATGTACATTTTACATTATATGTTATATTGGAATGTCACTAGTGGTTTTAATGTATCATTTCACCATAGAAAACATAAACAAAGCAAGAAATAAGAAAACAGAATGGAAAGAAAAATTGCAGCACAGCACTTCACCCCATCACTCAATGCGGCAGCAGCAGTCTATTTCACCCTCCAGCCATCAATGCTAGCGAGCTCTATAACCTTAGCTAAACTACAGCACAAAGAATTTATTTTATGATACTCATTCTTCCTGGATGCTAATTAACAAAATGAGCCCATTTCCCCAAGAAGAAAAACTTAGACTGCTTATTAACCAGGAGGAGCCCAAGGCCTCAGAACATAACTGAAGTGACTGTAGAACTGAATTCACTCTTAAGCCCATTTCTGAATAATGGCTTGAGAGGCCTGCAGGCAGAACTGCTGAACTGCTAGCCCAACTTGGATCAAATAGTACCCATTGTCCAGTCTCTTGCAACTCTGAACCCCTGGAGTCACCCTCTAAGTGGAGAAGGTGATGAATTCCAATAAACAATGGAAGCTGAGGAAAATAAGGAAGAAGTGCCTACTTTTGAGATCCCTAAACCACCAACCCCCATCCCTAAAAGGGGTGATGACTAAATCATTCAAATCACCAACCCATCCTAAGACCAAGTCCATTCCATCCACTGCACGACCCTAAAGACACATTCATCAATTTTAACATACAGTTCATTCGAAATAGTAATTTTCTCAAATATAAATTAATATTGTTATATATTAACAATGTGCATATTTAGGCATGAGTTAGGTTAGGTGTTTAGGTTCTGTTGATGATAATTTATATGTGGAATACATGGGTGAAGCATTTACAGCATTGTGGTTCGAACAAAAGTCGTCAGCGACTCACTTGTTCCGGAAGTGTTCAAACGTCATCAGTTGCGAGTCATGTGTGAATCGTTTTTCATTCATAAATGGCATTTGGTGGGTGCATTGAATGGACTTTGGCCTTTGTTTATGAGGGCGGGCTGAATTCACAGGAAGAACCATGGAACAGACACTGGGTTATGGCAGTATTGTCACATCAGTCAAGGAATTCTCACTTAAATCAAGAGAACTGCTCACCAATACCTTAGAAACTGGAGAGGACCCCCAAATTAAGGTCATTTAGAATTCCCTGTCAAAGCTGGAGGTATGGAGGAAACATGAGTGGATGCTGGCCATACAAGCTGAACTCCTGTAACAGTAGAGGTAACAACAAGGTCTGGAATGGCTTTCAAAAGTTCAAAAACATTGACTTCTATTCCTGAAAGCTGCAAATGATGAGTCATGGATATGTGAGGATATCAACACAATGAAACAAGACTAATAAAACTAACAAATGTTCTGTATCCTCATTAATATAAAAACATGGCAACCAGGCCACCTGAACTCAACAAAAATTGGCTATCCAATCTGTTAATAAATATTAGGAAGCACCATATGCAAAAGTGACGAAGTCAAACCCCAGAAAATCACGGGAGACATCTCCCGTCACACAGAGTGCAGTCGCACCTCCACAAATCTCCAGTATCATTTTTTTTTTTGAGATATATACAAGAGTTGTTACATTCTTGTACAGCCACTAGTACGCGTAGCGTTTCGGGCAGGTCCCTGGAATACGATCCCCGCCGCGAAGAATCGTTTTTTCATCCAAGTACACATTTTACTGTTGTGTTAAACAGAGGCTACAGTTAAGGAATTGCGCCCAGTAAATCCTCCCCGGCCAGGATACGAACCCATGACATAGCGCTCGCGGAACGCCAGGCGAGTGTCTTACCACTACACCACGGAGACATCTATTGATACTGGCAATGGCTCAAAAGGGAATACATACACACTACGCACACTTACGGGCTATTCATGCCCATGCCACCTTTTGGGTGGCTTAATCTTCATCAATCAATCAATCCCAGAAAATAAGTCAAGAAAAGGTGTACATTGCCATGGAATTCACCAAGAATAATCTTTATTTACCACTCAAGCAAAATCCCTTAGATGTACATGACACACCAAACAAACATTTCCAGACTGAACACAGTAACCTTAACTTCCAACAACAGGTATAATTTGAGGATCAAGTCCAAAGCACTAACTGCACACCAGGGTAACTCAAGAGCAGAACCTCAGGAGGAAGGGAAGGGAACTATCAGAAGAAAGCACAAAGCCATTACAACTATATATATATATATATATATATATATATATATATATATATATATATATATATATATATATATATATATATATATATATATATATATATATACACAGCACTTGGAAGGGATAAGGATTTGGGACAGGAAAAAGGAATGGTGTTCAACCAATTGGATGGTCGGGGATTGAACGCTGACCTACATGAAACCAGACCATCGCTCTACAGTCCAGTCCCAAACCCAAGAGGAGGAAAGGGGGATACTCAAACTCCTCAGAAGTGATAACTAGTGAGACAAAAAAAACTTAAGCCAACACCAGGGAAGATAACTTTGAAAATAAATCAAGGCTAGGTAATTGTTAAGGACACAAGATGAGGAGAATAACCACAATTATGAAGCATCATTATCAAAAATAAATATGAAAGGCATACTGAAAAAATATAAACATGAGACAACCAAGTCCCAAGGAACACTAATCCCACTTAGCTTCAAACACAGAGGTGGTCCTTTGCAGAGTAATAGATGAACAGCAGGTACCAGCATGCAAATGAGTTAGAAAGGTTGAATTGTTGGGGTGACTCGAGCTGCCATCTGGTGGTGCACTTAAATACTAACACAAGGTTTGTTGACATTGGCCAAACTACCACTTTCCTATTTCCATCTTTTTCTTCTGTAATCAGTATTATTATTAACAATATTTTCTGTGGATAATCTCTAAAGAAAGTTTCTACGTCTGTTTTCCTATAAACGTATTCAATAATTTATAAGCCCTCTCTCTCTCTCTTAATGTATACTTATACTACAAGTATTGTGTTTTTTCTATATTCATGCACCCTTTTAACAAATAAAATAGTGTGTTCAGAGCCAGCTTTTATAAAATACAAGGACACCATTTACCAATACCAAAGGACTGTCATTATCAATTTGCCTTGTGTCAACTACTGTTGAGGCAAGACAAGTTCAAAGTGAGCAAGATTTTTTCCCCTCTGCCACCTTATCAGCTCCACAACCTTCTCCCATTATAACAATGTATAGTATATAAATCTCTAATTCTTTTATCTTCCCTAACTCAGGCCTGAAGCTCTTCACAGAGCTATAATGTTTTAATAATGTTGATCACTGATCTACACAATTAAAACTGGCTCAACTCTTCCTAATTTAAAGTAAAACACAGTAATACTGTATATCTATAGTTTACACATGATTTATTCATTACAGTATTTAAATCCAATAATATTAAACATATTACAGTGGTATCCAGTGTATAAAATTAAGTATTTGCAGTACAGCATAGAAAATTGCAGCATTCTTCAAGCCATATATAAGACAAATCAATATACAGGAAAGCTTGCAAGAAAGCTCTTGCATAGTGAATGTTATAAAAAAAGTCCTCTCCACCTGTGAGGTGCGTGATTGAAATGAAGGTGAACTACCGTTTTGTCACTATACGAGTGACAAAAAATATCTTTCTATAAAAAAAACCAGCGTTGAATGTAAGTGAACGCCATTTTCTGGGTGAGCCCCGGAGGCTCCCTGGAGCTTATCGGGCTAATGTATGTTATGTTAGACCGGGACACTAGCTATGGAGTTCAGACCTACCAGGGACCAGCGCCAGAACCTGGCCCCTTCAGAGAGGTTTCAGGGAGCAATGGCCCTGGAAAACCCCATATGGTTGGGGGTTTTCCTATCTGCCATCGACCGGGGTTAGGCACCCAGAAAGGTAGGCGTAACAAAACAAACCCCACATGGTAGAAAACTACAACAACCGAACAGAGAGAGAGGTAGAAAAACTCCCTACAATCACAAGGAAAACATCAAAACAATCACTTTACTGCCGCGCCGGTTGTCCGCGCAGCCTCCCTCCCCGGGGGGGGAGGGGGGGGCCCCCGACCTCACCGCGCCGGCTGCCGTCAGTTCGGAAACTAGGCTTCAACCAACGCGAAAAATCCGCCGACCGGACGGGAGGGAGGGTAGCCAGGGAGCCTCCGGGGCTCACCCAGAAAATGGCGTTTCATTACATTCAACGCTGGTTTTCTGTGGGAGCCCCTACGGCTCCCTGGAGCTAATTACCCAAAGAGAAGAAAAGGGGACGTACCGGGAGGCGCGCGGCCACAAAATCCTCAACGCGAAGTCGAGACAACTGGCTGCAACCTGCGACCCCAAAGCAACACAGAACGCCGAGGAGCACGGACGTTCACCAAATAACGGGCGTGCCAGGACCCTGTTCGAATCCAAAAACCACGNTCCGACCTTGGACATTCAACCAGGGTAAACAATCCGGGGAAAATGAGTAAGGAAACGTTAAATGTTCCTCAGTGACACTGGCGCTACAGGTCACCGACACCTTCCCTGCCACTCACTCGTGTATATGAACGTATGTGTGTGTGTGTATGTATATGTATGGTATAAAGTATATATGGAAGCTGATCAGAATTACATTTCACCTTTATAAATGCACATTAATGACACTATGTAAAAGACACATCGAAAACTTTATGTAGGGCATACGTAATCTGTGTATCTATGTATTTACGTATGTAGGTTAGCTTAGCATTTAAAAGCACCGAATCACCTTCTGTGGTTGATTGTTCAATAAATCCTTGAACTATATGTTTAACACATCTCTAACCCTATCCATGGAGGACAGAAGAAAATGTATATATGCTGGTTAGCATTGTAAATGTGTGGCCACGTCTGTGGTAGAACATAAAAAACGTGTTGACAACTTCCCTGCTTCTCTAGAGTGCCGTGATCCTGTTGACACCTACTATATCTCTCTCCCTCACAGCTGCCTTGATACCATTGGCACCTCCCCATCATAAGTGCCAGGGTTATGTTAACACCGCCACCCAAGTGCCATCAGAGGTGGGCGAGGAACTCACGCCTTGGCCGTGATAGTAATCTTTGATGTCTCTTGAATACCCTCTTCATCATCTGTGTTACGAGGGAGCATTAGCTGTTTCTCAGAGTAATCCATGGGTATAATATAACATTTGTTGTTGCTGTGTATATTATTGGCTACACTCCATGTTGGGACAATTTCTCGCACCACACATCCATAGCGCTCATCACGTACCTTGCGGAAGTCATTCGCTTTCCACAAACATACATGCTTACTCTTCCTTACATAAGATGTGTACATACACACATATACGAATGTGTGTGCACATTTATAATGCGCCTTAGGAAAGTTGGATCATCGAAAGATTTTCTATTATAATTTTGAAGATGGCCTGACTTATTAAATGTATACTAATTAAAATGATTAACTATAGTGTTTATTGACTAACAAGGAGCCGTTGATAAAACAAAGAAGTAATCTTAGATGAACTAGCTAGTTTGGGAGTTAAAGGGCAATTATAACACTGGATAGATGATTATCTTCATAACAGAAAAACTTACATAAGGTGTCAAGGTTGCATGTTAGCTGTAAGATCTTTTGATTTTACAGTTGACTTAAGATCTTAAGATTGTTCTTAATTCCCACCCTGTAATTCACTAATATATAAGTGAATAGGACAACATCCTAGAGATACTCACCCCCCCCCCAAGTCGTCGTCTCTCCTTTCCTCCCTGCCCTCAGCCGCCTTACAGGACTATTCGACGCCTCACCGAGCCTCAGTGGGTCGTCTTTCCATTTAAAACACGGTAACTACCGCCAAATATAGGAATCTAAGAATCAAGGAAACTGCTGAAGGCCTGTTGGCCCATCCGAGGCAGCTTCTATTTATATCCACCACCTTCAGATAACCACCCAAACCCATTCATGTCTAACCTACGCTTGAAACACTCCCTATATATATATTATATTATGTATCCAATGTCTATTATATTAACCGGTAATTTGTTCCACAAATCCACAACCCTATTACCAATTATATTATGTATCCAATGTCTATTATATTAACAGATAATTTGTTCCACAAATCCACAACCCTATTACCAAGCCAGTATTAACCCGGGTTTCGTGTTCTATTGTGTTGATACTTATACCTTATTAATATCTCCTTTCTTATTTTTTATAAGAATAATTCATCCACTTATACTCTTCAATCCTGTCACTCCTAACTTGCTTTCTAGAGAATGGAATTTAATAAAATGTAAAATAAATTAATCTTTTTCAATATCTTCATATGATCCAACAAAAAGTGATCAGACACATCCACGATGAGGCCTTCCCAAGACCTCAAATACTTAGCGGCCTGCCAGACGACCCTGATGAGTGGCCCATCCCGGACCCGATCTACACCAAATGAAGAATTAAAAAAAAAAAAAAAAAAAAAAAAAAAAAAAATATATATATATATATATATATATATAAACAAATAAAACTACTACAAAAAAAAATATAAAACCAAAAAACCATTTGTCGTGATGTCAGAGGTGTGACTACCCTGATATTGTTAAGATTAGCCTCCCTCAGCCAACTCCATCGGCTCTAGTGCTTGAGGACACCAACAAGGTCACAAACACTAGCCCCCCCAGCCAATGTACTGACAACCCAACATAACACATACACAAACAAACGACACATACACATATGTCAACCCATGGTGGACAGGCCACCGAACTTTCAATCCTCCTCTCTCTCTACACCCATATCCTCTTCCTGAATTTCATCTCCCCATCCCTCTACCTCCCCCATCCTTTCCAAGCCCTTTGGACATCAAAGCGTAAATCTGAGGGATTAATTTTGTCATCCTACGGTGGGCGCGTTCTAATGAATAATAATGAATATTAGAACGCCATACTATCCATTCGACAGTATGGCGACCAAATTGAACTGCATAATCTAAATGGGGCTTGATATGAGCAAACTATAGCTGAAGAATAACACTAGGTAAATTGTCATCCACACTTCCGTGGAAATAACATTCCATTCACCTGGACCCATATCTGGTCCACGGTTCGGGACCCATACCTGGTCCACGGTTCGGGACCCATACCTGGTCCACGGTTCGGGACCCATACCTGGTCCACGGTTCGGGACCCATACCTGGTCCACTGTTCGGGACCCATACATGGTCCACGGTTCGGGACCCATACCTGGTCCACGGTTCGAGACCCATACCTGGTCCACGGTTCTCAACCCATCCTCGACTCAAGTCCATTACATTCAGCGGTCAACCCCACAGACGCATTCATAAATTTTAACATGCTGTTCATTCAAAACGGGAATTTTCTCAAGTATAAATTAATATTATAATATATTAGCATATTGTGTATAAATAGGCATAGGTTAGGTTAGGTCAGGTGTTTAGGTTCTGTTGGCGATTATTTGTATTTGTAGTACGTGGGTGAAGCATTTATAGCGTTGTGGTTCGAACAAAATTCGTCAGTGAAGCACTTGTTCCGGATATGTTCGAACGTCAGCAGTTGTGAGTCGTGTGTAAACCGCTTTTCATTCATAAACAGGGGGTTTGGCGGGTGCATGGAATCACTTTTGGATCTTTGTTTGGAGGACGGGCTGCGGTTCGAGACCCATACCTGGTCAACGGTTCGAGACCCATACCTGGTCCACGGTTCGAGACCCATACAGTCCAGGTGAATGGAATAACACCTGGCGTTTTATTGTTGGCAAAGACTGAATTTAAAAATTTATGTGGAAATATTGTTAAATGGAAATTGAAATAGCGAAAGCGGCCACGGAAAAAATGTTTTTAGTTATTATTTATATAAAATGTTATGTCTTTTTTTTTTGACAAGATAAGGTATGAGGATACCTAAGCAGGAAGCCGGCTTCTTTTCAAAGGTTCTCATTTTTTTCCAACATGGCCCAGTTTTGAACTAAAGTAACGTTTTGATACTTATGGGTTAGGCGGGTAGGCAGTTCCATGGGTTTATCTGCAAGATGAAAAGGCAATTCCTGTTTTGTCCTATATTGTGGCTTATTTAGCTTGTAGCTGTTCTACTTTCTTAAACAGATTGTTCTTCTGAAGATGAGCTCTCCACACTTGGTTAAAGTAGTTCAAATCTGATATTTCTTTTGAACTGCAACCATAGTTACAACTTACATTTAATTCAAATAGCCAACTAAAATATCAGTGTAGAAACCATAAGAAAATACTTGCTCCATATTCTTAATAGCCTCAATGCAGATAATTAAATGTGCCTGTTAATCCCACTTAACTTTTCCCTAAGGAACTCTACATTCCAGGAAGTTTACATTAATTCTAGGTCCACTAATTACAATATATCTTCCCAAGCGTACAATTACAATTAATATAATCCAACGACTAAGATATATAATAATAAAATTACGAATTACAAATAAAGATAGCAAGTAACCTTGGAAGAATTGCCCTACTGCTTCAAGTCTGCAGCGAGACTTCAATCCACTCGACAAGCAACAGTTTTAATGTGCCTTACATGGCTCTATAAAAATAATTATCTATACTCCAATATTTGGGTGTAAACTTATTTTATAAATTAACATTCTTGAATTTATAGTTATATATGCGCTTGTACATTTATGGTATACTTATTTACCCTTTTGTCTCTGGTTAGCTGGCAGACCATTTCACAAACTATACCTTATTAATCCACAGCAATTTTCGACAACTATTTTTATAGATAATCAGGATGCCAATACCAGAACGGGAAGATGAGATGAACTATACCTCAAGGAGAAAGAAAAATATTTAAATACTAAGTTTTATTCACAAAAAATTGATTTGCTTTTGGCATTGGACAATTGTACTTCATTAACCTAATTGGTTACGGCCAGAGCCTACTTGTATCCAAACCCACTGTCATACAGTACTTTCACTCCAACTTAAAATTAATGTGCTGCGATCCTTCAAAAATATTTGTTACAAAATAAACGGTCACGTAGGAAAATTCTACTAAATAATGCCAACATTCAAGAAAATATGGTTCTGAACTCTTGTAAATGGGTAACAGGAAACAGCACTAGTCGTCCGATTTTCTTGTACGTATGCTCTTCCCTCAGTCACGTCCAATCACACCTGTTGTGAAAGAAATTAAATTCAGATTTTGAAAATAAAAGGATAAAAAACCACCTGAACTGCATTAGTCGTGCAATGGCATAATACAAGTCAATTTTGCACAATATAAGAACAAACTTTCTACTTACTGAACTGCAAACAAGCAAGAAATTCATGTTTAAAAGAACAAGACACAGGATACTTGGGTGGTGGCAGGCAGGAGGTGGGGTCGGCGAGACAGTTGGACGCTTGCCCGTAGCCGCCACACCACACAATGTCTCCGCACAACCGTCGAGGGGATTATGGAGGGCCCAGGCTCACCTCGTTTACCACCACGGCACACACGTTTCACCCAATACCATCACCAACCCAAAGTTGCTTGCAGAGAACCATTATCCGATACAATGTTGGAAGGGACATTTTCCAGCCACAAATTTTACGATAAGTCACAGCCTTTTTAAAAACGTACATTCATATGGCACCCGTTGATTGTTGAGGTTCAGCAGCTCTCAAATTTCAAGTCCATGTTTTGGAAAGTATTAATATAAATCACAGCACAGCTTCCATTTTATCAACAAGGTCAAAGTAACAAATTGGCACAAATGAATTTAAAAACTTTATTGGAATTTGCAAAATTAAATTAAAATGAAATTTCAGTCCAAATTGTCTGGTATATGATGAATAACGCAGAATAGCTTTTCAATTAGCCCTATTTGTATTTAAATTGAGAAACGCAAATATTCTTCATTTTTCTACGAATCTCATTAATCCGTTTAAGCAAACTTTAATCTGTATTGCTCTAAATTTCTGGATTATTTTAATCTTTTGCTTAAGTCTTCAAATCTTGCAATTTTATAAGCATCTTGTAGTTTCCACACATTTCATGTAAATTATGTAAATTAACTAAAAAGCTTCTTTCTTGATGTATGAACAATAATTACTGGATAATACAGTAATCTTGCATTTCTACAGAAGTTCATACACTAACAATTCCACTCTTTAATGTGGTTAACCATTTCACTGTAACACTTCATATACAGAATGGTTTCATTAACTACACCTCTGCACAATACACATCAAAATTAAAAATATACACCACTTTAGTGTTTTACTTTCCACATGCAGTACAGTATTTAGGGAGTTTGGCCAATTTGTTGCAGTAAAGCATTCTTTTATCACTTAAAACTGTGCCAATTTTTCATTTAACAAAAACTACACAACACAATTTCCTATGGATAAGGGATAATGATGCACTAAAAACCACCCATCCCAACATATTCCCCACTAGCACTGGGCCCAATCCTTGGGTCTGCAAGGCCAAACTGATCAGTACCATGGCTGCCATCATCAAGGCAGCCAAGTCGCAGCAGCAGGCAGTCAGCACCACCACACTAGAGTACCCAGATGATGATGGAAGGCCTCCACTCCTGGCCACCAATTACCTCACTTGTTGACCTGGTTGACATAGGCGTCAAGCTCGGCATCCAATTCTTCAGCAGTAGGCACCTTGGTCCTAGCCCCTCGCCCTCCAAAACCTCTGCCACGTCCGCCGCTACCACCACGGGTGCCTCCTCTGCTACCTCTGACCCCTCGAGTGCTGCCACGCACACCTCTGCCTCCACCGCGACTACCTACTGAGAAAAAAAATGAAAGTCAAAATTAGATGCTTATGCTACTATAATTAAAGGAAAAAATATCTTTACATTTTACAGACCCTTTCATTATCCATACTTTATACTTCTGAACATATTAAGTCACTAATTGGACAATGTAATTTCAGTACTTACCAAAACCACTTGAAATTGGTCTTGGACCTTGTGATAATCTCTTGAGTGGTGCCGCATTCCTCAATCCCCCCGCAGGTGATCCCCCATCCATTGTGATGCTCATTGGTCGGCCATCAAGATGAACACCATTATATTGTTTGAGAGCTTTAAGAGCATCTGCGTGACGCTCGAATACAACATGTGCAGTACCCAATGATCTTCCTGAACGATCATAGTGAACGGCTGCATTCCTCATTGTTCCAAATTCAGCAAACAGCTCCTGAAAAGATATAAAATAATGTCAGTCTGCTTTTTTAACACTAACATTACGTATGCTACATAAAAAAGGAGTGGTTAAAGTTCAGTAAGAAAACACAAGAAAGGCAGTCATTAATTACAAACGGATTTTTTTAATCCATACTGTACCAAAATACACAAACCACGTATCTTATAATTTGCAAAATTATAAGATAAAATTATTTATGATTAGATATAAAAATGCAAGGTCTTATTTGGTTTATATGTTTTAGGAAGATATAGGATGAAGAGGACAAATACCTAGGTAAGTACACATTAGGTACAAAATGTTAATGTAGCCAACAGCTTAATATTGAAATCAGAATTTGGGATCCTTAATATGAAATTCTGAACTGGTTCACTGTACCTCTTTATAAAGGCATTGTGTAAGCCAAGGCATCTCTTAATTGTGCAAGTAATTATATTTATCTTAACTCTCACAAGTCAAGCCTGGCCTCGGGCCGGGCTTGGAGAGTAGAAGAACTCCCAGAACCCCATCAACCACGTAATTCAACATTGTACTGGATCAACTTTCTCAAGAACAGTATGCTGTTGCAGACTACTATGAAGGCAGACACCACACAGTTTCAAAGACTTGGATGGCAAGAGCTCCTAGTTGACAAGCGAGGCCAAAAAGCCCAAGCACAATAACTCCCTACAAGCACAATAAGGCAAGCATTTATGGGTATTTATTGTGGTATAGAAAGTCTGATGTCAACATTCATAAGGGATCCCATGCCATTACGAACAATAATGTACGTCCACGATTGTCACTCAAGAACAGCATACTGTTCATACTGTACTGATGATCCAGTACAACGTTGAATTAAGGAGATGCCTTGGCTTACTATGCATTTTTATAAAGACGTACAATAAACCAGTTCAGAATAGTCTGCCCATCCACAGGAAGCATGGCAGAGAGTATTGAGAACAAGTCACAAGGTTTTCTTAATACACAGACAACACACACACACAAGTGTGTGCGTGTCTTAATAAAAAACTACACTACGAATGTTTAAGAATTAGTTAGCAAAAATGTATACTTTGATATATACCCAATATAGGTTTACCACATTTTCACTGTTTTATGTAAACATGCTTCCTGTGTGTGCCTGCAAAACAAGCACACATGGCTACAACCTCGTTCTTGTGCCAGGCGAGTCCACTACGGATCACCATAGCCCTTGCTACTTGGAACCTTTTGTTCAGTAGTAGCTGAATCTAAAACAAAACCTGGATAATAGCTTTGAAGATTGATGAATTTTGTGGGTTAAATTATATGAACTGCCACCACTAGTTAAGATTAATTATCTTAATTATTAAACTATTTAATTAAGAGTATACTTACATGAATGTCAGAGTCAGACACACCAAAATCCAGGTTAGAGATGAGAAGTTTAGCCGGACCTGACAATTGCTGAGTACGGATTCCACCCCCCTGGTACATGTCATGGCTCCATCTTCCATCTACATTGCCCTATAAAAATAAATTAAACTTGTGAAATACTAGCTATAAAATATATCACTGCTATCTAAGTACAGAGCTTAAATGAGAAATATTTTATTATACATAAATATTATAAAACCAAATATTTTTATTTGGTCATCCAAGTAGGATGACAAAAACTTCAAGAGATCCTAATGCAGACTACAAGTCACAATAATGAGTTTAAACACTGAAAAACAAGCGTAAACCAGGAGAAAGTATAAACCACTTCAATTGAACGCCGACGTGCAAGAAGCTGGGGCCAGATTCACAAAGCAGTTACCCAAGTACATCTTTCCTCAATCTTTGACGGCTTTGGCTATATTAAACAATTACTTTTACATGCATGAAAACTTCCCAATCAACTGTTATTGTTATAAACAGCCTCCTGATGCTTTGGAGCGTATTAACTGTTTAATAATTGTAAACAATGCCGTATTAACGGTTTATAATTGTAAACAATGCCGTATTAACTGTTTAATAATTGTAACAATGCCGTATAACAATTGCCGTATTAACTGTTTAATAATGTGTATAAACTGTTTAATAATTGTAAACAACAGATTGAGAAAAGATGTACAGGTTCGCAAGTACTTGCGTAACCGCTTTGTGAATCTGGCCACTGGACAGTTCATTCCCAGTGGCTTGGCAGAGAACAAGCCAAGAACATGGGAATGAAATTGAAAAATTAAAAATAAGCACATGAAATGGGGATGTGGGAGGAATAGATGATTGACTTTGGAAGAATAATAATAAATATTATAATACCATTTGGTAGATAATGCATTCTTGTTGCAGAATGACATTATTATTATTATTATAATGTCCTACACCAGTTAGGAATGAGAATTGAAGTACAGTGGTACCTCGGAATGCGAGTGTCCCTGTATGCGAGTTTTTCGGAAGACGAGCAGGATTTCCTCGAAAATTATGTCTCGGAACGCGAGGGTTACCTCGGGACGCGAGTTTGTTGATACGCGTACAGGCCGACCTAGCGCGTGGTCGATTGGCGATCGTCGCCCCTCAGTTTACCATTGTCTCGTGCCCAGTGACTATCCCACATCAATTCTTCACCTGGATTTTCAGTGTTTGTTGGATTTTTGGTCATTTGACTATACAGTGTGTTATTATATATCTCACCATGGGTCTCAAGAAAGCCATTGATAAGGTTCAACCTAAGAAAATAGCTGTGAGTAGAGGCAGTAGAGGATGTCCCTCCTTGATTAAAAAAATGTGTGAAGTATGGGAAGAACTGCAAAGTTTGTTGAAAAAACTCACCCAGATAAAGCTGTAGCAGGCCGTTGCATTGACCTTTTAAATGATAATGTGATGTCTTACTACAGACAAGTGTTAAAATGTAGGGAAAAACAAGTGTCTTTAGAGAAATTCTTAGTAAGACAAGCAAGTCCTAGTGGTATGCAGGCAAAATGTGCCAGTGTGTGCATACCAGTGAAGTCCTCACTGCCTGATGTGATAATGGAAAGGGACTCCCCTTCCAAACAGTAACTCCTCTCCTCCTCCCCCCTCCTCCTCACCATCTTCCATACGCCTACAGCATTCAAGAGCAAGGTAAGTAATAACTTGAACATAGTTTTGTAGGTTTATTTAGATGAATTAGGTACAAAAATTTAGTTTGATATGGGGTTTTTGGGGTAGTCAGGAACGGATTAATTCATTTCCCATTATTTCTTATGGGGAAATTAGCTTCAGAATACGAGTTTTTCGGAATAAGAGCTGTCTCTAGGAACGAATTAAACTCTTAAACTGAGATACCACTGTATGTGATAATGAAAATTGGCTAAGATTATTAGAGCTAAGAAAAAAAGGTAAAATTAAAATCACAGCAGCCAATGGCTAGGCAGGTGCACATTACCTTGGCAGGTTTAAGATACTGGGAGAGTACTCTAGAGCACTCTCTAGAACTACTTGCTCCCAGCAAGTACCACTTGCCTAGAACTACTATTATACATACATATTAATGCTGAAAAATGTATGAAGTATCAAAGTATCAAAAGAAGGCACCAAGCCGAGGTGCCTTCAAGGCGCCAAGTACAGTATGATGTTTAGCTTGAACGTGAGAAAGATGAAGTTAGTTTTAGCAGCGATCTCAACACCTAAATGTTCTGGTCTTACCAGAACCTTACATTCCCGACTAAAATATTCAGTCCCGCCCAACGACAAAATATATGTCCAACGTCTGCAATTTGAACTTTTACTATAAATTTGACATCAAAATGTTCGCAACATGCTAGAGTATAGATGCAAACTAAAATGTATTTTTACCACTGAGCTGAACATACAAATTTGTATGAACATTTTGGCATTATTTCTCAACAAATAAAACCAATGTACAGTAAATGCACATTATCGGTGTATGTTACTGTAAAAAGATATAACTAACACTTTCCAGTAGGTAATTTGATCAATTGCCCTTGCAACTTTAACCAAGACGAAGGTGGTAAGACCTTAAGGACCACCTTGGTCTTACTTTAACAACCACCAGCCAGTCGTAAGGTTTAAGCCAAGAAAACACATGTTTGGAGGCAGTAGAGAATGTCTTAACAATTAGGACGTGGGAAGAAATGCAAACTTTGGTTGAAAAGACTCACCCAGAGCAAGCTGTAGTAAGCTGATGCATTAAACCATTTTAATGACAATGTGATGCCTTATTAGAGACAAGTTATAAACATGGAGATTGAAGACATTCATATCAGATTGATGATATTAAGAAAAGCAATAGAACAGAAAGCAATTAAAGAAATATAGAAAAAACCCAAAATAAATCTTCTCGTATGCAAAATAAAAAACCACAGCCAGTATTGCACCTATTTGTACAAGTGAAGGTTCATACATGGAGGATGACAAGGAAATTAGTGAAATCCTAAAAAAGCAGTATGAGGACAATAAACAGCATGAAAGTTTGTGTGATACCCAACCACCCGGTTTGGGTATCACCGATAAATATCGGTTATATTTACCCTGTAAATATAGCCGATATCAACACGAACATAGCAGATTTTATAAGGGAAATTGACAGCACGCCCATGCAATCAGACCCAGGACTCATGGAATTCATTTTGAATAAAGAAATGCAAGGTGCCAGTAGCACAGACACTTAGTATAAAGTGGAGGAAGCGCTTAAATCAGATATAGCCCCTCTACACGGGAGGGAGCAAAATATTGGCAAAGAATATGCCAATATTTTGTGGGATGTGCAATTGTGACCAACTGCACATCCCACATAATAAAACTATTTGAATGATCAGGAGTCAGGTCACTAGTTTCATGGAAACAAACAACCTCCACAACCCAGGCCAACAAATTTAATAGCTCATGCCCCTCTCAGCTACTTCACCACTACGACAAAATCACAGGCATTAGAAGAAAAACAGAAAGCACACACAGACTTTTGCAGAGGCATTCGATAAATGTGACAATGGAGTGATAGCACTCAAAATGAAAGTAATGGGAATAACTGGTAAAGGAGGATGCTGGACACTCAAGTTTTATGTCTAACAGAACTGGCAACCATATAAATTCGAGTCCAAGTGCAGTTAAAAGCTCAGTACTTTGCACCACTGCTTGTATCATTCTCATCAGATATTTACTAATACAAGTTACAGCTTCGTACCAATCTGATGACACAAAAATCAGCATGAAAATTACCTCTGCAACTAGTGGTAATGAAGTGAATTATAACAGTGAAGACACTGAAAAACTACAAGTAGACAGGGCAACATGATGATGATTAACAGTGATAAATTCCTGCTACTCAGGTACCATAAAAAGGAGGACCTTAGACCTTACAGGGTACAAAACATAATCAAATCTGCCTATAGTATGAACACAGCATGTGAAGGACTTGGGAATAATGATGTCTGACGACCTAAGGTTTAGATTGCCGGAACAACCGTAGACACCTTCAAAAAACCCACCACAAACGGTGGTGGACCTGTCACAGTTTGGTAGTGGGCCACTCCAAGCAACTGCCTAGTGAACTATCAAGTCAAGCCTGGCCTCGGGCTGATACCTTGTAGCAGGTATCATCCCTTTTGGGCCTGTTTTTGATAACATTTTAGACAAGTTTGTACAATAGAAAACATTAATTCACTAAATTATTGTGAATTCACTAAATTATTGATAAAATTATAACAATACATTAGAAACTTTCCTATGACAGTGTTATTAAAAAACCTACTTTACATATTTAAATGGCCAAAAACATGTGAACAAAAATGGACAGTAATGTGCTTAATATATACATACAAACGTGAACAAAAAGTGTACAATTTGCTAGTTTGGATTCAGAAAGGTATCCAGGTATATACTATCTGGAAATATTATAGTTTTAGTATTATGAGAAGTATCAGTATAAAATCCAGATTCTCCAAACCTAGATGAAACTTTTCCTACCAAAATTAAACTTTAAAATTAACAAAATGTAATTCGCTCATTACATGTATAGATTTTAATGATAAAACTAAATCTTAAGAAAAAATAAATCTCACAAATAACAAGCTCCTCTCCAGCTTTAACAGCAAAGGTTAATCTTATTGAGATGAACCTTCATCTCAATAAGATGTAGGAGGATAAGCTGGAGATACACACACGAGAAGGCGCGCAAAACTTCCTTTGTCAAAGCGGATGTCCACTACCCCAAAGCTGCATCAAGACTTCATACTATCAGCTAGGGGAGCACAAGAAAACATGTCGCAACTCACCCTTTGTCCAAATGGCTGCCGTGTGGCTGCCATGGGGCGCTGGCCAGGCCGCCCCCGGGTCTGTCCTCCTGTGATGCCGCGCCTCACACCTCCCCGCCCGCGACCTCGCACTCCCCGACCTACGCCGCCGCCTCTCCGGGTACCCGGCTTGATCTTCTGCGTCTTGATGATGTCGTCCAAGCTCATATCAACTTTGGTGGCCATATCTGGAGGCGGGAGTGGGACGGCACAGGATGGCGTAAACAGTATGGCGTCTCCACACACACCGCTTCCCGCAACGCTCACTCCAGAATGCCGGCTTCCTCCAGAAGCGCTGTCTTATGTGGCTTCCCCGCTCTTGCACCTCATCACTTTCTGCCTTTCGCCTCACCAATAATTTCTCAGAATCTATTCACTCATTTTTCGGGAAATATTAGTGGGTACTCATCTAGGCTTAAAATAGAAAGATTAGTGAGAAAATATAATATAAATTTCCGAAGCCGATGTCAATGCTGGAACAGCAAGGAAATTTAAATGTAGGTAATTTTTGCCTTTCCATGTAAACCAGTAGCCATATTTAACAAAATCAATCATATTAATATTTGTATTATTATTTGTACATAAACTAACTTAAAAAACTAAAATTAGATACGCAAATGATATGAACTGAATTATAAGTATCCATACACTACCTTCCTTATTAATATAAATAGTTAATCTATATATCCCAAGAAGACATGACTTATTTTCCTCTACGCCTAGAAATATAAATATACTCTAAAGTGAACAACAAATATTACCCGGTGTGAAGCACTTTAGGGTCGGAGTGCCTGGGCGAGTGTAAACACAACGTTCCCATGTCTCTCTTCCCTGCTTACTCCGTTGAGGACAATTCTGGTAAGTTTTGTTACGATTTCAGGATATGTCTACCACTGCACATGTTCACAGCCTGTTCATATACCAACCGAGATGGTCAAACGGTTAAAAAACCCCATAAGGAAGCCGAGGCTCTTTAGCTTGGAAGTCTCTTCACTTCGAATAATACAGTAGTCAAGACATTACCACAATTGTACCCGAGAGTCACCGTCTCTAGTGGCCTCGACGGGGACAGGAAGCTGGCTGCTTGTTTAAGTTCTCCCCCCATTATATGAGTGCTGCGTTAAATACTGTTTTATAATCAACCGGGTTTTGCATCTTTTAATGCACACTCAATGTATTATATTTATCTGAAGGCCACCGTTTGTTGTGGCCTCGACAGAGACAGCTTGTCAAAGGTTCCCCATTGTTCTTAATGATTTTTTTTCTATTTAGGTTTTAAACTGAAGTAATGTCTTGAGTAGTAATGTAAGTAAGAAGTAAGTGTAAGGTTTTAAGGCTAGGTAATGATGATAGAGTTACAAGATATGAGCTAGATGGTGTTGAGATTGAGAAGTCTGATTGCAAAAGGAAACTGAGAGTTATGATTAGTTAGAATTTAAAGCCAAAAAGTAAATGCATAAATGTTCGAAATAAGACAAATAGGACAATGGGATTTATTTATCGGAAGCGTTAGTAATGAACACTTCTGATAAATATATCCAGAGACAGGACAGAAAGAAGTTTGTTCTTCAGTTATATCTTGCTCTGGTTAGGCCCCATTTAGATAATGCAGTTCAGTTTTGGTCGCCGTACTATAGAATGGATATAAATTCACTTGAACATGTCCAGCATAGGATGACTAAGTTAATTCCCCAAATTAGAAATCTTTCATATGAAGAAAGATTAACAAACCTTAATCTATTAAGATTAACAAAACCTTACATTGCATTCACTGCAAAGGTGAAGAGTTAGGGGTGACATAATAGAGGTTTACAAGTGGATGAATGGACACAACAAAGGGGATATTAATTAATAAGGTATTAAAAGAAACATAACATAAGAACAAAGGCAACTGCAGAAGGCCCATACGAGGCAGCTCCTATCTATAACCACCCAATCCCACTCATACACATGTCCAACTTGCGCTTGAAACAATTGAGGGACCCCACCTCCACCACGTTACGCGGTAATTGGTTCCACAAATCAACAACCCTGTTTCCGAACCAGTATTTACCCAAGTCTTTCCTAAATCTAAATTTATCCAATTTATACCCATTGTTTCGTGTTTTGTCTTGTGTTGATACTTTTAATACCCTATTAATATCCCCTTTGTTGTGTCCATTCATCCACTTGTAAACTTCTATCATGTCACCCCCTAACTCTTCGCCTTTCCAGTGAATGCAACTTAAGCTTTGTTAATCAAACACAAAAGTATCAACACAAGACAGATGTTACTAAATTGAATAAGCTTAGATTTAGGAAAGATCTGTGTAAATACTGGTTTGGTAACAGGGTTGTTATGGATAACAAAGAATCTGAAAAACCTTATAGGTACAAAAGGATTAAGAATGGAGAAGTCAGAACATAAGAACAGAAGAACAAAGGTAACTGCAGAAGGCCTATTGGCCCATATGAGGCAGCTCCTATTGACAACCACCCAATCCCACTCATATACATGTTCAACCCACGCTTGAAACAATGAAGGGACCCCACCTCCACCACGTTTTGCGGTAAATTGGTGTCTCCGTCCCTTCATCCACTTGTAACAGCAGTCTCCGTGGTGTAGTGGTAAGACACTCGCCTGGCGTTCCGCGAGCGCTATGTCATGGGTTCGTATCCTGGCCGGGGAGGATTTACTGGGCGCAATTCCTTAACTGTAGCCTCTGTTTAACGCAACAGTAAAATGTGTACTTGGATGAAAAAAAACGATTCTTCGCGGCAGGAATCGTATTCCAGGGACCTGCCCGAAACGCTACGCGTACTAGTGGCTGTACAAAAATGTAACAACTCTTGTATATATCTAAAAAAAAAAAAAAAAAAAAAAAAAAAAAAAAAAAAAAAAAAAAAGGTTCCACAAATCGACAACCCTGTTACCGAACCAGTATTTGTCCAAGTCTTTCGTAAATCTAATCTAAACTTATCCAATTTTTACCCATTGTTTCGTGTTCTGTCTTGTATTGATACTTTTAATACTCTATTAATATCCCCTTTGTTATGTCCCTTCATCCACTTGTAATCTCTATGATGTTACCCCTAACTCTTTGCCTTTCCAGTGAATGCAGTTTAAGCTTTTTTAATTTTTCTTCATATGAAAGATATCTAATTTGGGGAATTAACTTTGTCATCCTACGCTGGACAAGTTTAAGTGAAATTTATATCCATTCCCTCAATTGGGGGTGGGGTCCCTCGATTGTTTCAAGCATGGGTTGGACATGTATATGAGTGGGATTGGGTGATTATAGATAGGAGCTGCTTTATATGGGCCAATAGGCCTTCTGCAGTTAACTTTGTTCTTATGTTCTATAGTACGGCGACCAAAACTGAGCTGCATAATCTAAATGAGCCTAACCAGAGCAAGATATAGCTGAAGAACAACACCAGGTGTCTTGTTACTAGCGCTTCGATTAATGTCTCCTAGTTGCCTTATTATGAACATTCATGCATTGATCCTTTGGTTTTAAATTCTTACTAATTATAACTCCCAGATCCCTTTCACAATCTGACTTCGCAATCTCAACACCATCCAGCTCGTATCTTGTAACTATGTTGTTGTTGTTGTTGTAAAAAAAAGTTGTCTAAACTTTACATTTATCAGCATTAAACTGCATCTGCCATTCTGCATTAAACAATGCATATAACTGCATTGACCATTTCAAAACCCTATTTAGATCAACTTGAAGTAATGATGAGTCTTCTTCTGTGTTAATTTACCTACCAATTTTTGTACCATCGACTAATTTGCAAATGTTGCTACTCAAACCTGAATCTAAATTATTTATATATGATATAAACAACAGAGGTCCCAGGACATAGCCTTGAGGCACTCCACTTACAACATTATCCCACTCTGACTTAACCCCATTTATACTAACTCTCTGTTTCCTTTGGAATAGCCATGCCCTAATCCAACTTAATATAGCACCCCCAATACCATGAGTCTCTATCTTTTTAATCAGTCTTTCATGTGGCACTGTATCAAAAGCTTTGCTAAAGTCTAGGTACACAACATCACAATCCTTATCACTATCAACTGCCTCAACTATGCTGGAATAAAAAGATAGCAAATTTATTAAACATGAACAGCCATTTGTAACTATGTTGCAACTCATTTATTAATTGATGTTTTTCAAGATGAAGATGAATTGTACAGTATTTACAATTATCGATTCAAGTAACTTTCCCACAATAGACGTTAGGCTAATTGGTCGATAGTTTGTCACAAGTGATCTGTCTCCTTTCTTAAAAATTGGTACCACATTAGCAACCTTCCATGACTCTGGCACTCTGCCTGACTCAATTGATTTATTAATATGGTAGACAGTGGCTCGCAAAGCTCCTCTTTGCGTTCTTTAAGCACCCTGGCAAACATTTCATCTGGCCCTGGGGATTTGTTTGATTTTAGTTTTACTATTTGTTTAATTACATCCTGGTAACTGCTAAACTAGTCAACCTGTCCTCGTCCCCACCCACATAGACTTGTTTGGCTTAAAGCATATTGTTAAGTTCCTCTTTAGTAAATACAGCTATAAAATATTTATTAAAAATACTACTCATCTCTTTGTCATTATACGTTATTTGACCTGTCTTAGTTTTAATGGACCTATCCTTTCCCTAGTCTTTGTTCAAAATACAGTAACTGAAAAAAACCTTTAGGATTTGTCTTTGCTTGCCATGATATGCAAACTTCATAGTTTCTTTTTGCTTTTCTTATATCTTTTTTAACATTTCTAACCAGTTGTACGAATTCCTGTTCTAAACTGACTTTCCCATACTTAATCCTTTTGTACCACGCTCTCTTTCTACCTATAAGGTTCTTCAGATCCTTTGTTATCCATTTTGGGTCATTAGTATTCAATCTATTCAATTTGTATGGTATTCCTGTGCTTTGCTTAGAATATTTTTAAATATGTTATATTTTGAATCCACATCGAAATCCCTTTTTACGTCACCTTTCGCAGGGTTCACGTCTCGCTCCAAGACTGGCCCAACCCCCATGCCCAAGACTTTCCAATCTATTTGGCCCCAAAAATTTCTTAGGCTATTAAAATCAGCTTTTCGAAAATCTGGCACTTTAACAGAATTTTCTCTTACAGATCTATTCCCTTCTATGCTAAATCTGATTTCTTTGTGATCACTGTTCCCTAGCTCACTCCTTATTTCGATATCATTAACTTGTGTTTCCTTGTTAGTTAACTCTAAATCTAAAATATTATTTTCTCGCGTTAGTTCCTTAATGTGTTGTGTAAGAAAGCAGTCGTCAATTAATTCTAGAAAATCTTTTGCTTCATTATTCCTTGTTCTGTTAAACCAATTTATTCCACTAAAATTAAAGTCACCTATTACACAATTACAGCTAAACCTAGATATTCTAGCTATTTCATCCCATTGGTGCTTTGCTTCCAACCTAAGTTTGGTGGCCTGTATATAACTCCTATTATAAGATTATTTGCTTTTTCGTTTAATTCTATCCAAATAGTTTCTGTATGTGACTCAGTTTTGATTCCCTCTTTGAGACTTCTGTACATTTCAAATTTTCCATAACATATATGGCTAATCCCCCCTCCTCGTCTAATATATCTATCTGTGTGGAATAGTTTAAAAAAAATTATTTGATATTCAGCTAGTAGTTCACTATTTTCTACTTTCATCCATGTTTCGGTAAGTGCAATACTGTAATATCTATTTTTTCTGTGCAGACAAGATCATTTAAATTGTTTATTTTGTTTCTTAGACTTCTACTGTTAGCGTAATATACCCAAACTGTATTGTTATTTTGAGGCCCTTCTTTTTCCCTGATCATTTTGCCAATTTGTTTCCCCCCACAAATACGTACTTTTATTACTTCCTTTCTCCATATCGATTCCCATACCACTATCTACTAACAGTTTGAACCCAAACCCAAACAAACATCTCCAACCACTGGTTCCAGCGAATTCGCAACAACACCACCCGCCCTCGATAAATGCACCCCATCCCGAATATACATTTCATCTATTCCATAGAAGTGTTCCCAGTTGTCTATGAAAGATATTACATTTGATTTGCAATATTTTTCCAGCCGGCAATTGACACCAAGTGCCCTCGACAAGCATTCATTTCCAACTCCCTTTCTTGGAAGAATACCACACATGATCGGGATTCCTCCCTTGCTCCTAACTACAGTAATTCTATGGCTGTTTTAAACCTCTGAATCAGTTCCTCACTCCTAACTCGTCCATCATTTCCACCTGCACTAACACAAATAATGGGTTTGTTTCCATTCCCAGCCATAATATCATTCATGTTGTTTATAATATCGCCAATTCCAGTTCCCGGATAGAAAATCCTTAACCTGTTCCCCCTATCTTTGGCACAAAAAGTTCTATCTAAATACCTCACCTGGGAGTCTCCCACAACCAAAATTTGCTTAGGTACTTTCTTTTACTTTCTGAGGACTCTGAGGGACCTGCGCTTCGTTGCTCTTCGTTGATTTCCCTTTCGAACGAACTGCAGGCTTTCTGCGGCACTCGTCCTCTAACATGGCAAATGAATTAGAAGTCCTTAGGATATCCGTAGGCGGCTTTGTCAAGGTCTTCTTGAGACTCCTGTCCTTTACGACTTTCCAAGTGGAGGTCTTTTTAATACTGGTCTCCTTTGTTTCTTCCTGATGATGTTTCAGCTACCGTACCTCCTCCCGTGAAGAGTCCAACTCTGTCCTCAGAGCTCCAACTAGACTCATCCGTTCCTTCACTACACCTTCCATATGCTATGATAATACAGTATTACTATAATCGGAGCTCAAGCTAACACACCCCTCTCACTCCAATATTATTAAACTCGCTACCATATTATCACTACCACCCTTTCACTACCATATTATTAAATATGGTAGACAATGGCTCGCAAAGCTCCTCTTTGCATTTTTTAAATTTACTGGCAAACACTTTGCCTGTCCCTGGAGACTTGTTTGGCCTGAGTTTCACTATTTGTTTAATAACATCCTCCCTGGTAACTGCTAGACTAGTCAACCTGCCCTCATCCCCACCCACATAGACTTGTTCGGCTGAAGGCATAATGGTAAGTTCCTCTTTAATAAATACAGATAAAATATTTATTAAAAATACCTGTACTACTCATCTCTTCGTCATCATCAGTTATCTGACCTGTCTCAGTTTTTAATGGACCTATACTTTCCTGAAATCCTACGCATGCTAGTGGCTGTTCAAGAAAGTAAGAACTGTAAGAATATAAATACAGTAAAAAAAATATATATTGACATCATGGACAATTAGTAGAATTTGGTACTAGTGTTCACTTTATGGAGTCTGGAAAAATTAAGCTAAAAATCAAACTTAAATGTGCCTAGGCCTGGTGTAGCATATACTGTATATATACTATACTGTATTAGCCTTCAGATAGCATGCATTAAGCCTAGGATGGTTACTTTAAGTTAGGTTTTATTTAGAGCGTAAATGTAAAACCTTACTGGTTTGTTCGAATTCATTAGTAATATACTATACCAAATTCTACTTACTAATTGTCCATTACATGGACATTGACCACAGCACCTTGTTCAGTTCAGACCATTGTTCACAACACCTTGAGAAAGGATGTAGGTTGCATCCCAAAATTTGTTTTTAATACACTTACACATGCACTGAGTCTTTCCTTCACCTTCATTTAAGCACTATGGCATTGTAGTACGTTTCTTAAAATTTATTGTATATGTATGATGGTCCACATTGTTACTATAAGTATTGTCTAAACTGGAGGATGGGCTGTATCTAGATGGTAAGACATATTCATTTGTCAGGGTATTTTGGCAGTACAGTACAGCATAACCATGTATATTATGGTCTTTATTATACTGTACCTCCCTTTATTTCTATACTATTTAGCAATACTCCTAAAATTAGAATCCTGGTTTATGGCTGTCCAGAGACTACTCAAGGGTGGTGCAAGGTGTCCAAGTGTTCGGGGACATTTCTTTGGGAACCACTGATTAAAGGACTGGTATTATATGTAAGGTTGAATGTTCTTTTGAATAGGACAAAATTGTGCTGACCCACCTGATAATACTCCTGCCCGAAACGCTTTGCGTAATAGTGGCTTTAGGCATTGTATGTACTAGCTCTATCTATAAATCCATCACCTTTTGTATTTCACCTTGTATGTATGTACTTTACCTGAATAAATATTTGTACAAATATTTGTTTGTGGGTATTTGTATTTGTATTTAATGGGGAGCTTCCTGGGAAGAAGTAGGCTGTAGAAGGCTGTAGATATTGATAGATAGTATTTTGCTAAATATGAAGCACAATACAGAATATTGTTGGTTGCTTTATGTACATAAACAATTTACCCATTTTAGTTTAATTCCCAGATCCTTGTTGCAAAAAAATGTACAAAAATTCACATTACAGGTATTTAGCTCATGTCTAGTACAGTACTGTACCACTTTCTCTTTCTATATGTAAAAATTTACATTTATCAAAACTAACTGTATCTGCATTTGGACTGTTCAGACTTACTGAGATTTTACTTCAGCTTTTCAAACTGAATTTGTTCCCAATTTTTTCTATTTACCACATGTAAGTTGATATATTTCTACCAGTTCTTCCAACAGAACATATATTGAAAAGCCAAGTGCTTTATTTTACTATACTAGTTCAGAAAAGGATGAGCTTGCTGTAATAGAAAAAAAATATTTATATCAATCCTTATCATGAAGCTTATGATAAGTAGGTTCCTGTTAATTTATTCTACGATATTGTACATCCTTATTTTGGCACTGTACTACGTATAACTATGAACATGAACACTGATGCAGTGATTGTCTTGTAAGGGTGATTGCAATATGGTAGCCATAAGAAAATCATTATTTCATTTATTATTTTGCCTGATACCATTTATCCATGTTTTATCATTAGGTGTTGGCTCTGCAATTTTTATTTCACTAATGATGGAGGCGACACCTGGCATTTCCAGATTTTTCTTTAAACTGGAAACAGAAGTGATAAGAGCATTGTCCCTAAAACTTTTATTATTATTAGGTTATTATTAAATTTAAACTTGAACAGTTTTGGGAATAATAGAAATATAAAGGTTGATGCTTGGTTTATCAATTGAGCCAATTAGCCCTTGGGGCACTGTGTAATCTGGATACTGAATTATTGTAGCTTACATACAGTATTTGGTTCATAAATATTATATGCAAGTCACATTGTTCTAATTATAGTTACTGTGCTGTGAAAGACCCAATATATATGTGCGAGTGTATTAAAACCAAGTTTTCGGATCCTTTCTCAAGACGTTGTGAACAATGCTCACATTGTTCACACTTTTGGTATGTATACCATTGTTCGCAGACAGCATCTTGAGAAAGGATGTAGGCTGCATCCAAACATCTTGAGAAAGGATGTAGGTTGCATCCAAAAATTTGTTTTTAATACACTTATACATTGGGCCTTTCCCTCATCTTAATTTAAGTACTATAGCATTGTAGTAAATTTCTTAAAATTTACTGTTGCATACTTACTCAATGCATCTTAAATATGTAATACAGTACAGTACTCTATATTAATAGGGTTTTCTGTTTTACCATGATTGTTTACTAGTGTGCACTTGTATGATGCAGCCTTATACTAACAGTGCAAATGTTTCATAAAAAAATATCTTGATCACAACACAGCACTGAAGAACTTAATGACTCCATATACATTGTTGCCACATCTGGTAAACAATACTCTAGGTTACTGGTGTAGAGTTATGGTATACAGTACAGTATATTCAAGCATTTTTGGGATTATTTGAAACAAATTTAGTTTTGTTATGTACAATTAATACAATACTTGTACAGGGTACTATTTTGTTTCAATTGGAGAATTGTGTTGAAATACTTTGAAGTACCATACATTATATTTAAGGGTCCCAGTAGTACAGTCGGGTTCGTTCTTGATTCACAATCGGGAATTCCGGGTTGAAATCCCGGGCGGGACAAAAATGATTGGGTTTGGCACATTTCCTATCACCTAATACCTCTGTTCACCTAGCAGTATGAAGGTACCCAGGAGTTAGTCAGCTTGGTGTAGGGATGCTTCCTGGGGAGGTGGGGTCAGTAATTCGACCTTGAAAATAAATGCACCCCAGATTTTGTGTTTGAAACATTCTCAATCATACGTATTAGGTGCACGCAACTTGTCAATTATAATATTTTCAATACTGGCTCATCTGATGTACAGTTTTTTAATATTTAAACTATAACATCATCAACACTTTCTACATGGGGTAGTATTCTTAAACAAGAACCACGTGCCCGTATTTACTAATGCTCATCAGAGTGATGTAACAATTGGTCCAGGACTTGAGTAACTGGACATAGGGAAAGGTTCCTCTAACAAAGGTGTTAAGAGCATAAGAAAGAAAGAAAGAAAGAAAGACTGTAGTAAACCTACTGGCTCATGTCAAGCACCCAACGTTAATCCACCGCCCTTTGTTTGCTGGCCGGATGACCGATTCTTTTTATGCATCTGTAATAAGTTGGAAGAGGGTATGCAAAGAGTGAATTATGAATGGCAGGACAAAGGGAAGACTGCTTTATTGGAAACTGTGTGGTTGTGTAGGGTAGGAAACGATCAGGGCAAAGTGCCAAGCCATTATGGCTATATAGCGCTTGGAAGGGGTCAGGATAAGGATTTGGGATGGGACGGGGGGAAAGGAATGGTGTCCAACGACTTGTGGACAGTCAGGGATTGAACGCCGACCTGCATGAAGCGAGACCGTCGCTCTATCACCCAGCCCAAGTGGCTGGTCGGGCTGCGTGGGGAGAAAAGAAAATAAGTAAGGTGTACACATTGGCAAAAGTTTGCACATAAAGTTAGGAATTAAGTAGCTTACAGGGATTTTTTTCCCACAGTCAATGACATTTGGTAAAAAAACTGGTTTTGCATTTGTTGCTCAGTGATAGCAAGTAGGCATGCATTTTCATGGTCTGTGTTGGAGTCCCATGTACAGTGCAGTGCTCTTCAAAATATATTATTCTTAATATATTATCTGGTCCAGCTGCAAACAGGAGCTTACTACAGTATGCCATATTATCTTTTTTTGTCATAATACTTGTACAGCATACACATAAGGTGAGAATAAGCAGACATGCTTATTTTGTACTTATAAAAATCTTGAATAATTTTTCTATAAAATAAATTTTTATTGTTTTATGATAAGAGAGCTTGAATCCACACCAATTTCTTGCAGGAAGCCAACCAGAAGCTTCGTCAGCATCATTGTCTTGGCTGACCAATGAGAGCTGTCCTCCAGAAGCTGGTCAGCAGATAGCGCCAACACAGCCCCAGAGGTCAGGTGAAGATGATGCCTTATACAGTTGTCACCTAGATTAGCAAGTTCATGCTGATGCTGTTGTTTTTGTAATGTGCATGGTGCTTTCTGTCTGTTGCATATGTGGATTTTTTGTAGATGGTAATCGTGTGGAAATTTCTAATCCAGTATTTTGATCAATGATTGTTTAAGATTGTTCAGAGAATAACCTCAACTGTAGTTTTGATTGTTGGCTTTCATAATTTCTTTCAAAAACTTAATTTACCTCTTGCCAATATTAAATTTGTTTACATTTTTTGAGGGAGCACTTATTGGCTCCCCATAAGCTATCATGCTGATAGCTTCTGATAGCTTCAGGGGAGGTATGTGACCCATTAGCTTCATGCTAATGAGTCACATAATTTGCGGGATTTGTGTTTGGCCTACTCATTTGCTGCTACTTTGGTGTCATTCCCGCAGTCTAATAAATTTTTGACGCCATACTGCGTCTTGCCCATGCCAAAGTGTTATTAATTAATAATGACCTATCAATATTTTTTTCAACTACCTCATCAAATGAGGCAGTTTTTAGCCTCTATTGTGCTGAGAATTGTGGATAAAAATTTGGCCCATAGTGTCTTTATTTTTTAAATAGTAATAGAAAAAATATTGTTTTATGCAAGTTCCTCAAAATGCAAGTATTTTTGTTTTGCTAATTAGTGTTTGTATATATCACATTATCATGTGTGTAACCTGCAAACACACAATGTAACGGTTCCTATGATTCGCTTGTTACAACTTGTAATAAAGTTGTTACATCTTGTTAAAGTTTTTTATGACGTATTAGAACATTGTTACAACTTGCTATATTGCTTGTTACAGTTGTTAGGCATTACAACTTAAAGTGGGGGCCTGACGGCTGAGTGGACAGTGCTCGGGGTTCGTACAGTAGTCCTAAGGTCCGGGTTCGTTACCCGGCCGAGTCGGAAACAAATGGGCAGTGTCTTTCACCCTGATAACCTAGCAGTAAATAGGTAACCTCGGAGTTAGACAGTTGCTACGGGCTGCTTCCTGAGAATGTGTGTGTGTGTGAAAATTAACATTTAAGGACTTGCCCGAAATGATTTATTGCCGAAATACTGAAATGCGTGCTAGTAGCTGTACAAAAATGTAAGAACTCTTGTATAAGAAGAAAAAACCTTGTTCAAACGTTGTAGCAGCGTCGTAGTATCGTGTGTTTGGCAGATAAACAAGGGTGTAAAATCTTAGTGTGATAATTTAGTTTCTTTTAATTTTATCATTTACTTTAATTATAAAGACAAACAAAGAAAAGCATATAAATATTATAAATATTATAGTATTACCATTGAAGTTTTCTCATACCAGCTGCCAGTCCTTGTATCACCACCTGCCAGTTTTTCAGACTGGCTGGCTTTGCCTTGTGGGTTCCAAACCTTATGGGGTTGGCTGTTCAGGTTGTCAGACAAATTTTACTGATTTACAGAAGACACTCTTGGCGGGAAAATGTGCCAGAGGTATGAAAGACAGTCAAGCTAATAACATGCTTGATATTAGCGAGTTAAAGTACAAAAGAATACTTTTTTTTAATAAAGGTAAAGGGGGGCTTATTTTTAGTGTTGTATACCTGAATGTATTTTAAGTTTATGAAGAACGCTGGGCTGATTCAGATATTATTTGTTTACAGTGATGTGTCAGAAGAAGCAGAAAACTCCAAAGAAAGTGGTGAAGCTTCAGAGTCTCCACCACCAGAAGAAGCCAAACCACCACCACAAAAAAGAAGAAAAAGAAAAAAAGGAAGAAACACAAATCTCACAAAAATGACTCCAATGTTGATGAATCTAGTGATGAGGTAAACAGGACGAGAAAGAAGCACAAAGATAAAAAACTTCGAAATACCGTTACCAATAAACGTTCATCTGAGTCTCGAACAAGGTCCACTTCTCCACAGCGAACCATAGATAAAAGAGCTAGATTGAGGTCACATTCCAGATCAGGATCACGGGCAGGATATATAGAGCCCAGAAAAATTAATTCTCGAAACAGATCAAAATCACGAACTAAAAGATCAAAGTCAAGATCCAAAAGGTCCAGGTCATGGTCAAGAAAGAGAAGGTCTATATCAGGGCCAAGAAGCAGAAGATCTAATTCGTGGTCAAGAAATAGAAGGTCCGTATCAGGGCCAAGAAGCAGAAGATCCCGGTCATGGTCGAGAAATAGAAGGCCGAAGTCAAGGTCAAGAAGCAGAAGATCCAGGTCATGGTCGAGAAATAGAAGGTCTAAGTCAGGATCAAGAAACAAAAGATCCAGGTCATGGTCAAGAAATAGAAAGTCCAAATCAAGGTCAAGAAGCAGAAGGTCCAAGTCACGGTCAAGAAGCAGAAGGTCCAAGTCAAGGTCAAGGAGCAGAAGATCAAGATTGAGAAGGTCTAGATCAGGGTCGAGAAAATCTAGTTCCAGGTCAAGATCAAGAATAAAAAGATTTAGTCCAAGGTCAAAATTGAGAAGATCCAGGTCAGGCTCAAAGAAAAGAAGAGGCAATAGACTGCCACAGTCACGTTTCAGAAAAAGGTAAAAAAAAAATACAAGCGTTTTTCGTTACATAATTGTACTGAGGGAGGGAATTACTGTATCAGGGAGAAAGCGCCAAGTCATGATGACTATATAGCACTGGGAGGGGGGTCAGGATAAGGATTTGGGATGGGACGGAGGCACGGAATGGTGCCCAACCACTTGGACGGTCGGAGATTGAACGGTGACCTGCATGAAGCAAGATCATCGCTCTATCGTCCACCTCAAATGGTTGGGCATTATTGTATTGAGGGAGCTAAGATTACTTTTGCTTTCTTTACCCATGAATTAGAGGTTGATTAATTTTATGAATATTGTAGAATATGGTTGACCTGCATATTTGTCAACTTAAACAGTGACATTTTGTCATCTTGTTGCTTAACATCTTTATCAGGTTGCATTTAAACCTATACACCTTGCAATCTTACAAGCTAGATGAAACTAGTATTGTGCAGGATACTTTATGAGAACTTGCCATCGACACTAACTATTGTATTCACCCTTGAATCACATTGTTAACCATTGTAACTAGAGCACTGTTGAAACCCCACCAGTACTATTTTACAACTTTTTAAATAACAGATTAGCACCTTAACTAGTTTTTCTATTTACTGGTAATAATTATAATATTCTATTAATTGCACCCAAATTTCCACCAAGGAGTCTTTGTTGATAACGTTTTGCCAAGCCTCTTAATCGTAAAGTAAAGGCCTTTACCTTCCTAGTACTGTGGAACCTTGATTCAATGATGCTCAATTTAGTGCATCTCTAGTTGCAACACACACGTTTAACACTGGCTTTTCTGTGGGGAGCCCCTTCGGCTCCTTGGAGCTATCGGGCTAATATGCGATATATTAGACCAGACCATTAGTCAATGTAGTTCAGCCTAACGGGGACCATGAGCCAGGACCTGGCCCCCTCAGAGAGGCACAGGGAGCAATGGCCCCTGAAAACTCCCCTGTGGTTGGGGGCTTTCCTAATCTGCCATCGACCGAGGTTAGGCATACAGAAAGGTAGGCATAACAAAACAGACCCCACATGGTAAGAAAATTATAACCGAAAGTCGAACAGAGAGGCAGAACTCCCCTGCCCCTCTCCCTGCCTCCCTCTGCGCTGGCTACTCAGCAACCCTAGTTCATTGGCTATTGCGATCTAGGGCAATTGTTGACTCTGGCTGCAATTTCCAAGCAGTGAACAATCAAATTCCCAAAGGAACAATCAAACAAGTAAACAGCACACACTGCCACCATGCTGCTCTCCCCCCCCCCTCCAAGGGGGGGAAGGGAAGACCCAGACCATCTTCGCCAGCTACCCAGCAACCCTAGGTCATTGGCTATTGCGATCTTAAATGTTTCAAGCACACAAATGCTTGAAACACTTAAACAAATATAATTTTTTTGTATGTTGGTAAAAGATTTTATTAAATTAAGTTGTTTTAAGTAGGACCTGCACAGAAAGAGGGTGAAGAAGAAATTAATGTGTGAACAAGTTAGGAGTTAAAAGTTGAAATAAAGTTCAGGACAGTACTGTATAATAGAAAGAAATTGGAAGGTGGTACAGAAAACTGTAGTGTGTTGTAAGTGGTGTCTCATATGAATTTGGAACAGATCCAGAGGCGTACAGTACTGTATAATGAATATAGAAACCCCTACTTGAATAAATAGTGGTTTGGTGCTTCCATAGTTCGTGAAAATCATCTAATCTGTCCCTGAAAAAAGTAAATTCTTTGAATTTGATTTTCTAATTTGATGTTCTCTAAAAATACTCTAAATGTTCTTAATTTTGAATTTCTATAACCATGCATTCTCTTTAGTGAAATTGTCATTTGTATTTCCAGTAGATCAAGATCTTATTCACCATATGGATCAAAGAGACGATGGAAATCGAAGTCACGTTCACGGTCGAGGGAACACGTAAGACGTAAGAATAAGGACAAGAAACCCAAAGAAAGTGAAGAGAATTACTTTCAGTAAGTTTTTTTAATTGTTCTACTGTATATTGAATTGTTCTTTATATTTATGAATTTTGATTATTAAGTGTAAATGTAATTAGTTCACATACTCTACGTGCCTTTACAGTATATTTATGGAAGTGTCGTGCAGGTATTTGTATTCACATACTTACATTTCAAGATCCTGAATAGAAAGCTTGACAAATTCTTGGAGCCAAGTAATATATTTTTTTCTTTAGGTCAGAAAAGATAGTATCAAATAGCAAGAGCATCTTCCTTGAGGCTCTTCGTGGATTGGTAAAACCTGAAGAAGCCTTCTTTATCAGCCAAGATGGTGACAGAAACAATACTTTATTTCCAACAACGCATTACTCTCAGTTGGCAAGGTATGCATCTGGGAATTCGGCGTACCGTAATAATGTTAGAATAAATTATAGGTAAATTTGTCATACTTTAGGTAAAAAAAATTTATGCTTTAAGAGGTGTTGAGTAAGGAACACTCGCTTGCATGAGTGCCAGCTCAGACAGTGCTCCAATCTCTAAACAGTGTTTTTTTTTATCCTTAGGCAGGGAAAGACTATTGAACACAAATCCTTAACATTTCTCCCATCTTCTCATTTCTGGTTATTTCATCCTTAAGATATGAGTTTGAAGACTTGTGTTTCTGTTAGTGTCAGTCACTGGCAAATTGGTTAGTGAGCTTCATTCTCTAACAGGTCATCCTGGCTTATTTAGCTTTGGCCATTGTGACACCCTTGCTTGTCTTTGATCCCTTTTTTTTCTGGTGAAGATGTCTTCCTTCTGTCAGGGCTCAGTCCTGGTTTGTGAGGCTAGTTACCATGTTCTGTCATGTTGCTGCCATTTTCTGGTTGGAATTTTGGCCTTTGTTTCCTATGGTGACCATGTTGTAAAGTCCACTAGTCACAGCTTACTGTCAGGTTGGTTAAGCTCAGCCAGATAGCAGTGTATCTCTGGATGCATAACATGTGGAAGTTTGCCATACTATGGCTTTCTTGTCCTTAATGACTTGCGCAAATGTTAAGGCCTGGGGATTTTTGGTGATTACTGCGCCTTTGCCAGACTCTTCCTTCCCTTCAATCAACATTTTCATTGTCAATATGTGGTGTTAGTGTATCTGCTTCTTTGGGGCTCTTGTTATCCATGCCTAAGCTGAAGCCCTCTAAACTCTCCTAGGGACTGTGACATGGAAAACTTTTTCCTCTCTTTTACTATGTGGGTGGTTGTGTTGAATCTTGTGAAAGGGAGCTAGTCATTGTCACTTCTCTGTTGTCCCTTTCTCCTGCCCTTCTTTCTAGAGGTGTGTGGGATGTTAGCATGATAGCAGCAGCCAGGCAGGCACTTAATAATTGTTAGGAGAAATAAAGAATATGTGGCAGTTTCTTAAATTTCATGTATTCACTGGAGCAGATTTTGAGTGCAAAATAGTGTATCTTTTGCTGTTCATTATGGGATAGATTGAGAATTCTTCAGTATCCTGTTATGGTCTGGTGGGTGCAGCTAGATCAGATCCCTGCAGTGTTTAAAGATGGAAAGTTGCATTGACTCAAGCTGGAATTTATAATGTTCTAAGAAGAGCAGAATATTATCAAAGGGAGTGACCTTTTCAGATAGAATCATTTCATCTACAAACATACCATTTTTCCAAGGTGTGCTGTCCTGTGGATATCTTTTCTAATTGTCCATATGCAATTAAATATTTGAATTACATATTCCTTTTTTTTTATTAATGCACGGTACCCACTATTTTGTTTATAAGTTGCAATGCCATTTATTTATAAAATTGAATTACATATCTGTGTATATATTTATGTTTTTTTGTTACAGTTACAAGCTCAGGATCAAAGGAGCTCTTGGAAGTAGTTCTTCAAAGAAAGAAAATGTCAAGTCTAAAAACAAGACACTTAGATACTTCAAGAGAATTGCTCTGAGAATGCTGTACTCTGATGCAGAAAACATTATAATGCTGCCCAAGGAGAGCACTGAAGCCAAAGAAAAGGAACATGGTTATATTCCATTAGGATTAACATATGCAGAGGAAGCCAAGCTGAAGAATGCTGGCCAGCAGTCAGAAGTTAATCCATTGGGAATATATGATAGTGCAACCGAGCATTATTTATTGGGGATAGGAACAGGCAAACAAGAGGAAAGTCAGAGCAGCCACAAAATTGAATACGAGTACTGGCACAAGAAGGCTAAGTTATACAATGAGAGGCTTGGCAAAGAACCAAGTAATATTCCTTTGTGGTTAGAATTTGTTAGATTTCAAGATGATGCATATATTTATCTATTTCAGGGTACAGATTCCAATAATAAAGATAGCAAAAAGAAGCACAAGAGAAATCTGAAAGCTTTAGCAGAGAGAAAGATTTCTATATTAGATAGTGCCATAAAGAAGAACTTTAGGTCTGTAGAGTTGCAATTTCAGCGTCTAGAAATTGGAAAAGACATTTGGGACGACAAAAAGCTCAAACAGGAATGGGGTACACTGATTTTCAACTTCCCCAATAAAATAAAAGTATGGCATCAATATCTAATATTTATGAAGACTCACTTCACCTCCTTTAATTTGTCAGCAGTTGTTCAAACATTTGCCAAGTGCACTGAAAGATTACAGCAAATGCACAGTGGTGTGTTCTTGACTCATTCGCCGCCACCTGATCTTGGCAAGTGCTTAGTGGACATAGCCGTTCAACTTGCACATGTTTGGCGACAAGGTGGTTACATGGAAAGATCAATTGCTCTGTGTCAGGCCCTTGTTGAGTTAAATCTTTATAGCCCAAAGTATTTGTGTACCAAAGACACTCCAGTCGAAGCAAAAATTGCAGTTTTTGAGGCTTTCTGGGATTCACGAGCACCAAGGTATGTACATTACACACTTTTGAATAACCTTTAATCTTCCCATAAACAGTTAATCAGTTATTCTGGCTTGGTGCCTTCTTTTGATAATTACATACTTACTTTTGGCAGATAGTTTTACCATGTTTTAATACTACACATAATCAAAGTGCTGAATTATCAGCAATCAGGATTAAGCCCATGTCAAGTGTTCTGTTATTAGTGTAAGAGACCATAACCTATAAGTTTGAAATAAAGGAAGTGATGACTTTTCAGTCTGTCCTGGACCATTATTAACTCGTGTACTGTCAAACACAAACTGAAATGTCACCTTCTTTATTCTCAGATAATGTTTGTTGGGTATCTAATTTTCAGCCACATTATTGTGACTTACTGTCTGCAGTGTAAAGGTACAGCTTTAATATTTCATTATTTTTGGTTTAAATATAAATATTTTAGAAAAAGAGGGATGTCATGTTCATAGAAAACGGTACCATCCGTTTGTATGTGTTGTGGCTCGGACGCGAGCAAGAGGTAAACAAGAAAGCGTACAGGACGCCACCAGCTTGGAAGCAGCTAGTCATGTAATTGTTTATAAGTATTAAAAGTCAGTAACCAAGCAATGGCTTTATATCAACCCTACAACCAAGACTTCCTCAGCAACACTGAAAACCTACAGACATGGTTCACGTCTGAACCATGACGTGAACATCATGGCTGTTCAACTACATCTATTCATATCTTGTTTCCTAACTCAGGCTTTCATTGCCCTCAGTAAATGCTCCATCATTAATGGGGTATAGAGAATGGTCTTGTAGATATGTTAAATACATACTTCATAGGTGCATTACAGTATGTTGTGTTTAAAAGAACAGGGCTTCACTTTCATTTTCTTTAGATATTAAGTCTTATAATTGGCTGAATCATTAAAGCAGTATCATCTGATTTTAATGTATGAAGATATAAACATGTGTAATAAGTTATGTCAGGTTTTGTTATACACTTTTCGAGTGTGCATTCATATATCTTTAATATGAACATATATGTAATTTCACAGATTTGGTGAAGAGAAAGCTATTGGATGGGGTCAAGTCATGGAAAGGAAGCAGAAAGTGGAATTTCCAGAAGTTATATTAAGTAAGTTCGGAGAAATGGAAATTTGTTGTCACATAGGATACATTGAAAGAAAGTAGATATATTACTTGGAAGGAAAGGGGGGGGGGTTAGTATTTTTATGTAGATTACATTGCACTTATATTTGGATTCCTTGGTATTATTTACTTTACTGGACTGGGTGTTATTAAGTTAAATAGTCTTGTGTGACTTTTAGAAATTCTGATGTTGGATAACATACTTTGTATAAAGTGAACCTTATACAAGGTGTCCAATAATTTTGAAACCATATGACAAAATGCTAAAACTATCTTCTTTTTTTTGTGGGTGAAAGGGAGCAGAATGTATTAAATGTATCCACCATTATGGTTGATACACACAAGTAGACAGTGTACCTGATCAGCACTCACACAGAAAATGGTCTCAGAAGTGATAGGTCCAGACTAATAATATATAATTCCCATCTTATGGAAATCTCCTTTAAACACTTTCAACATGTAAATTGATCAAGAGTTTAAAATGCACCTTATATAACAATTATTTTATTTTGTGGCAACAGGCAGCCTGTGTATATATACAGTATAAGTTAGGCTTGTATCGACATCCCCCAAGGTCGAACTACCGACCCTTCCCCAGGATGCAAACCAAAAGAAGCTGACTCCTGGATACCTATTTACTGCTAGGTGAACAGAGGCATTAGGTGAAAATGCCTTGTAGTAAGTCATTACCATGATTTTTCAAATAAAAAATGCTTGGAGATAGTAGTGACAAAAAATATAAATTGGAAGATCTCCCACCAAGAAGACTTACAGCTTCTGAAAAAAAGATTGAAGATACACTAAAATTTTATGGAAATTGTATTTCTGCTTTCTTAAGTGCTAATTTCTGAATGTAGAAATTAACTTAGTATAAATTATTAAAGGGTGTTTATATTTCAGTGTTCATTACTCGTTACAAGTCTTTTTACATGAATTTATTTTATGCTTTGTCCCAAAGGTGGAACACAAGACGAAGAAGATGACATCATAGCCCAAGGAGGAACAACGTCACGGTTGTGGTTAGCCCTCGAGACATCACGAGAAAGACATCATTGGATGCCTTGGGAGCAGGATCCAGAGGACTGTGAAGACCCAGAGAGGATGGTTCCTTTTGAAGAACTCTCACCACATCTCTTTATTTTGGACACTGTTGAGGAGCGTTTTTATCTTATTCTTCAGTTTCTTAAATTTTTTGGTGTACCTGATACTAAAAGTGTCCTGTTACATAGGTCAACAGTAAACAAAGGTCAAAAGATTAATAAGAATGAAAGAAAAAGTGCAAGCAGCAGTGATAATGCTTTTGAGCCACAAATTATTGAAACTTTGTATGATATAGATTTGTTTGGCCTGCATTTTCAGTTCAGAAAAGCAGATAAAAATTGTGAGATTCTGAATTTTGATACTGTTGGGCCATCTTTATTAAACACTTCGTGTGAGAAGTATTACGAATTTTTGTGCCGGCTGCTTCAGCAGGCATCGGATGTATTTGAACAATCGTATAGAAATAAATTAACGGTTTTGTACATAAAGTTCTTGAGTGAACAATATTTAATTAAAAAGAAAAATAATTATGATAAAGCAATGCTTAAAAATTTTGGTAGAGAATTAAAGAAGCATATAAAAAATACTTTAAAATTGGATGAATTTAGAATGTACCTACCTGTGTACCAAGAATATGGCAAAGTAGAAGAAAATATGGGACATTTTGATGAAGCTGAGAATGTGTATGCAACAGCTTTGACCATTGGAACGGTTACAGGAAATGCACTGGATGTTGCTAATTTAGATTTATCTGCTGTTATGGACCTTTATAGTTCCTATATTCATCTTGAATTGGATAGAGAGGCAAAACTGTGCAATGGTAAGCACAGTAATAATGTTATGTACTCACTCTGTTCAATTGTCATTGATGGGAAATTTTCTGTTGCCAATGGATCTCCTGCACCAGGAGGAAATGTCCTCAAAACTAAAAAAAAGCTAAATGAACTACTAGATTTGTATAGTAATACAATTACATTTAATTCTGACAATAGTGCTACAAAAGACAATGAAAAATTACTGGCAGGCAAACTAGTGATGTTCCTTGCCATTTTGGAGTTACTCACTGTTGGCTTTCAATCTGCTTGTTTAATTTTTGAAGACATCTTTGACAAAATCAATGGCATTTGTAAAGGTCCAGTTCCTCATAAGTTGGAGGATATTTTGTTGCCTTCAGAATGTGTTGTCAAGGCTCCAGACTTACAAGAGAAAAGCAAAAACAATGTAGCTGATAAATTTACAATTTTGGAGAGTTTATATGAAGACTATGTGTGGTTAATTGAAGTATCATCTCAGCTGGAGCATCTTGTAAGTGACAGCAGAATGTCACCGGTGTCCCTGAGGAAAGTTCTCACGGCAGCTGTCAAAGTGGCTCCAGAAAACCAAAGATTTCTCCTACTCCTTGCTCAGAACCAAGTAGGTGTTTTATTTCTTTGTAAATTATGGTAGAGGGTTGTTATTTAGCTCAGTACACAGAAAGGTGGCATTTGTTTATTAGACTCTACAATAATTATATTTTATTCAAACTTGTGCATTGTGCATAATTATATATGTTTATAAATATGACAGCTTTAACCCTCAAACCGCGCATATCATACATAAATGATATCAGTGACAAAACCGAAATCGCGCACATCATTTATATATGATTTCGTGTCTAGCGCTATAATTTAAACACCCCGCCTGGGATAGGGGCAGCTATAGTACAGCCACGACTGATAGTTGCCAGATCCCACCTAGAAAAAAATCCAGCCCAACATTTTGGGAGTAAGAGCGTCAGTATTGCGCCAGCCACCAAGGCTGGCGCACGCAGCACGAGCTCACAGCACCGCTGTTCAGCTTGTGACCACAGCATCGCCTACAAATGCCAAAATATAAGTGATACTGCTATTATTTAGCAGTGATAGTATTACTGAAGCCCCCTGAATTTGATAAAACTGACCAGGATTCTGATAACAGCTTGATTGTGGAGATATTTAGCGCTGTGCTCGATGGAGGGAGGAGTACAGCTGTGGAGGGAGGATTGTGGCGTGTCTTCTGACTGTGTGTGGCCACCTTTTATTGACTGCACTCACCATACCAGCTTAGTGGTTCGCTATGGTGAACACAAATGTAGATACTTACATATAACGTGTGTATAGTGTGAGATAACAGCGAGAGGAGTAGGTTGGGAGCCGCCATTTTGGTGAGAGGAGCGTCGTCTGCAGGAATTATCGTGTTGTTTACTGGTGACCACAAAGGGTCTTTGGGCACCATACCAGCTTATTTGTACAAGTATGGTGAATAAAACAGGTAGATACTTATATATAATGTGTATATAGCATAATAACACCACATCCAATATTGTTGGAGGAGAAATATTAGTGCGTGTGGCCTTGAGGGTGGCCGCCGATCAGCTGACTGTGGAGTAGCTACGTCTTTGTGCGTTTACTCACCATACAAGCTTAGATGTACAGTTATGGTGAACAAAACATGTAAATACGTATATATAACGTCTGTGTATAGTGAATAAATGCAAAAACAGTATTGTGGGAGGTAAATGAGGGTGAGTGAGGTGGTGTTGAGGGAGGGCGTGGCAGTGAGTGGCTCGCTGGTGTGTGGCGGCCACTCCTCGTTGCTTTTTGACTCACAAGACCAACTTAGTAGTTCGTTATGGTGAACAAAACATGCAGATACTTATATATAACCTGTGTATATAGTGTAACAACAGCAAAACTATTTGTTTATTGTTTTATGAACATAATAATTGAATCACTTATATGCACACCATAATTTTGAGTACAGCGATGGTTCACACATTTTATAATATAAATATACCACAATTCACTGTATGGAATAATATTACTGCAAAAAAACTAAGAAAAAATCAATCAGAGACATTGAAATAATTAGGAAATAATATATTTGTGGCAACTGCCGTCTGACAGCTCGGGCGGAGTAGACCTCGTCTGGCGAAGGTTCTGCCAACGCCCTTTTTTGCCACACTTCCCTACCCTACTGCGGCTAAAATATGCTACCTACGATTTTTTTGTTATTTTTTCCGTGATCAGGGAACAAAAATAAACAATTCTATAAGACGAAAGAATTTTTTGATTTTTTTTTTGTTGCGCCTGTGGGTGTGAATTCCATTTGGGCCCCTAGCGGTTTGAGGGTTAACTACCANCACAGAGGTATGAGCTACGAGGAGCGACTGCAGGAATTAAACCTCACTTCGTTGGAAGACAGAAGAGTTAGGGGGGGGGACATGATCACCACATTCAAGATTCTCAGGGGAATCGACAGGGTGATAAAGACAGGCTGTTTAACACAAGGGGCACACGCACTAGGGGACACAGGTGGAAACTGAGTGCCCAAATGAGCCACAGAGATATTAGAAAGAACTTTTTTAGTGTCAGAGTGGTTGACAAATGGAATGCATTAGGAAGCGATGTGGTGGAGGCTGACTCCATACACAGTTTCAAGTGTAGATATGATAGAGCCCATTAGGCTCAGGAAACTGTACACCTGTTGATTGACGGTTGAGAGGCGGGACCAAAGAGCCAGAGCTCAACCTCCGCAAGCACAACTAGGTGAGTACACACACACACAACACACACACACACACACACACACACACACACACAACACACACACACACACACACACACACACACACACACACATAGAAATAGGTCAGAGGGTCATTGCACGAGACAACCAACGGCTAGAAAAGCGGAGTCCAAGAGCTATAGAGCTCGATCCTGCAGGCACAAATAGGTGAATACACACACACACATACACAAACACAAAATAGCTTCCTTCATCTTCAGATAACTTGTAGGACCTCTATCATGTCCTCTCCGGCATCGCCAGCAGGTTCCTCGTGTCCCTTGGACTCCCTGAGCTCTCGCCCGAAGTCTCTGCCAACTATATGTACTTTTGAACAAATCCACACGGGCCGTGACGAGGGTTCGAACCTACGTCCGAGAGGATCCCAGACGCTGCCTTAATCGACTGAGCTACAACATGGTTAAAAGAATTGCAACCGGGAAATCATCCTGATTTACCAACGGATCCTGCAGTCTCTCCGAGACAAACCAGGTAGCTCAACTATTTGTTCGTTTGATGCATCGTGCTGTTGTGGTTTCTGTGTGTATGTGTACTTTTTCACATAATAAACTTGGTGTTATGATAATGTGCGCGTGGTAGGACTGTATCAAGTTTTTAGATACAAATTCATAGTTCAAACGAGTCTTGAATTATGAGAAAGTGCTGAGCTTTCACTGAAGTGTGGTTCGCTATGTTCAATTTCTCAATTTCTTTATTATGCACCCCATACCCATCCCGTGGGCGGTGGTGTAAAGGGTTACAGAGGTACATAATAGGTTCAGGAACTGAACCCTCTAATTACAAAAGAAGAAACTATTATCCACAGTTCACCATTGTAACGGTCTTTTTTGTTTAACACTTTCTTTAAAGAGATTGATGATAGAAAATGAGATTAAAACGGTAGCTTAACTGTTTTCTCACCTGGCAGAATGCAGGGGGGGGGGGGAATATTGTTGATGGGGAGTGGAAGCCTCTTATGATTGTTGAAGCCTCCATAGCCAGGCTGGGCGCGGCTGTAGATACTGTCAGCCGCCCATAACCTGACTGCTGGGCTGTACTGATATATTGTCCGCTATGTAGTGAAATTGAAATTGAAATAAGGTTATTGAGGTAAAATACACACAAAGGGATGAGATAGCTCAAGCTATTCTCACCCCGTTCAGTACAACGTGTTCATACATACATAGACACACATCACACACAATAAACATATTGCCGAACATTCTGAGCGATAACCATTTAATTCCTTTTTTTCGGAAACAGGAAACCTGTGTATATAATAATTCAATATATAATATAGTAATATATATACTTTAGGCTTGTATCTAGGTCCCCCCCCCTCTCCTAGTTGTAACTACTGACCTTCCCCCAGGATGCAACCTCACGAAAGTTACCTAACTACCGGGTACCTATTTACTGATGGTGAACAGCGGCATCAGGTGAAAGGATACGTACTCAACCATTTCTAAGATTGTAACTTGCTTAGCTAAATGAGTTGTGGGGTTCAGTCCCTGAACCCCTATGTGCCTCTGTAACCCTTTCCACTACCGCCCACAGATTTATTTATTTATTTATTTATTTATTTATGTATTTATATACAAGAAGGTACATTGGGTTTGTGAGAATACATAGCATAGTATTTACGATCTTGTAAAGCTACTAGTGCGCGCAGCGTTTCGGGTATGGGTGCATAATAAATGAACTAAACTAAACTGTCCCATCCTAGAATCGAACCCGAGTCCCCGATTATGAGCCGAGAACGAAGGCAACTGTATTTAGAGATCCTGTAATATAATATAATATAATATAATATAATATAATATAAATATATAATATAATATATAGGCTGCCAGGATTAATTTATCTATTAGGACTAATAATACGTAGTTCTGAATAATCAGTTGGGTAGTTCAGAGCCCGAACCGTTAGGCTTAACGACCAAGGGTTTTGTAATACAGCTTGCTTCGTTCTCGACTTACAATCGGGGACCCGGGTTCGATTCCCTGACGGGAGAGAAATTCTTGGACATGTTTCTTTTCACCTGTTCCACTGTTTACAAGGCATTAACAGGTACCCAAGAGTCGGTGAAGTGTTGTGGAGTTACATCCAGATTTTATATTATTATTATTATTATTATTATTATTATATTATTATTATTATTATTATTTTCTACCACAGGCGTGGCCACATAATAACAATGCTAACCAGTATATATACATTTTCTTCTGTCCTCCATGGACAGGGTTAGAGATTTGTTAAACATATAGTTCAGGGATTTATTGAACAATCAACCACAGAAGGTGACTGTAGTACTTTTAAAATGGTAGGCTGAGTTACGTCCAGTGGCAGGTCAATAGTGGGCCTGAGGCTGGGCCTCGTTGACCCTAAGTATAGCACACTTTCTCTCCCCGACATCGGGAATTATAATAGTTCCTCACCATCGTTGTTGTTGTTATAGATTCATCTACTCGGAACAAGTTCCAAGTAGCACGGACTATGGTGAACCCGTAACTTACGTGGTACAGGAGCGGGGCAAGTAGCACAGGCTATGGTGAGCCCGTAGTGAATTTACCTGACACAGGAGTGGTGCTGTGTTCCTCACCGTCAAGCCCAAATGGTTTCCCATTGTCAAGGACGGGGCGCCTGTTATGCTAATCGAGGTCTTCCTAGGCCAACGACTGCCGTTCTCAAAATGCAACCCACAACAGTTGCCTAACTCCCAGATACCTATCTTATTAGGTCAAGATAAAAATGCAATCCACAACAGTACCCTAACTCTCAGATACTTATGTTACTAGGTCAACCTAACCACTTAGGCTGGACGGTACAGCAACGGTATCGCTTCATGCAGGTCGGCGTTCAATCCCCGACCGTCCAAGTGGTTAAGCACCATTCCTTCCCCCGTCCCATCCCAAAATCATATCCTGACCCCTTCCCACGGCTATATAGTCGTAATGGCTTGGCTCTTTTCCCCATAGTTCCCTTCCCCTTACTAGGTCAAGATGTACCGTGTGTAATTATGTTCTTTGTTGTTATTAGCTTACTTAGGTTGATGAGCATTTATGTAGCCACCCTAGACAACAGCGAGCTACGTGATGCTAAGAGAGCCCCAGGAGCCAGATTCACGAAGCAATTACGCAAGTACTTACGAACGTGTACATCTTTCATCAATCTTTGATGGCTTTGGTTACATTTATTTAATAGTTTACAAGAATGAAAACTTCCCAGTCAACTGTTGTTATTTTTATAAACATCCTCCTGGTGCTTCGAAGCTCCTTAACTGTTTAATAATTGTGAACAAAGCCGCCAAAGATTGAGAAAAGATGTACAGGTTCGTAAGTGCTTGCGTAAGTTCTTCGTGAGTCTAGCCCCTGGTCGAATTTCCTTGTAGGTCGCCCTGGTCACGGACATTGAAGTCACAGGCGTCCCAACGGAGGTTTTGACATGTTTCTGTATCACATCAGAAACATGTCAAACATCCGCAGCTGCAGTGGCCGGTCACACCCACGCAACACGCACACGACCCAAAGCACTACCGGAGGATATAAATACAAGCAGAGTCAACTCTGAAGCATTCATTACGATTCACCAGCCTCGCTCTCGGCTCCAGCTGCTGCTTCTTGTTTGTGGCCCGTGCTTGTAAACGACGGCTGGCAGCCGAGGTGGTGGTGGCGGCGTGGTGTGTTGACCAGGCGGCGGTACTCACCTAGTTGTACTCACCTAGTTGTGACTGCGGGGGTTGAGCTTTGGCTCTTTGGTCACAGTAGCGGTGGTGTGTTGACACTGACTAGATCACTAGACAGTAGCCAGATCACTAGACAGTAACCAGATCACTAGACAGTAACCAGATCACTAGACAGTAACCAGATCACTAGACAGTAACCAGATCACTAGACAGTAACCAGATCACTAGACAGTAACCAGATCACTAGACAGTAACTAGATCACAAGACAGTAACCAGATCACTAGACAGTAACCAGATCACTAGACAGTAACCAGATCACTAGACAGTAACCAGAGCACAAGAGAGTAACCAGATCACTAGACAGTAACCAGATCACTAGACAGTAACCAGATCACAAGACAGTAACCAGACCACTAGACAGTAACCAGACCACTAGACAGTAACCAGATCACAAGAGAGTAACCAGATCACTAGACAGTAACCAGATCACAAGACAGTAACCAGACCACTAGACAGTAACCAGAGCACAAGAGAGTAACCAGATCACTAGACAGTAACCAGATCACTAGACAGTAACCAGATCACAAGACAGTAACCAGACCACTAGACAGTAACCAGACCACTAGACAGTAACCAGACGACTAGACAGTAACCAGATCACTAGACAGTAACCAGACCACTAGACAGTAACCAGATCACTAGACAGTAACCAGATCACTAGACAGTAACCAGATCACTAGACAGTAACCAGACCACTAGACAGTAACCAGACCACTAGACAGTAACCAGATCACAAGAGAGTAACCAGATCACTAGACAGTAACCAGACCACTAGACAGTAACCAGAGCACAAGAGAGTAACCAGATCACTAGACAGTAACCAGATCACAAGACAGTAACTAGATCACTGTAAACACAGTACCACTAGTGAGTACAAAACTTGGTGAAGTGTGGATTTCTAACCTTTTTCTGTTAATGTGTGATTTATCAAGTACATTTTGTATTCATATATTGTGTTTCTTAATTGAAGATTGGGTTTGCTTCATGTGTTGCGTGATCAGCATATGCAACACACAGTTGGAACACAGGATAGGTCAAAGCTTTGTTTATAATACTTGATGTGTGATGGTTTGTCAAGGCCGTCGATGTTGGTGAAGCTACTACTAGTGCTGCTGACGTCACTGGAGATGGCGTCAGTATAGTTGACGTCACTGAGGCTGGAGTCAGTGTAGTTGATGTCGCTGGGACTATCATCTGTTGAGCTGACATCGGCAGGGCTGGCGTCTGTGAGACTATACGCTGAGGCTGCCGATTAATAGGGCTGACGTCTCTCAGCATTTGGTCACTTGTCATCCCAAATCCCGAACGAAGTTTCATTTGCTTTCAAACTCATCTTTTTCTCCATAGAAAGTTATATAAACGGAGCTATAGGTAGTTGACCCCCCCCCCACGGGGCGACACTGTACAGGCTCACAATCTGTCACTGCTACGCTCACAATCAACACAATCTGTCACTGCTATGCACACAATCAACACAATCTGTCACTGCTACGAACATTCAGTTGTTATGTCTTTTTGATGGTTTTTGTCTAGCTTCCGTATCTCTCCTCGTATTTTACGTCAGGAGCAATACAGTATTTTTTCGCGAGAAATAAGTTTGCAGATCAGAGCACAGATAAAGTGCTCAGCATATGCGTTGGTTAACAACGAAACTCAGAGAGGGCGGGGAGATGTAAAAGTGGGGAGGGCTTACCTGGGGAGAAGCGGAGAGGGCTCACCTGGGAGAAGAAGTAGGAGGGCTCACCTGGGGAGAAGCAGGAAGGGCTCACCTGGGGAGGAGCAGGAAGGGCTCACCTGGGGAGGAGCAGGAAGGGCTCATCTGGGGAGGAGCAGGAAGGGCTCATCTGGGGAGGAGCAGGAAGGGCTCACCTGGGGAGGAGCAGGAAGGGCTCACCTGGGGAGAAGCAGGAAGGGCTCACCTGGGGAGGAGCAGGAAGGGCTCACCTGGGGAGAAGCAGGAAGGGCTCACCTGGGGAGGAGCAGGAAGGGCTCACCTGGGGAGAAGCAGGAAGGGCTCACCTGGGGAGGAGCAGGAAGGGCTCACCTGGGGAGAAGCAGAAGGGCTCACCTGGGGAGGAGCAGGAAGGGCTCACCTGGGGAGGAGCAGGAAGGGCTCACCTGGGGAGAAGCAGGAAGGGCTCACCTGGGGAGGAGCAGGAAGGGCTCATCTGGGGAGGAGCAGGAGGGATCACCTGGGAGAAGCGGAGAGGGCTCACCTGGGGAGGAGCAGGAAGGGATCACCTGGGGAGAAGCAGGAAGGGCTCACCTGGGGAGAAGCGGAGAGGGCTCACCTGGGGAGAAGTAAGGAGGGCTCACCTGAGAAAAAGTAAGGAGGGCTCACCTGGGAAAAAGTAAGGAGGGCTCACCTGGGAGAAGTAAGGAGGGCTCACCTGGGGAGAAACGGGGAGAGGGAAGCAGAGATAGGGGGGCGGCAGGCAGGCAGGTAAGTCTGGAGTCCAGTAAGCCGCTAAGCTCACCATGTTCTTATATACCCCGCCTGCGCCTCCCCCGCGTTATTAATCTGCTAATTATAGACCACAAGTTCCTGCGAGGCTGCAAGGTAAGGAAGAGTGGGCAGTGAGGGGTGGAGGAGGAGGCCAGGTGGGAGTGGGCAGGAAAAGATGGCAGGGAAGAGGAGGAGGATGATGGCATGGTAAACGAAGTGAGAGATTCCATTCACCTAGGCTCTAGGAGATTCGAACCGTGAACCCGCGCGTGTGAAGGTTCACACGCGCGAAGCTCTATTGACCGAGCTATTGAGTAGTCTTAATAAGGAGACGTCCATTTATTTCCACGTAAGTGAAAATGGCAATGTATTTAGGAAGGGAGATGTAGGTAGCTTTCGTCCCGGAGAGACGCCCACCACACATTATTATTATTATTATTTATTATTATTATTATTATTATTATTATTATATATTATTATTATTATTATTATTATTATTATTATTATATAATATGATGTCCTGTATATGTACGTCCTCAGGGCAGGTAGCAGAATGTACTACAACTTGTTGATGGTGTTCTAGTCTTGTATACCATTGTATACCTGATATATCACTTTCTCATTTTATTTTTCGTTGTGTGTTGCACGAGACATTAAATGAAAACTTGCTTTGATTTAGTGTTNCTCTGGGCCTCATCACCGACGTAGGCGTCCTTCTGACCCATACCGACCATCACACCCTGGTGACGAGCTCGGCCGACGATGGAGGGAAGACGGAGAGGGGGAGCGTCGTCACCGGCGAAGCCGGCCTTGAACCATGCCGGAGCCATTGTCGACCACTAGGGCAGCCAGTCCTCGTCGTCGCACATGGTTATTGTGTAAGGATTCCCTAGATGAAAACTGTAAATCGACATGTAACTTTAAATATTATCTTATAAAAAGCGAAGTCCTACATAATTATTATTAATTTTCGCATAATGTATATTAATTTGATGACTTTTAAAGGATTCTTTGTGTTGATGCAGTCTAGAGTTTAATTGTTTCTTGGATATGAGACGGGATATAAAGTTGAATATCCCTTTCGCAATCATTACACTCAAGATTTTTAACATAATTTCCTTATCTAGTGATAGACAACAATATGATTCACTGTATAAATAACAGCTAATCCCCCTGTTTAGATAAGTAACGATGTGGGACCATCGTACATATATTGATGTAATGCACAATTAGAAAGTAAATTTTGGTTCTAGGGAATTTGGACAACCGGAAACATTTTGTATTTATGTTGCTAATAAAATCTACCTCACCTCTTCTGGCCATCCCAGGTCTAATACACGCTACCTGAGGCAAAATATAGTATATATAATATATATATATATATAATATATATATCTATTATATATATATATATATATATATATATATATATATATATATATAGGCCTGGTATGTGATATACCAGGCCTAGTAATATTTAAGTAATATTTTTCCAGACTGTATAAAGTGAATAGTGCCAAATTCTATTAATTGTCTATTACATCAGTATATGTACAATGGTCCACATAATTTCTAAAAGTACTATCTAAACAGGAGGATGGGATGGTAAAAAAAAAATATCTCAATATTTTGATAAAAACAAATTATTTCGCTGATTGACTGTCAGTTTTTATAAAATAAAAAAATAAATTAATTTCCTACAATGCTGTTCACTTATCCTTGAATGTTATTTCTGAAAAAAAGTTAAAATAATTTCACTAAAACAGCCTAGGCTAACTTTAGGCTCCGCCAAATATGTTCCCAATTGAGCCCCTGTAGCGCTTATTTCTGGCGCTGGTAGGGCTTACATTATTTTGTTAATGAGACAACGGTATACAGCATACAATTAAATTAGGAAATGTAAATTTGTAATAATATAAAATATATCTTTATTTAACTCATAATTATCTTAAATCTTAAATCAAGATTATCAAATAGCGATGGCACTAAATGACTTTGTGAAGAAAGAGCTTAATACAATAACTAGATTTCTTTGATTAAGTAATTAATCCCCTTAATGTGAATATCCTTTATCAGGTACAAATAATCTTCAAAATATTTACAAAGAACATATTTGAATTGTCCCAGTAAGTACATAAATCTCATAGAAACAAGCGTAAATCATCTTTATCTTTTCTTATGTTGCTTTTGAAAACTTAAAAGTAAAATTGTCGTTATATCGACAACTTCCGTATTCTTCAGATTTTGTCTTAGCAGAAGAAAATCTTTTGATGATTTAAGATTTGGTAAATCTTAACCAAGACTAACTCGTATCAACTCAAACATTAAATTCTGGCAAGGTCACCGAATGTTTGTGCCCGGAAACACAAAACTGTATCTGTTGATAAAATAAGTTTTCAGGCCCTTTTGTGTGTCTACAGTATGTGTGTATGTGTGTGTCTGTGTATGTGTCTGTGTATTTGTCTGTGTTTTTGAGTCGGTATGGGCTTGCGTGAATGTTTTTTCATGGGGGAGGAGGGGCTGAGGTTAATGAGCTTGTAGGAGTTAATGCTTGAATATGCGCGCTTCTGTGTATGTGTGTGTGTGTGCTTGCAAATTGATGTGCATTTAGTTGTGTTGACGTGTACTACTAAAACACTATATTGTTTTCGCCCACATAATCTGTAATACCTATTGAGAGCATGTATACGCTTTTATACAATAAGCACCCGAGGGACGTGCCACTTAGATACAGCCAGGCGTATCCATAAGCTTAAAGTATTCAATGTGTGTTCTTTGTTACAAAATAATTACCGTACATATGGGTAAATTCATCACCCATATGGCTAGGAGGCTGGTGATGCTCGGGATAGGATGGCAACGTTAATTAATAGCATCCCGTCCTGGGTTGGCCAGAGTAGGAAATGCTATCAGCAGTAACGGTGGCCAGAGCTTAGCAATAAAAAAAATGTCTTCAGTATTGCCTGGCACGTCTCACAGTCAGGTGGGGTTAAGGAATGACATTGTTCGTTTGTTGTAAATATTTTAACTGGCTTTGTTTGGTTTTCAACTGTATGTTTTTTTTTTTGGGGGGGGCGAGTAACCTTGGTTACTTTATAAGTTACCCTTGTCAATAATTGGATATGGGGAAAGTCAACGTAATGCGATGGTTGGTCTCTACATTAAGAAGATATATTTGGTCTCTAGAGAAGAATCCTGCCCTGATATGGCTACCCACGGCCCGAGCCTCTTGCTGAATCACTTGTGACAAAAGATTATTGATGTGTGTATTTGTGTGGGTGATTAAATATGTATGTGTATGTATATATGTATACGTATATATATTTACATGTATGTATGAGTATCTGTACATGTATATATACCATTAATAATTTTGTAATTAGCGTCAAAAGATTGTTATTTGCTTAGCTAAATGAACTAGAGGGTTCAGTTCCTGAACCGATTATGTGCCTCTGTAATCCTTTACACCACCGCCCACGGGATGGGTATGGGGTGCATAATAAAGAAAGATTGAATTGATGACCACCAAGCACCTTTACGTGTAATTTTGTCACCCCCTGCAGGTGTAGATGTGAGGATGGAGGTGAATGAAGAGAGTTCACACTTCTCATACTGCCCACCCACCCTCGACTAATACGGCACTTCACCTCATCTTACATGGTAATGTGTAATGTTGGTTCACCTAATTTGTATCCTCCTTCCATTGGTAAGCCCTTGTCTACACTACTTGTCATAACACTGGCCACTCACTACTGACATGGCACAGACACCGGAGGCAAACATAAACAGGATAAAACATCGGCAGCGTATGGGACGCGGGAAATATACGAACATTGTTTAGAAACCCAAATCAGGATTCATTCAAGGCCATCTACACAACATTTGTTAGACCAACACTGGAATATACAGCACCGGCATGGAATCCGCACCTTATGAAGCATCAAATTAACATTGAAAATGCACAAAGGTTTGCAACAAAATTGATGCCAGAGCTAAGAGGGTTAGGCTACGAGGATAGGCTAATGGAACTAAATCTCACAACTAAAGGACAGAAGGAACAGAGGTGATATGATCACGACATATTAGATAATAAAGGAAATAGAAAAGGTGGACAAGGATAACCCTCTTCAAATTCAGTGAAAGTAGGACAAGAAAAAACAAGTGGAGATTGGAAGTGCAAATGAGCCTCAGGAATGTAAGGCCGATGTAAGGCTTCTCCTACTTAAAGGCCTGGTCAGAGACTGGGCCGTGGAGACACTGATCCCCGAAATCGTCAACAGGTACCCTGTACGGTTAGTCAACAAGTGGAATGCACCGAAAGAAGAAGTTGTGGAAGCCACCTCTACCCACAACCTTAAGACTAGGTTCAAGAGAGAACTTAAACGTCAGAACATTAAAGTTTTAACGCAAACACGTACAGCGAGGCAAGTAGGCGGGGCAGGAAGGTCTACACCTAACCCCTGTAAACACTGTTAGGTAAGACCTTAGGTAAACACCTTCCATCTACCACTTACGGGCTAGTAATGCCCGTGCCACCTCTTAGGTGGCTTAATCCTTATCAATCAATCACCTACCACGTGTCACAACACTTCCCCCACCTACCACTTGTCACAACACTGCCCCCACCTACCACTTGTCACGGCACTCCCCACCTACCAGTGTCACGCACTCCCCCACCCACTACACTCCTTATGGTCACTTACGGGTCCTGGCCGAGAGGTGCGTGGAGAACACACTGACCGCAAGACCACTGTGCTTATTTATATATATTCCCAGCAACAGCGCTTGTGTGGGTGGGTTTAAATTCCTCACTGGTGAAAACTTGCCAATGAATATCAAAATTTCTCGAGGATTATTGGCCAAGGACATTAACAACAAAGGAAGCGTCGGAACAATGTAATTTTAGAATTTGAACTGGATTATCAATATAGATTTTCTAGACACAATATCGACCCAGATTATTTACATTTGTCCAGTATTGGACCAAATAAATCATAATATATGTTTCGTAGTTCCTGCAAAAACACATTTTTTTAGGGGATTTTTCTATCATTATTGTTCTGTATTCAAGAGTCACGAAGAATAATCTAATCATTCTTTGTGAATCGTTAATTTGCTCTGCATTGAAATGGATTAAATTAACTGGAGGTTCAAGTGGTGATAAAGAATCATCTGGGAATGTAGCTGAGATCCAAGAACTTCTCGTCAGCCTCGAGTCATGTAAATTGATACTGCGGCCTTCCTGCCAACCCCCCACCCCCCAAGCCTCAGTTACTGGTTATTGCTAGTGGTAGTCACCCAGGAACACGGAGCATGGGCGGCTAGCCTCAGTTACTGGTTACTGCTAGTGGTAGTCACCCAGGAACACGGAGCATGGGCGGCTAGCATGCCATGGGTGAGGACGCTGCAAAAGAGTCTAACGTGATATGCCGTTTTTTGTTTTATTTTTTGTTTGGGCGTTTGGATTTTTGTTTGTGGGGGGGGGGGGTTGCATTTTAGAGTTTTACGTGGGTGTGTCATAGTTGGTGTTTTTTTTAAATAGGGATTTGTATTTTATACTTCATATTTTGACGTTTTATGGAGCACGGCTCTTCAAACCTTTTCCCCTCACGACCAAGTTCGATAATATCAAATACCGTCACTACCCTAGTGTGACACTACATACATACATACATACATACATACATACATACATACATACATACATACATACATACATACATACATACATACATACATACATACATACTTACAAATTCCACTATGAATCTTATATTTAGTTGACCAGACCACACACTAGAAGTTGAAGGGACGACGACGTTTCGGTCCGTCCTGGACCATTCTCAAGTCGCTTGAGAATATTTATATTATATTTATATTTATATTTATATTTAATTTTATATTTAATTTTATATTTAATATTTATATTTAATTATTATATTTAATTTTATTAAATAAAATTTCTCTTATATTTAATTTTATATTGATTTTTGTAATAGATAATTTTAAGCTGGCAATTAAAGTGATTGATTTTACTTTCATCTGAGGAGAATCTTTCAAGGTTTCTGTTGATTACTGAACTTACTTACATATGCCATTTGTCAACTGTTCATGAAAAGTGTAAATGCTATTTGGTAAATATTTCAGGAGTCTCCATATGTGATCAACGTGGTCATTTGTCCTTTGCTTCCAGTATTAATTAAAGTCTGTAGCTCAAATTATTTCTGCAAGATGTACATTGCTAATTATGCATTTACAAGTAACATTTTTTTATGGTTTAACCATAATAAGGCAATTAAATGTTTTCCGTGGAAACTCGTTTTAATATGTTCAATATACTGTCCTGAGATAAATACAACTTTAATTTTTTACTGTTTATTGGGGTTCGGTTCGGTCAAATATGCTATATGATACAAGAAACTTAGTTACAGATAATGTTACAATTTGATTACAATGTAATCTAGAAGCACTTGCGGTGAACGATGCCGGGTCCGGACTCGTCGTACTCCTCCTTGGTGATCCACATGGACTGGAAGGTGGACAGAGAGGCCAAGATGGAGCCACCGATCCAGACGGAGTACTTACGCTCGGGAGGAGCAATGATCTTGATCTTGATGGTGGAGGGAGCCAGAGCTGTGATTTCCTTCTGCATGCGGTCAGCAATACCAGGGTACATTGAAGTGCCACCTGAGAGTACATTGTTAGCGAATAAGTCCTTTCTGATATCAATGTCGCACCTCATGATGGAGTTGTAGACAGTCTCATGGATACCAACAGATTCCATACCCAGGAAGGAAGGCTGGAACAAAGACTCTGGGCAACGGAAACGTTCGTTACCGATGGTGATGATCTGACCATCAGGAAGTTCGTAGGATTTTTCCAGATTTGAAGAGGAGGAGGCAATATTCATCTCACTTTCAAAATCAAGTGCGACGTAACATAGCTTTTCCTTTATGTCACGAACAATTTCTCGTTCAGCAGTAGTCGTAAAGGAGTAGCCTCTCTCAGTGAGAATCTTCATCAGGTAGGCAGTCAAGTCACGGCCAGCTAGATCGAGACGAAGGATAGCGTGAGGAAGAGCATAACCCTCGTAGATGGGGACAGTGTGGGACACTCCATCACCAGAGTCCAGCACGATACCTGTGGTACGACCAGAGGCGTACAGGGACAGCACGGCCTGAATGGCGACATACATGGCAGGTGTAGCAAAAGTCTCGAACATGATCTGTGTCATCTTCTCACGGTTGGCCTTGGGGTTGAGAGGGGCTTCTGTTAACAAAACAGGGTGCTCTTCAGGAGCAATACGCAGCTCGTTGTAGAAGGAGTGATGCCAGATCTTCTCCATGTCGTCCCAGTTGGTGATGATGCCGTGCTCGATGGGGTACTTGAGAGTCAGGATACCTCTCTTGCTCTGGGCCTCATCACCGACGTAGGCGTCCTTCTGACCCATACCGACCATCACACCCTGGTGACGAGGACGGCCGACGATGGAGGGGAAGACGGCGCGGGGAGCGTCGTCACCAGCGAAGCCGGCCTTGACCATGCCAGAGCCATTGTCCATAACAAGAGCTGTGGTGTCAACATCGTCGGACATTCTGTCTAGAAGTTTTTAAAGATCTGAAAAATGTGGAATTGTTGTAAATAAATCGTTTAATTATTAGAATTAAATGCATACCATGTAATTTTATTTATATCTATAGCAAATACAAAATTATTAACAATATTAATATTATATTATAGCTATAGTCAATATGCCGACAATTTCTGTCCCTGCAGAATTAACTTGGCTATTATCTTTTAGATACCATATAGAAACCACCCTGTGCTTTGGCAATCACTATTTTAAGCTCAGAATGCATGCTTATCTCATTTGTTAAGAGTAACATAGCCTAGTAAAGAACATTTGCAGCTTCATCTTTTGACTGAGTTAGTAGGCTATATTAGCATAAGAGAGCGAGATGTCTGAGTATCAGCCAATAAATTCAGCAAACTTAGCTGTTCCTACTCCATGGCTTTAGCTAGGCTATATGTTGACGTTGCAGGCGATGAGTCACATTAACGTGGCAGAAGTAGTTTGACCAGACCACATACTAGAAGGTGAAGGGACGACGACGTTTCGGTCCGTCCTGGACCATTCTCCAGTCGATTCATTCCCAAGTCGATTGTATCGACTTGAGAATAGTCCAGGACGGACCGGAACGTCGTCGTCCCTTCACCTTCTAGTGTGTGGTCTGGTCAAACGTTGACGTTCATTTGCATCACCTGCTGAGTAGATATGACCCAATATAAACTCTCAGCAACACTACTTTCACTTCCCATATCACTTTGTAAATGAATCTGAAAAATCACCCTGTCATCTTAAAATGATAGTACCTATAGCAACTGTGGATACACTCTACACAATGTGGGCTCTTGAACTCATGTTATATTCTTCGATAGTATAGGATTTTGTGAATTAGTAGCAAAAAGGTTCTTGGGTAGATATGATTTAATATTGCAGTTTACATAACGAAAAGAATAACAATGGAATCTGAGAATGTCAGAAATATTTGTACATCCATCTAAAAATAATATTAATAATAATAATAAAAAGAGATGCAATTCAGGGTTCATATAGAGATTTATCAGCGTAAATATCCCAAGAAAATGTATATATGTGTATTTATTTATCTATTTATTTATTTATTTATTTATTTTTTATATACAAGAAGGTACATTGGGGAGTACATAGTAATGATGATGATTCATTTACATTCTTGTAAAGCCACTAGCACGCATAGCGTTTCGGGCAAGTCCTTAATTTAACAGATAATTTTAAGTAGATAATTTCCAGATCTTTTTAACTACATAGCGAGTACCTACCAACATAACGAGTTCGGAACCTCAGGACTTCGGATTCGTAGCCCTGAGGTTCTGGGTTCGATCCCCGGTGGAGGAGACAAATGGGCAAAATGTTTCTTTCACCCTGATGCTCCTGTTACCTAGCAGTAAATAGGTACCTGGGAGTTAGCTGCTACGGGCTGCTTCCTGGGGGGGGGGGGGGGGTGAAGGTTGTAACAAAAAGGAGGCCTAGTCGACGACCGGGCCGCGGGGACGCTAATCCCCGAAATCATCTCAAGATAACCTCAAGATAGATTAATACACAATAATAACAATACACTATAATGAATAGGATTACTAGATACATTAGGGTAAAATTTCAGGGTTATAAATTGGTTCATTGTAGCACAATTTGAGGATCATTTCAAGGAATAATACAGTAGAATATGCACTCAATATAACAACCATGATATCAGATGATATCAATGATTACAGGTAAAGTTATATGGCTCAGGTACATATATTAGGGGATTGGGATTAGATACAGTGCGAGTTAAAGCACTAGGTAAGAAACTATGAAGGTGAAATTAGGTACTTTTTGGTTTTGGTTTTGAATAAGGAAAAAATTGGACAGCTTTTCCATTCGTTAGGGAGTGAGTGCCATAGACCAGGTCCCTTTATTTGCATAGAGTGTTTTACACAGATTAGGTTTGACTCTGGGGATATCAAAGAGATATTTATGTCTGATGTGGTGATTTTGTGTTCTATTACATCTGTCCAGGAAGAGTTTCAGAACAGGGTTTGCACCTAAGAAAGGGGTTTTGTAAATGTAATTGGCACAAGAGAATGTGTGTGGAGTGAATTTATGTTTAGCATGTTTAGGGATTTAAACAGAGGAGCTGTGTGTTGTCTGAAAGCAGTTTGTTATTGTTCTGATAGCAGATTTTTGCTGGGTGATGATGGGCTTAAGGTACTTTGCAGAGGTTGAACTCCATGCACAGATACCATAAGTAAGATAGGGATAGATAAGTGCATAATATAGTGAGAGGAGAGCAGAGTAAGGTACATAGACTTAGTTAATATGTGATTTTAGAGAGTATACCACCTGTTTTAGAGACTTAGTTATATGTTGTATGTGGGTGCTAAAGATGAGTCTCTTGTCTAAGTATAGGCCAAGGAACTTTTCATCATTTTTATTGCTGTTGTGGGGGTCGATCTCGACCCATTGTTGATGTGACGACTTATACTGAATTTTGTAACATGTTCACCAAGATTGTAACTTGCTTAGCTAAATTAATTGTGGAGTTCAGTCCCTGAGCCCATTATGTGCCTCTGTAACCCTTTCCACTACCGCCCACAAGATGGGTATGGGGTGCATAATAAATGAATTATTTGAAACTGATGTTAACATTGTCTATCGGAAGCTGAATTGCATTTGTTGATTTGCTTCCAAATAAGATGTAGTAGGTCTTTTCTATGTTTAGTGTGAGTTTGTTGGTTGACTTCCATAAATGAACTTTTTTAATTCATTATTTACAACATTATTTAATATGTGCGGGTTGGGGTCTGAGTAGATGAGGGTAGTATCATCAACAAATAATATAGGTTTAAGCACGTTGAAGACCACGTGGCAGATCATTGATGTATATAAGAAATAGGAGAGGTCCTAGGATGCTGCCCTGTGGTACCCCTACGGTTAATGGTAGACTGGGGGAGGTTATATCATTGATGGCTACATATTGGTGTCTGCCACTGTTTGTGTGTGTATTTTCCTCATGTTTAGGGATTTAAACATCGGAGTTATATGCTGAGTGAAAAATTAGATTTTTAGTGGATTTTTGCTGGGTGATGATGAGTTAAAGGTGGTTTGTGGAGACTGAGCCCCATGCACAGATGCTGTAAATTAGATAGCGATAGATTAGTGAGTAATGTAATGCCTGAAGAATCAGAGTGAGGAACATAGTCGATTATTATAGTATGTCAACTGTTTCGGAAACTTTTTTTTGGCTGTGTTGTATGCAAGGGTTAAATAAAACAAAATATCCTTAAAAAAATATCACTACCAGTCACTAAAGAGCTCATGCTATGGTTGCTTCCAAACACAAACTTCATCTCATAAAGATTCATTGTGTTGTACTTCCCATTTCTATAACTTGCCTCAACCTGTGTCTTTGTATAAATTTTGTTTTACCTTCAATCATAACCTTCTCCCTCATTCCTACCACAACTAGGTGAGTACAATTAGGTGAACGTGCTCGCGCGAACATACACACAGACACACACACCCAACACAAACACACAAACACACACACAGAGGTATGAGCTACGAGGAGCGACTGCAGGAATTAACCTCACTTCGTTGGAAGACAGAAGAGTAGGGGGGGGACATGATCACCACATTCAAGATTCTCAGGGGATCGGGACAGGGTTGATAAAGACAGGCTGTTAACACAAGGGGCACACGCACTAGGGGACACAGGTGGAAACTGAGTGCCCAAATGAGCCACAGAGATATTAGAAAGAACTTTTTTAGTGTCAGAGTGGTTGACAAATGGAATGCATTAGGAAGCGATGTGGTGGAGGCTGACTCCATACACAGTTTCAAGTGTAGATATGATAGAGCCCAATAGGCTCAGGAAACTGTACACTGTTGATTGACGGTTGAGAGGCGGGACCAAAGAGCCAGAGCTCAACCCCCGCAAGCACAACTAGGTGAGTACAACACACACACACACACCTTTTGATTGAGGTTTGAGGCAAGTTGATGAGAAGAGTTGTGACAGATGAGGATTGCAGGATCCTCCAAGAGGACCTGAACAGGTTGCAGAGATGGTCAGAGAAATGGCTACTGGAATTCAACACGAGCAAATGTAAAGTTATGGAAATGGGACTAGGAGATAGGAGACCAAAGGGACAGTACACAATGAAGGGGAACAGCCTACCTGTGACGACGCGCGAAAGAGACCTGGGTGTGGACGTAACACCTAATCTATCTCCTGAGGCACATATAAATAGGATAACGACAGCAGCGTACTCTACACTGGCAAAAGTTAGAACATCATTCAGAAACCTAAGTAAGGAGGCATTTAGGGCTCTTTACACTGCCTACGTGAGGCCAGTCTTAGAGTATGCCGCCTCATCATGGAGTCCCCATCTGAAGAAACACATAATGAAACTGGAAAAGGTTCAGAGGTTTGCAACGAGACTCGTCCCAGAGCTACGAGGATGGGGTATGAGGAGCGCCTGGGGAACTATGCCTTACGACACTAGAAAGAAGAAGGGAGAGGGGGGACATGATAGGAACGTATAAAATACTCAGAGGGATTGACAGAGTGGACATAGACGAAATGTTCACACGGAATAGTAACAGAACGAGGGGACATGGATGGAAGTTAGAAACTCAGATGAGTCACAGAGATGTTAGGAAGTTTTCTTTTAGCGTGAGAGTAGTGGGAAAAGGAATGCACTTAAGGAACAGGTTGTGGAAGCCATACTATTCATAATTTTAAAACCAGGTATGATAGGGAAATGGGATAGGAGTCATTGCTGTAAACAACTGATGCTCGAAAGGCGGGATCCAAGAGTCAATGCTCGATCCTGCAGACACAATAGGTGAGACACACCCCCACACACACACACACACACACACACACACACACACACACACCACACACACACACACACACACACACACAACACACACACACATCATAGAAATAGGTCAGGGGGTCATTGCACGAGACAACCAACGGCTAGAAAAGCGGAGTCCAAGAGCATAGAGCTCGATCCTGCAGGCACAAATAGGTGAATACACCACACACACATACACAAACACAAAATAGCTTCCTTCATCTTCAGATAACTTGTAGGACCTCTATCATGTCCTCTCCGGCATCGCCAGCAGGTTCCTCGTGTCCCTTGGACTCCCTGGCTCTCGCCCGAAGTCTCTGCCAACTAATGTACTTTTGAACAAATCCACACGGGCCGTGACGAGGGTTCGAACCTACGTCCGAGAGGATCCCAGACGCTGCCTTAATCGACTGAGCTACAACATGGTTAAAAGAATTGCAACCGGGAAATCATCCTGATTTACCAACGGATCCTGCAGTCTCTCCGAGACAAACCAGGTAGCTCAACTATTTGTTCGTTTGATGCATCGTGCTGTTGTGGTTGTGTGTGTATGTGTACTTTTTCACATAATAAACTTGGTGTTATGATAATGTGCGCGTGGTAGGACTGTATCAAGTTTTTAGATACAAATCATAGTTCAACGAGTCTTGAATTATGAGAAAGTGCTGAGCTTTCACTGAAGTGTGGTTCGCTATGTTCAATTTCTCAATTTCTTTATTATGCACCCCATACCCCATCCGTGGGCGGTGGTGTGAAAGGGTTACAGAGGTACATAATAGGTTCAGGAAACTGAACCCTCTAATTACAAAAGAAGAAACTATTATCCACAGTCCACCATTGTAACGGTCTTTTTTGTTTAACACTTTCTTTAAAGAGATTGATGATAGAAATGAGAATTAGTAAGCGGTTAGCTTAACTGTTTCTCGCCTGGCAGAATGCAGGGGGGGGGGAATATTGTTGATGGGGAGTGGAAGCCTCTTGTGATTGTTGAAGCCTCCATAGCCAGGCTGGGCGCGGCTGTAGATACTGTCAGCCGCCCATAACCTGACTGCTGGGCTGTACTGATATATTGTCCGCTATGTAGTGAAATTGAAATAAGGTTATTGAGGTATAAATACACATCAAAGGGATGAGATAGCTCAAGCTATTCTCACCCGTTCAGTACAACGTGTCATACATATATAACACACATCACAAACAATAAACATATCCGAACATTCTGAGCATAACCATTTAATTCTTTTTTCGGAAACAGGAAACCTGTGTATATAATAATTCAATATATAATATAGTATTATATATACTTTAGGCTTGTATATGGGGCCCCCCCCTCTCCAAGTTGTAACTACTGACCTTCCCCAGGATGCAACCTCACGAAAGTTACCTACTACCGGGGTACCTATTTACTAATGGTGAACAGCGGCATCAGGCGAAAGGATACGTACTCAACCATTTCTAAGATTGTAACTTGCTTAGCTTAATGATTGTGGGGTTCATCCCCTGAGCCCATTATGTGCCTCTGTAACCCTTTTCCACTACCGCCCACAAGATTTATTTTATTTATTTTATTTTATTTATTATTTATTTATTTATTTATTTATTTATGTATTTATATACAAGAAGGTACATTGGGTTTGTGAGAATACATCAGATGAGTATTTACGATCTTGTAAAGCTACTAGTGCGCGCAGCGTTTCGGTGTATGGGGTGCATAATAATGAGACTAAACTAAACTGTCCCATCCCTAGAATCGAACCCGGGTCCCCGATTATGAGCCGAGAACGAAGGCAACTGTATTTAGAGATCCTGTAATATAATATAATATAATATAATATAATATAATATAATATAATATAATATACATCTAATATAATATAATATACACACATACCAAAAGAATAGGGGTGGGTGGTAGGAGAAGAAAATATAGTGTTCAGTGAGGATCCACAAGGTCTTCTCTGAGGACTCTTTATTTTCTTCTCCGAGGCTATGGTCCCTACACTTGCACAGAGGTGGACACCCCTTCTAGGTAAAAAAATATATATAATATAATATAATATATATATAATATATATAATTATAATATAATATAATATATATAATATAGGCTGCCAGGATTAATTTATCTATTAGGACTAATAATACGTAGTTCTGAATAATCAGTTGGGTAGTTCAGAGCCCGAACCTGTTAGGCTTAACGACCGAGGGTTTTGTAATACAGTTTGCTTCGATCTCGACTTACAATCGGGGACCCGGGTTCGATTCCCTGACGGGAGAGAAATTCTTGGACATGTTTCTTTTCACCTGTTCCACTGTTTACAAGGCATTAAACAGGTACCCAAGAGTCGGTGAAGTGTTGTGGAGTTACATCCAGATTTTTTATTATTATTTTCTACCACAGGCGTGGGCCACATAATAACAATGCTAACCAGCATATATACATTTTCTTGCTGTCCTCCATGGAGGCAGAGTTAGAGATTTGTTAAACATATAGTTCAGGGATTTACTGAACAATCAACACAGAAGGTGATTGTAGTGGTTTTAAAATGGTAGGCTGAGTTACGTCCAGTGGCAGGTCAACAGTGGGCCTGAGGCTGGGCCTCGTTGACCCTAAGTATAGCACACTTTCTCTCCCCGACATCGGGAATTATAATAGTTCCTCACCATCGTTGTTGTTGTTATAGATTCATCTACTCGGAACAGTTCCAAGTAGCACGGACTATGGTGAGACCCGTAACTTAGTGGTACTAGGAGCGGGGCAAGTAGCACAGGCTATGGTGAGCCCGTAGTGAATTTACCTGACACAGGAGTGGTGCTGTGTTCCTCACCGTCAAGCCCAAATGGTTTCCCATTGTCAAGGACGGGGCGCCTGTTATGCTAATCGAGGTCTTCCTAGGCCAACGACTGCCGTTCTCAAAATGCAACCCACAACAGTTGCCTAACTCCCAGATAACCTATCTTATTAGGTCAAGATAAAATGCAATCCACAACAGTACCCTAACTCTCAGATACTTATGTTACTAGGTCAACCTAACCACTTAGGCTGGACGGTACAGCAACGGTATCGCTTCATGCAGGTCGGCGTTCAATCCCCCGACCGTCCAGTGGTTAAGCACCATTCCTTCCCCCGTCCCATCCCAAAATCATATCCTGACCCCTTCCGACGCTATATAGTCGTAATGGCTTGGCTCTTTCCCCATAGTTCCCTTCCCCTTACTAGGTCAAGATGTACCTGTGTAATTATGTTCTTTGTGTTATAGCTTACTTAGGTGATGAGCATTATGTAGCCCACCACTAGACAACAGCGAGCTACGTGATGCTAAGAGAGCCCCAGGAGCCAGATTCACGAAGGCAATTACTTACGAACGTGTACATCTTTCATCAATCTTTGATGGCTTTGTACATTTATTTAAAAGTTTACAAGAATGAAAACTTCCCAGTCAACTGTTGTTATTTTTATAAACATCCTCCTGGTGCTTCGAAGTTCCTTAACTGTTTAATAATTGTGAACAAAGCCGCCAAAGATTGAGAAAAGATGTACAGGTTCGTAAGTGCTTGCGTAAGTTCTTCGTGAGTCTAGCCCCTGGTCGAATTTCCTTGTAGGTCGCCCTGGTCACGGACATTGAAGTCACAGGCGTCCCAACGGAGGTTTTGACATGTTTCTGTATCACATCAGAAACATGTCAAAACATCCGCAGCTGCAGTGGCCGGTCACACCCACGCAACACGAACACGACCCAAAGCACTACCGGAGGATATAAATACAACCAGAGTCAACTCTCAAGCATTCATTACGATTCACCAGCCTCGCTCTCGGCTCCAGCTGCTGCTTCTTGTTTGTGGCCCGTGCTTGTAAACGATGGCTGGCAGCCGAGGGTGGTGGTGGCGGCGTGGTGTGTTGACCAGGCGGCGGTACTCACCTAGTTGTACTCACCTAGTTGTGGTTCACGGGGGAGACATCTCCCGTCATGCAGGGTGCAGTCGCACCTCCACAGATCTCCAGTATCAGCTCTTGATACTGGTAATGGCTCAAAAGGGCCACTACTTACGGGTTATTCATGCTCGTGCCACCTTTTGGGTGGCTTAATCTTCATCAATCAATCAATCATAGTTGTGGGTTGCGGGGGTTGAGCTTTTGGCTCTTTGGTCACAGTAGCGGTGGTGTAAGAGACACTGACTAGATCACTAGACTGACTATCTTGAAGTTATCTTGAGATGAATTCGGGGATTAGCGTCCCCGGTCCTCGACCAGGCCTCCTTTTTTGTTACACCCCCCCCCCCAGGAAGCAGCCGTAGCAGCTGTCTAACTCCCAGGTACCTATTTACTGCTAGGTGAACCAGAGCATCAGGGTGAAAGAAACTGTCCGTTTGTTTCCGCCTCCACCAGGGGATTTGAACTCGGAACCTTAGGACTACAAACCCTAGGCGCTGTCCACTCACC
>WNGS01005680.1:9811906-9912815 GCA_020271785.1 Procambarus virginalis
CTTCAGTCAACATTGTTGGGACTCCTCAGGGGCGATTCGGAGCTCATTGTAGAAGGTGTGATACCAGATCTTCTCCATGTCGTCCCAGTTGGTGATGATGCCGTGCTCGATGGGGTACTTGAGAGTCAGGATACCTCTCTTGCTCTGGGCCTCATCACCGACGTAGGCGTCCTTCTGACCCATACCGACCATCACACCCTGGTGACGAGCTCGGCCGACGATGGAGGGGAAGACGGCGCGGGGAGCGTCGTCACCAGCGAAGCCGGCCTTGACCATGCCGGAGCCATTGTCCACAACCAGGGCTACTTGATCCTCCTCGTCACACATAGTGGTGGTACGTTATGAATGCAGGTTATCACCTACAAGAAATAACATTTATAAATTCTTGTAACAGTATATGTATGAAATGTATTGGTGAAATGTTTTACCATAAACATCACTGTACAAGAGCGTCCATGATATATAAAGCTTTCATCGATGTTTAAAATAATCTCAAGGGTAATTTCCGTTGAGAATGTCTTGAATGCTTGTCAAAAGTTTTTTTTTTTTGCTGTGAGTTTATAAACACTTGAGCTACAATATAGATTGCTCCTCAAGCACACCTGATTTTTTCAACTAAAATACTCTGACATTTTAAGTCTTCTTTATAAATTTATCAATAGTCCTTAGTTTTCTTCTTTAACAACAAATTTCAAATGTCCTCCATTCAATTTTTGTAGATGTACATGTGGGGCTGTAGAGTGGCTTCCTAGATCTTGTGACCTTACACTCCTGCCTTAATTTTGTGGTGATATTTTAATTACGTTGTCTCCTGTAGAGATGCTAATAACGATTGATGTATTGAGTATGAGACTTGAATTTCGTATATATAGTGTGATAACTCTGCACTGTCGCGGATTGTGCGGTAAAATATCTTGACTATAAAGATTTGTTAATGGAGCAATGTCCTCAGTAAGACTGATGTCCAGTCATGAATCACTGTGCACACTCGTAAAGTATATATTAGTTCTTAGGGCAAATGTTAAATTTGTCCTTTGACGAAGGATTTATGTTCTGAAAGGATACTGTATACGTATCTGTGTATGTACAGAGTTTAATAATCATAAACTATATTTATGACATATAAATATATTTTATGATTTAATAATCATAAACTATATTTATGTACACACGAACACTTGAACTTAGGTGAAAATCACAGCAAAAAAAAAAAAAACTTTTGACAAGCATTCAAGACATTCTCAATGTAAATTACCCTGAGATTATTTTAAACATTGCTGAATGCTTTATGAATCATGGATTCTCTTGTATAGCAATGTTAATGGTAAAACATTTCGCTAATGTTTTTAATACATGAATGAAAATTGAATATTATAAATAAGTTGAGTAGCAGCCTTTATAATTCTATCAGTCGAGGTATCGTGTATATCGAGGCCTAGCTCCCATGAATGAAAATTTAATATTATAAATAAGTTTAGTAGCAGCTTTTATATTCCTATCAGTTGAGGTTTGCCGTGTACAAAACAGCTAACTCAACATCAGGGGGGGGGGGGGGTAGAAATAGCCTAAGCTACTCTATCCCTTTGAGATGTATTTCTTTCTTATCTCAATAAACATTCTTGAACTTGAACTTAACATTAAACCTAGGCACTGAAGCTTGCCTAACCGTTAACGCCCTATTACCTTAAATCTTCGCACCTAATCAAATCTGACTCTCCATTACTTTTGCATATAAATGTCTGAAACTTTATAAGCAATAATTTTTTTTATTAGAGCATATAAAATATATTAAAAATCAGACTTACACGTTAAAATAAAATTAAAAATATGCTTAATATTTTACTTGACATGAAGTATAATGATATTAAGAACTATTATGTTTTACATGTAAAATACAAATAATATATTAATTACCGATGAAACAATAACAAACTTTTGTGCTATAGATGACAGCGGTTAAATAAGTCAATTAAAGAAAATTATATAAAAACTTAATATTTCACACAGCGAATAATCATGAGCCTTGGGTCAAACATAAGAATATACAAAACTTTAATATGCATTAAAATATTGTCCATCTATCTAAAGCGCATTAATACAGTAGTCTATGTGGATAGTCTGTGAGTTTGTAAAGAATGTTCAGAATGTTTGAAAATATAAAACATCGAACTTAGCTTGGAATCGGTATGAAAGAGTTCTAGATAGAGTTCACCCCACAGTTACCACCATTGAGCCATCGTATGGCTGTTCACAGTTGTCTAAATAACACACTCGCGCTCTTCTTGCGCCGCCAAACTAGCCACAAACTGCACGCTCAACTTCACAGAAAATCAGTAACGACGGTGCATCGTGTGCGAGAGATCTTACCCACTGCCCACAATGAGTCCTCACTTGACTAAAGGGGTTTGATGTTGAATCATCCTTTATATACAGAAACCAGGCGGCCTCTGTAGCGGTGTTGTCGCGCCAAGACTAAGCAAGGATTTTCCTTTGGCCTTAATTTCTGCTTCCTTATTTGTCACGATTGGTGGGGCAATTTATTTATTGGCCACTCTAGCTAAACGTTTTTAATGAACCATTTGTTTTATATGGTTATATATTGGAATTCTTGACCATTTTAAAATTCAAGTTAGATTTACCTACCTCCACACTCCTACAATCCTCGCTCTGAAATAATTGCTGATATCACTGATTACGTAAGCTCCACAAGCCAATCACAAACCACACATCTCGTCAGGCAGCTGCGAAAGGAAACAGATTCCTCATTCCCCAAGAGGAAAATATATATAATTCTTTATACCTTACTCGTACCAGTCCGAACTGGCTTCTTTTTATATATGCTTTTATCTCTAAGTAATGAGTATACTGATAAGGATCTGTGATAATCTCTCTCTTCTTTTGCTTATTATTTTCCGCTTGCATTATGTTGATACTGTAAACTTTGACCCCCTCAAGGATTCGAACCAGGGCCGACAGCGTACCATATCACTGGCAGCATCCAATTCCTTCCTTCCTTGGGAAAGAATAATCATGTCCTGCTGGAAATTAAATATGCTCTGCGATATAATCTAGAAGATAATGAGAACATTGAAACAGTTGATGAACTCGATTTCAAGAGAAGACACTATGGTGAACTTAGAATGTTTTGTAATACGGTTAATTGGACAGACTTGTTGCTGGGTAAAGAAGTAAATGAGATGTATGCCAAATTTTGCGAAATATACGATGAAGGCACACAAACATTCATATCAAAACAGAGATGCAGGACCAGAAAACAAGATTGGTTCTACAGAAATTGTGAGAAAGCCATAGAGGATAAAACAAGAAAATGGGTTCAATATAGAAAGAGGCCTAACCCACAAACATACCAGCACTACTAGCAAGCAAGACACAAATGCACAACAGTGAGGAGAGAGGTAGGAAGGAATTTTGAGAAAGGTATAGCAGATAAATGTAAAACAGATCCAGGCCTTTTCTATAAATTCATTAAAAGCAAGCTACATGTAAAGGATAATATCCAGAGATTGAGAACGGGGGAACAGGACAATTGAGATAGCAGTCTCCGTGGTGTAGTGGTAAGACACTCGCCTGGCGTTCCGCGAGCGCTATGTCATGGGTTCGTATCCTGGCCGGGGAGGATTTACTGGGCGCAATTCCTTAACTGTAGCCTCTGTTTAACGCAACAGTAAAATGTGTACTTGGATGAAAAAACGATTCAACGCGGCGGGGGATCGTATTCCAGGGACCTGCCCGAAACGCTACGCGTACTAGTGGCTGTACAAGAATGTAACAACTCTTGTATATATCTCAAAAAAAAAAAAAAAAAAATGGAAAATAAATGTTCGAAACGCTAAATGTATTTGTGTATTCAAATAAATCCAAAGTGTATTTGTACAAAATGAGGATTTCATAAAACCGGAACCAATACCACTTCCCGGACACGCCATAGAATACATAGAGGTATCTCAAGACGAAGTTGAAAAATTACTCAAGGGTCTAGGAAGAAATAAACCAGTTGGACCTGTTGGAGTTTCACCTTGGGTGCTGCGAGAATGTGCAGCTGAGCTGAACATTTCACTCCAATTAATATTCCTGACATTCGTATGCGCAGGAGTCTTAGCAGATATATGGAAAAGGTAAACATAGTACCAGTTTATAAATATGGTTGTCGAGAGGAACCTCTAAATTATAGACCCGTATCATTAACAAGCGTGGTAGTCAAAACACTAGAAACAATAGTTAAAACCAAATGGGTTGAACAGCTAGAGAGTAATGACATAATAACGGACAGACAGTATGGTTTTCTAACAGGAAGATCCTGTGTAACAAATTCACTTAGCTTTTATGATAGAGCCACAGAGATACTACAGGAAAGAGGTGGTTGGGTTGACTGTGTCTATCTAGACTTAAAAAAGGCTTTTGACAGGGTCCCACACAAGAGGCTGTTCTGGAAATTGGAACATGCTGGAGGCGTGACAGGGAGTCTTCTGACATGGATGAAAAAATTTCTAACAGTGAGACGAGGAAGGTAATCAGAGACAATGTATCTGACTGGAGGAGTGTTATTAGCGAAGTACCACAGGGTTCAGTTCTTGCACCAGTAATGTTCATCGTCTATAAAACGATCTACCAGAAGAAATACAGAATTATATGAACATGTTTGCGGATGATGCTAAGATACTGGGGAAAATAGGACACGCAGTCGGTTGTAATGCCCTTCAAATCGATCTACATAAAATAAGCGCTTGGAGCGCCAAGTGGCAAATAAAATTCAATGTGAATAAATTCCATGTTATGGAATATAGAATGTGAGAAAATAAACCACACACAACTTAAAAATTATGTGGAAAGGAATTACAGAACTTTAATAAAGAAAGAGACCTAAGGGTGGTTTTGGATAGTAAGCTGTCGCCAGAGGAACACATAAAGAACATTGTAAGAGGAGCGTATGCGTCGCTTTCCAACTTCGACTTGCTTTTAATTATATGGATGGTGAAATACTTAAGAAACTGTTCATGACTTTTGTGAGACCAAAATTGGAATATGCAGCAGTTGTATGGTGCCCAAATCTCAAGAAGCACATAAAAAACTGGGAAAGGTGCAAAGGCATGCTACAAAATGGCTTACGGAACTGAAAGACAAGATTTAGTAGGAGGAACTAGAGACGTTAAACATACCTAAACTAGGAGAGAGAAGAAAAAAAGGTGATATGATCACCACTTACAAAATACTAACAGGAATCGACCAAATTGACGAAGAGGAATTCCTGAAACCAGCAACGTCACGAACAAGAGGACACAGATTCAAGCTAAGAACAGAGGTGCCGAAAAAACATTAGAAAGTTTTTTTTTGCAAACAGATTAGTAGACGGTTGGAACAAGCTAAGTGAGAAGGTGGTGGAGGCCAAAACCGTCAGTAGTTTCAAAGCGTTATTCGACAAAGAGTGCTGGGAAAACGGGACACCACGAGCGTAGCTCTCATCCTGTAACTACACTTAGGTAATTACAAACACACACTATAATATAGGGAGAGAATGATATTATGATCCATTGTGTCTGTATGTTTGTCCAAAGCTGGAGGCCAGATCCTTGGGGTTAGCCTTGCCCAAATTTTGCAGGGGAAATAGTCTCGGATATGGGACGTACATAGGCTAGTTGTGGTAGGCCTAACTTTAATGCTTTAAGGAATATTAGCAATTATGACGACCTTATGCCAATTGCATGCAGTCAGGTGTGAAATATGTCATGTGATTTCCGTGGAGTTACTGAAAAGAAACAAACAAAAAGAAGAAGATAAGAAAAAGACAAAAGCAAAGCAAAGCATCTGTTAGATTCATTCATTTACATAGTGATAGAGAGTGGGGAGATATTTGACAGATTCGGCAATGCCTGGTACCCTCCGCCCAGTATATCTATATCTATGAGAGATAATCTGTTTTTTCCAGGTTGGAGGTCAGATGCTTAGGGCAAGCCTCATCCAATTTGCAGGGGGCATTGGCCAGAGGTACGAGATGAACATAGATTGGTTGGGTCGGCCAAAGTTCAATTTTCTTTAGGTGTGAAATGTTTGGTGTGTTCCTTTTGAATTTTATGTGATTGTAATAATATATTTTCTGAGAGACCCATAGAGTTGTATCAGTGCTTCATATAAATTTTCTGATAGTGGGGAGAGGGGAGCAGGGGGCCGACCAAGGTGAGGGGGGGAAATGGGAGATCAGAAGATGGGGAAAAGGGTGGAATTGNGACTCAACCCATACTGCCAGGAGCAACGCAACTGGTATGTACAGGACGCCTTAATCCACTTGACCATCACTTGACCACTTGATAAAATGCTATGCCCAAGATTACCATCCGGGAGCCGGCGGGGGGGGGGGTTCAAATAGCTTCGGCTATCACCTCCTTTTGTCCGGTCGTGATGGTCAAGTGGATTAAGGCGTCCTGTACATACCAGTTGACTTGCTCCTGGCAGTAGGGTTCGAGTCACTTCTGGGGTGTGAGTTTTCAGTTGCATATAGTCCTGGGGACCATTCAGGCGTGTTCGCATTTTGTGTTCCTCATGGTGCTCCAAAGAATGAGGTGATTTGATAAAATGCTATGCCCAAGATTACCATCCGGTGCCGGCGGGGGGGGGGGTTCAAATAGCTTCGGCTATCACCTCCTTTTGTCTGGTCGTGATGGTCAAGTGGATTAAGGCGCCCTGTACATACCAGTTGCATTGCTCCTGGCAGTATGGGTTCGAGTCACTTCTGGGGTGTGAGTTTTCAGTTGCATATGTCTGTGGACCATTCAGACTTGTTCGCAATATTATATATATATATATATATATATATATATATATATATATAATATATTATATATATATAACCTTGCTGTATAACCTTGTAACTGTATAACCTTGCTTAATAAAGTGTACCACCATAAAAAAGGGGGTGGTAGGAGAAGCGAACACCCTCATGTATTCAGAGTTAAATGGCAAGTTTTTCCCTGAATGCTCTGTGTTCCTTCTCTGAGGCTGTGGGTCCCTATAATTGCACCAGAGGTGGTACCCCCCTATATATATATATATATATATAATATATATATATATCTCTATATATATATATATATATATATATATATATATTATATATATATATTAGGTACCACCTCTGGTGCAATTGCAGGGACCCACATCCTCGAAGAAGAAAACAAAGAGCATTCAGAGAGATCTGTGGATTCTCACCGAATACTTAATTCTTTTCTTCTCCTACCACCCCTATTATTTTTTTGTATGTTTGTGTTTTATTTTATTGCAATGCTACAGTTTACAGAGAACACACACACACACACAAATATATAACAATTAAACAATCAGCGTTCGAAGACCTCGTCCAGCTCCTCGGAGGTTGGGTGCGTACCCAGGATACAGCACGCGTTTCCCCTCTGCACCGCGACACTGAGGCGCTGGAACAGGAAACTGGCTGCTCGTGGGTCTCTAGTTTTCCCAATGAGATATATATATATATAATATATATAATATATATATAATATATATATATAATGTGTGTGTGTACTCACCTATTTTGCTTGCGGGGGTTGAGCTCTGGCTCTTTGGTTCCGCCTCTCAACTGTCAGTCAACTGTTGTACAGATTCTGAGCCTACTGGGCTCTATCATATCTACATTTGAACGTTTGTGGAGTCAGCCTCCACCACATCACTGCCTAGTGCATTCCATCTGTTAACCGCTCTGATACTGAAAAAGTTCTTTCTAACGTCCCTGTGGCTCATTTGGGTACTCAGTTTCCACCTGTGTCCCCTTGTTCGCGTACCACTTGTGTTAAACAGTTTTTCTTTCTTTATCTACCCTGTCAATTCCTCTGTGAATTGTGTAGGTAGTGATCATGTCTCCCCTTACTCTTGTGTCTTCCAGTGTCGTGAGGTGCAGATGTAAACACAGACGAATTTGTAGCTAAACTTAATGATCAAGTCACCTCTATAAAATTTATTATGGAGACTGAAATTGATAAATGTTTTTCATTCTTAGATATACTTATTCATAGAGAAGATTTTTAACTAAAGTTAGTGTCTACGGAAAGCTTACGAATAATTTATCTTATGTTCATTATTTCTCAGGACATAAATACAATGTGAAAAAATAATTTTTTTCCTTTATGTATCTAAGAGCACTTCGGGTTGTTAGTCAGAATTCTTAGATGAAGAGTATAAAAATATTGATTCTATTGGTCTCAAGCTTTGTTATCCACTGAGTTTTTTCGAAGTTTACCGTAGCAAAGCACGTCGTACATATTATAATAATATATGCAGTGAGAAAACTCGCCCAAAGAATGTGTTATATTTACCATATTTTGTAGATTTGAAAATATAGTCAAAGCCTTGAAACTTTTTCATATACATGTATTGTTTAATTACGAAAATGTTGTTGGTAAACTATTAGTTAGAAACAGCCCTCGTAGTGATAATTGTGTCATTTATAACAAGATACGATACAGTATATTGACTGAATATTGACAGTATATTGTCACGTACAAACAGTATATTGACTTGTAAAGACTGTAATAGGTGCTGTGTTAGGCACACATCTAAAGATTTGAAATGTAGAATTTCGCGACATAATACTCTGTTAGACATGGACAATTGTCTAATGCTCTGTTTGTTCTTTGTCAGAAAATTCTCACCAAATTGATTGGGAGATGGCTTCTTCAATAACAAATTGTAAAAGTACTTTCAATAGGAACATAACTGAATCTGCTTTAATACAGATTACAAATCATGTAATTTGAACATTAGCAATAGTTTATATAATTTAGATCCATTTTTGATTGATCAGTTAAAGGGCGATTTAAGTAGGATCATTGATACACATTTGTCTAATAATTCATTGTTAGTATCTACTATTTAATGCTATTATTATCCACGAAACGCTATGCATATAATGGCTTTAGGTATTGTATGTTCTAGCTCAATCTATAAATCAATCAGAATGTTAGTAACTGCATCTATGTATGTACTTTTCCTAAATAAAATATTATTATTATTATTATTTATTATTATTATTATGTATGGGGGCCTATTGATGCAGCTCTTATTTTATGGGCCCATAACCCATTAGTGGTTATTAATAGGAGCTGCCTCGTATGGGCCAATAGGGCTTCTGCAGTTCTTATGCAGCTCTTATTTATATCGATGGTTGATTGATAAAGATTAAGCCATCCAAGAGGTGGCACGGGCATGAATAGCCCATAATATTTTATATCCTCCTAATCCCATTCATATATTTGTCATTGTACCATTTTTTTATCACGTTAATTTTCGTGATTTACACACACACACACACCCACACCACACACACCACACACACACACACCACACACACACACACACACACACAACACACACACACACTATATAAATATATATATATATATATATTATATTATATATATATATATATTATATATACATATATCAGTCATCCTCCTGTTTAGATAGCGGTTTTGTAACTTTGTGCACCATATTACAAAGATTGTCGTACTAAGCAGTTAGATAGAATTGGCACTATTCACTTTAGAGCTAAAAAACAAACTTAAATATTCAAAGGCCTAGGATAGCTTCTAGTCTTGCAACATAAATATAAAGTATTTTTCCGGTTTGTCCAAATGCAATAGTACGGATTTCTACTTTCTAATTACGTTGTACGTCGATATATGTACTATGGGCCTCATCATTACTATACGTACTACCAAAACAGATAATCGATACTCCAATGAAATAGGTATATATATGTGAAAATAATAAATTCAAGATAAATATTTTTATTTTTATCTAAGAACATTTATCTTAGATGTAACTCCTAAACTTAATCCATGAGTCATGTGGGAATTTAAAACAGTTTATAAAATGTAGCAAAAAGCACCGGTCTTAGAAGCATTTGCGGTGGACGATGCCTGGGCCGGACTCGTCGTACTCCTCCTTGGTGATCCACATGGTCTGGAAGGTGGACAGAGAGGCCAGGATGGAGCCACCGATCCAGACGGAGTACTTACGCTCGGGAGGAGCAATGATCTTGATCTTGATGGTGGAGGGAGCCAAGCTGGTGATTTCCTTCTGCATGCGGTCAGCAATACCAGGGTACATGGTGCTACCACCAGACATGACAACGTTAGCGAAGAGGTCCTTCCTGATATCAATGTCACACCTCATGATGGAGCTGTGGACGGTCTCGTGAACACCAGCAGATTCCATACCCAGGAAGGAAGGCTGGAAGAGGGCTTCAGGAGCACGGAAACGTTCGTTGCCGATGGTGATGACCTGACCGTCGGGAAGCTCGTAGGACTTGTCCAGGGAGGAGGAAGCGGCAGCAACATTCATCTCATTCTCGAAGTCGAGGGCGATGTAGCAAAGCTTTTCCTTGATGTCACGAACAATCTCACGCTCAGCGGTGGTGGTGAAGGAGTAGCCACGCTCAGTCATGATCTTCATGAGGTAGTTGGTCAGGTCACGACCAGCAAGGTCAAGACGAAGGATGGCATGAGGAAGGGCAAAACCTTCATAGACGGGGACCATGTGAGAGACACCGTCACCAGAGTCGCACACCAGACCAGTGGTACGACCAGAGGCGTACAGGGACAGCACAGCCTGGATGGTAACGTACATGGCGGGCAGGTTGAAGGACTCGAACATGATCTGTGTCATCTTCTCACGGTTGGCCTTGGGGTTGAGGGGAGCTTCAGTCAACATTGTTGGGGACTCCTCAGGGGCGATACGGAGCTCATTGTAGAAGGTGTGGTACCAGATCTTCTCCATGTCGTCCCAGTTGGTGATGATACCGTGCTCGATGGGGTACTTGAGAGTCAGGATACCTCTCTTGCTCTGGGCCTCATCACCGACGTAGGCGTCCTTCTGACCCATACCGACCATCACACCCTGGTGACGAGCTCGGCCGACGATGGAGGGGAAGACGGCGCGGGGAGCGTCGTCTCCGGCGAAGCCGGCCTTGACCATGCCAGAGCCATTGTCGCAGACAAGAGCTACCTGATCCTCGTCGTCACACATGGTGGTGGTACGTTATGAATGCAGACGAACACCTAAAAATACAGGTGCATTTAAATATATTAATCATAATTTATAACAAAATATAATAACTGAAATTTTTTATATTTTCACGGAAGCAAATGTACAGTATAATAATGCGTATTGTTTGATTGTCGATTTTATATTTCCAATACTGTTCATCGATTATTTTACATATTTCGCGCTCGTAATTATTTGTTATTATACATTTAAGCTCATTTTAAATATACCAAGAATTTTCTTTAGTACTTAAATACATTCTTAACTAAGCAATATTTTTCTGGCTAGTCAGTCAAATCTTGAGGTGGCCTTAATTGCAATTGATAGGCCGTAAATCCAAAACCAATCAATATGTCAAAAATATAATTTAATTTCTCTTAAATGTCCAGTAATTTATATTGAATTTAAATATGACCGTTTTCCACTGTCTTAGAAATTATATACTTTCAATATTACTTAATACAGTATCAGGAGAAATATAAATTATATATCACGCGCAACATGCAGCTCGGGGCGAAACTTGATTCACAGTGTTTTTATGTGTTATGTGAGAGAGGCTGCAAGAATATGCTTCGTAGCGATATATATATATATATATATATATATATATATATATATATATATATATATATATATATATATATATATAGTGAAAACGACAGAAAGTTTTAGTTTTATGATTCTGGCACGAATCTTCTCGATATGCCTTATGTTTTTCTTCACTGAAGCAGGAAGATTAAAAATTAACTCTCCAAAGTTCACATTTACTTATTATTTGGGTTTGTAGACCCAAATACGGGTCTATTTAGATGATGAACTAAATATATGTAATTTTAAAAATAATGGAAGAAGAAGTATGTTATGCAATTTAATAACAATGGCTAATGTGTCTTAGATGGCTTTCAGAATACACCTGTTCGAATGACAGCCAAATAAAGATGCACGCAAGGTGGTGAGCTTAGCATCGGGGTAAATGCACGAAGGATACTGTGACCGGAGGATCTTATTCATGCAATTTCTTAAGATAAATTAACAGGTCAGATCTTGATCTGACTTAGCTGAATACCTCGTTCAGGTGATTAGCTGATTAGCTGAATACCTCGTTCAAGCTACAGTTTCATGGCAGGTGGTAGCACATCGGATTTAATGACCTTTGACTTCGAGCAAGCAACATTTCATGAGGAAATATTATCACAGAGTGCATAATAAACGGAGTATCTCGTTAACGAGTCAGCAGTTAAAAGCACATTGGATATAATGACTGGGACACCTCGTTAATCAATGCTCTTACTGTTTGGTTGAATGAAGCAGGTAACACTAACAAACCCAAGTGAAACAGTCACTGCGGACTGATTCTAGGGAACTCACCAAAACCACCAGCCCAGAGCGAGCCTTGATCAGACTAAATCTATCTGGCGCCGGATTGCGCTTTATATACAAAAATCTACCGGTATCGGCAATCGCGCCAACATTTTAAGCATTTTAACCCGCGCCTTAATACCCGGCGCCACATTGGCCGCGGTGCGCCTAACAGTTCACAGCTCACTCTCCTACCATACACACACATCCTATACCAAAATACTTAAGAGCCATCTTGTGGTGATCTAGTTGTGTTTTTCCTCTTCTCAATTCCAATCTGAATAAGAGTGCTGGTGCGGCTCATTAGGAATGAACATCTCGCTGCTCCAAAAGATTAAGTGCTCGGCAATTAAAAAAAAATCTGCCATCGTGCTAGGCTTCTCGACGTTTATGACCAAATGACTGAAATAACTAGTGCTGTTTACTTTCGTAAATTATTTATTTCGGGTTCTTTTTTTTATTTGATTTTGTAAAAAAAGTTGTTATTTTAATGTCTGAAGGTTAAATGGGTAGACTGTCCTGTGTTATCATGTACCGTATTGTAGCATCATGTGTTTTATTCTGACATGTGTACCGTTTTGTAGTATCGTGTGCACCGGTTTGAAGCATTATGCGTACCGTTCTGTGGCATTTGTGACGTGTACCGTTCTGTTGCATGTGTACCGTTCTGTGGCATGTGTACCGTTCTGTGGCATATGTACCGTTCTGTGGCATGTGTACCGTTCTGTGGCATGTGTACCGTTCTGTGGCATGTGTACCGTTCTGTGATGTGTGTACCGTTCTGTGATGTGTGTACCGTTCTGTGGCATGTGTACCGTTCTGTGGCATGTGTACCGTTCTGTGGCATGTGTACCGTTCTGTGGCATGTGTACCGTTCTGTGGCATGTGTACCGTTCTGTGGCATGTGTACCGTTCTGTGGCATGTGTACCGTTCTGTGGCATGTGTACCGTTCTGTGATGTGTGTACCGTTCTGTGGCATGTGTACCGTTCTGTGGCATGTGTACCGTTCTGTGGATGTGTGTACCGTTCTGTGGCATGTGTACCGTTCTGTGGCATGTGTACCGTTCTGTGGCATGTGTACCGTTCTGTGGCATGTGTACCGTTCTGTTGCATGTGTACCGTTCTGTGGCATGTGTACCGTTCTGTTGCATGTGTACCGTTCTGTGGCATGTGTACCGTTCTGTGGCATGTGTACCGTTCTGTGGCATGTGTACCGTTCTGTGGCATGTGTACCGTTCTGTGCATGTGTACCGTTCTGTTGCATGTGTACCGTTCTGTGGCATGTGTACCGTTCTGTGGCATGTGTACCGTTCTGTTGCATGTGTACCGTTCTGTGGCATATGTACCGTTCTGTTGCATGTGTACTGTTCTGTGGCATGTGTACCGTTCTGTGGCATGTGTACCGTTCTGTTGCATGTGAACCGTTCTGTGGCATGTGTACCGTTCTGTGGCATGTGTACCGTTCTGTGGCATGTGTACTGTTCTGTGGCATGTGTACCGTTCTGTTGCATGTGTACCGTTCTGTGGCATGTGTACCGTTCTGTGGCATGTGTACCGTTCTGTGGCATGTGTACCGTCCTGTGGCATGTGTACCGTTCTGTTGCATGTGTACCGTTCTGTTGCATGTGTACCGTTCTGTGGCATGTGTACCGTTCTGTTGCATGTGTACCGTTCTGTGGCATGTGTACCGTTCTGTGATGTGTGTACCGTTGTGTTGCATGTGTACCGTTCTGTGGCATGTGTACCGTTCTGTGGCATGTGTACCGTTCTGTGGCATGTGTAGCGTTCTGTTGCATGTGTACCGTTCTGTGGCATGTGTACCGTTCTGTGGCATGTGTGCCGTTCTGTGGCATGTGTACCGTTCTAACATTACGTGTACCTCTAGCATCTGACATATTGCTATGACGTCATGTGTACCATTCAGGAGCATGTACATTGTGTACGGTTCTCATATGTGCACCGCTGTGGCATCATTCCGACATGGGTACTGTTCTGGTGTGTACCTTTATATGTCATTATATGTACCGTTATATGGCATATGTAACGTTGTGGTGCATTATGTATACCATTCTGGTATGTACCGCGCTCTGTGTCGTGTTATATATATATATATATATATATATATATATATATATATATATATATATATATATATATATATATATATATATATATAATGTCTTATATCATGTGCACCGTTTTGAGATATGTATCACTTCGTGGTATGCGTACCGTTCGAGTATGTGTACTATGCGGTATGCGTAGCGCTCTTTAGCATAATGTGTACCGTTCTGACATATCTACCACTGCGCGCGCTCTCATGTGACATACTTTTATATAGAGCATTTTAAAACTTTCTTCGTGGTGAAGTGTCTTTAATTTGATATATGTGATTTTTTTTTTAATTTTATATAATTATATGTAAATATTTTTTTTAATTACATGCGAAACTAATAGATTCACGTGTTGGTCGTGCATGCAAGATTCATACATTTTCTTCACAGTACCTTGGATAGGGTAATGGACTGGCGTCACGGTCATTATAAAATCAAATGCCATTGTGTATTAACATCAAGCTGGCATGGCATGAGTCGACTAGTGTTCTAGGTGGCTGAGCACCGTTTAGAACCATCTAAGGTAAAAGCAGGAGAAATAATAGAATGTTGGGCAAGATATAACACGAGGTCTTTCCCCGGAGCTAGTCTGTGGGATACTTTGAAACGGATTAGTAATTGATTCAAAGTTATACATAACCGGTTCTGATTTTTTGCAACACTTGTGAAAATGACTCACAAATGGAGTCATTAATGTAGATCAGCAACAAGATTGGAGCGTGCATTGACCCTTCATTGATTATTATTGTTTGTCTACCTTGATAACTTTCCTTTCATTGTTACCCTCAGTTCCCTAATCGATTAATGTGCCTTTGCACAAATCGGCGCCCTCTCAGTCAAGTCTGCCCTTGAAGTTTAACAGTCTTTTGGGGGTAGCAGCGAGTGTATTCTCTAATTAATTGTATATCCTCACGAGGGGCTTCCCTATAGATCTTCAACAACCTCCACTAGCACTCTGCGACAATTTATTGATCCCCCTGCAGTCTTTCTCACGCTAAACGTCTCGATTCATTTTCTCTCCCACTTCTTATAGCACTTGTGTGCTTACCAGTTCCTATCACTAGTGGGATATTCTCAGTAATATATAAGTACATCCTGGAATCTTTTGATAACTTCTTCACACTTCTCCTTGTCAGTTTGGCCTCATCTTCTGTTGTTCTGTCTGGTCACCTGGTAATTTAACCTAATTTTCCATCTGATCCTGTGTAAACTTTTGGTTAGTCGTATACTTTGTATAGTACTTTTCTCTCCTATGTTACTCTGAGGAAAGTCACTCTCTTCTGGCCGGGCATAATTCTTCTTTTTTGTCTTGCATTTGTCAGAGCTCACCTCTGTTATGCATCCTCAGTATTTATTAAATGCAGTTTTGTTCCTCTTGTAAGCTTCTTCTAGACACTGCCTAACGAACCATAGCTTTTACTTCTCCATGTCTCTTATGGGTGGAATGTTTCTTCAGTTTCCCTACACTTGAAATTAAGATAATCCATTCTGCTAATTAATAACCCCTTGACTCACAGTGTATCTTCATATTGTTAAAGTACCTCATGATTAATATATTTTCAAGTAATGGTCCTCTGTTGAAGACGCATCGTTGTTTCAATGCTCTTGTTTTAGTTTCATAATATTTCTGTCTGGGCCTTCTGTTATTTATTGAAAAGTTGTAGATGATCGTAGTTGCTGGTTTTGTTCTTTCTGCTCCTATAATTACTGAAATGTAACATGAAAAACTGTTTACACTTTATGCTATTGTGTTTAAAAATTATAAATCCGTTTGCTAGAAACTTGATTCCTGTTGGTTTTGCCTGTTCTCTCATTTCTTATAAACTGGTAGCAATATGTCAATATCTTTGTCTTCTCACCTAGTTGTGCTTTTGTGGATTGAGTTTCATCTCTTTGGACCCAATGCTCACCCCTTAACCGAGTTGTGTACTAACTAGTCCACGAACTCTTTGGTATTTGCAAATATTTAAAGGAGTCTCCTTTCACGATTTTCATCTTTACAGTAGTTCATTTCAAATGTGTGTCCTCGTTCGTGTCCCATGTCACATATTCTGTTCTTGCCTACCTTATATATTTACCAAAGTATTTTATATGACGTGATTGCAGACTAGAAGAGGAAAATAGCACGCAAATTAAAGTCGTTATCCATTAACTAGCATTGACAAGTTGGTTGAAAATACACATGAACGTGCGTCTGGAACTTTCCCAACAGATGGCGTTACTAAGAACAGTCTGGTGAAAACGTCCATGGGCTATGTCAGATGTTTACAAATTTGGACTGTTAAGCAAATAGCATAACCCCCGTGACGTTCCTAGAGACGGAACGTTGTCTAACACCAATTAGAGACCTTAAGCTTGTCTAACATCGATTTATAAAAACAAAATAAAAGTTTCTAAACTCATCTTAGAATGCATTAATATTTTATATTTTATTATAAGGATAAAATGTAAATATTTACGAACATATGAATACGCTATTTGGAGCTGGAAGAAACCTGCATGTTGTAACAAACCCTAGCAGCGAGGCTGAACAATTATTAATATTAATTCTTTCACATTAACCTGCAAGACAGAACACTGTGGTGATATGATATCAATTAGAAATGAACATATTGCACATATTTACGAAATGCTTTCACTGTGGGTGTACAAAACGTAAGCGCGCTTTCAAAAACAATTGTGCTCGTCGTCAGAGACAATGCAGAACCTACATTATATCTGACGACGAGCACAACTGTGTTCGTAAAGCACGCTCAAAGTCCTTTCCGTTCAAATGTGATTATTTTGCATATATTTTTGAAAAAGATAACGTTGGTTATAATAATGACGCCAAAGTTTGTGAATCTCTAGGAGTTCCTCAGACTGCGGCCAGAAACCGAGGATCCTGGAGAGGCACCGGACCCTGCTAGGTTATTCATAAGAACAAAAGAACAAAGGTAACTGCAGAAGGCCTATTGGCCCATACGAGGCAGCTCCTATTTATAACCACCCCAATCCCACTCATATACATGTCCAACCCTATCTTCCCTATACAGACCGAACTGCCAGAGATACCTGTAGCCAAGTCTTATTCGAGCTGTGACAGCGTCTGTTAGTCTGCTGATTTTATTACTTGCCCCATACACATGTTTTACTTGACACATTTCAATGTGATAAACAATGGACCTGCTAGTTCCAGTTTGCACTGCTCTACTTACTTCGAATTCATTCAAGAGTTATCGTCTAATGACACTTTTAACTATTGATAACTCAAGATTTCGTTCAACACTGTCTTTATTTACTGCAACCTTAGCAAGGGCATCAACTTTATCATGTTCCGGCAGGCCAATGTGAGAAGGAATCCACAACTTTTTATATTTAACCCCCCCCCCTTGTAAAGTATGCTTATATATCTTTGTCTGGCTTCTGAGACAAGCACATTAATGCTAGAGTGCAAACTATTTATTGCTAGTAGTGAGGAAAGGGAGTCGGAAATCATTAAGCTGTCTACTTCAGTGTTGTCAATAATTTCGAGTACTACCAGTATTGCTACCAACTCAGCTTGTATTGTGGATGCAAAGTTATTAACTCACATTCCTTTGAATTGTGCTGCCACCGGGCTGATGAGCAATAACAGCACTTCCTGCCTTCCCTGTTCCTGTATTGAGTGATCCGTCATTGTATATCGTTGTGCGATGTTGTTTTTAGTTTGTATATTGTGAATGTGTTCTATGGTGCTTAATTTAGCAGCAAGCTGAGCACGAGGGTTGTTTGTGATTAGTTTCTTGGTGAGGTATGCAGACGTCAAGTTAGCCAGGGTGGAAGGAAGTGCTGTACTATTTCATCTGTATATACATCGCGCAGTCCCATCATTTTAATGAGTCGCTGTTCTTTGAATCTATTTAGACTCGCTGGTATCATTACGTATATGTTCTAACAGTTCAACTGACACAATGTTGTTTTTGTTATCATGCAGAAGCTTTAGTCCTATTATGAGATTGATTTCAAATGTTGTATCTTGAATCTTAGGTATATTTAAGTATTTCCGCATATTGAGAACTTCGGTAGTTATAGGACAGCCAAGTATAATTCTGAGTGATTCATTTTGCATTTTTTTCCAGTCTATCAATTCTATATAAAAATGTGGAAGAGTTGAGTCATCAGGGTTTCAGTGAAAAGCAAAATTCTAAATAACGTCAGATTTAATGCTGTAAACCACAAAATAACGAATATTTTGTTACATGATTTAACGTTTTCAAACCTAAATAAGCATATAAACGCTTACAAATTTAATCTAGAAGCACTTGCGGTGGACGATGCCTGGGCCGGACTCGTCGTACTCCTCCTTGGTGATCCACATGGTCTGGAAGGTGGACAGAGAGGCCAGGATGGAGCCACCGATCCAGACGGAGTACTTACGCTCGGGAGGAGCAATGATCTTGATCTTGATGGTGGAGGGAGCCAGAGCCGTGATTTCCTTCTGCATGCGGTCAGCAATACCAGGGTACATTGTGGTACCACCAGACATGACAATGTTGGCGAAGAGATCCTTCCTGATGTCAATGTCGCACCTCATGATGGAGCTGTGGACGGTCTCGTGAACACCAGCAGATTCCATACCCAGGAAGGAAGGCTGGAAGAGAGCTTCAGGAGCACGGAAACGCTCGTTGCCGATGGTGATGACCTGACCGTCGGGAAGCTCATAGGACTTGTCAATAGAGGAGGAAGCAGCAGCAACATTCATTTCATTCTCGAAATCAAGGGCAATGTAACAGAGCTTCTCCTTGATATCACGGACAATCTCCCGCTCAGCGGTGGTGGTGAAGGAGTAGCCACGCTCAGTCATGATCTTCATGAGGTAGTTGGTCAGGTCACGACCAGCAAGGTCAAGACGAAGGATGGCATGAGGAAGGGCGAAGCCTTCATAGACGGGGACCATGTGAGAGACACCATCACCAGAGTCGCACACCAGACCAGTGGTACGACCAGAGGCGTACAGGGACAGCACAGCCTGGATGGTAACGTAAGTGGCGGGCAAGTTGAAGGACTCAAACATGATCTGTGTCATCTTCTCACGGTTGGCCTTGGGGTTGAGGGGAGCTTCAGTCAACATTGTTGGGGACTCCTCAGGGGCGATTCGGAGCTCATTGTAGAAGGTGTGATACCAGATCTTCTCCATGTCGTCCCAGTTGGTGATGATGCCGTGCTCGATGGGGTACTTGAGAGTCAGGATACCTCTCTTGCTCTGGGCCTCATCACCGACGTAGGCGTCCTTCTGACCCATACCGACCATCACACCCTGGTGACGAGCTCGGCCGACGATGGAGGGGAAGACGGCGCGGGGAGCGTCGTCACCAGCGAAGCCGGCCTTGACCATGCCGGAGCCATTGTCCACAACCAAGGCTACTTGATCCTCCTCGTCACACATAGTGGTGGTACGTTATGAATGCAGGTTATCACCTACAAGAAATAACATTTATAAATTCTTGTAACAGTATATGTATGAAATGTATTGGTGAAATGTTTTACCATAAACATCACTGTACAAGAGCGTCCATGATATATAAAGCTTTCATCGATGTTTAAAATAATCTCAAGGGTAATTTCCGTTGAGAATGTCTTGAATGCTTGTCAAAAGTTTTTTTTTTTGCTGTGAGTTTATAAACACTTGAGCTACAATATAGATTGCTCCTCAAGCACACCTGATTTTTTCAACTAAAATACTCTGACATTTTAAGTCTTCTCCATAAATTTATCAATAGTCCTTAGTTTTCTTCTTTAACAACAAATTTCAAATGTCCTCCATTCAATTTTTGTAGATGTACATGTGGGGCTGTAGAGTGGCTTCCTAGATCTTGTGACCTTACACTCCTGCCTTAATTTTGTGGTGATATTTTAATTACGTTGTCTCCTGTAGAGATGCTAATAACGATTGATGTATTGAGTATGAGACTTGAATTTCGTATATATAGTGTGATAACTCTGCACTGTCGCGGATTGTGCGGTAAAATATCTTGACTATAAAGATTTGTTAATGGAGCAATGTCCTCAGTAAGACTGATGTCCAGTCATGAATCACTGTGCACACTCGTAAAGTATATATTAGTTCTTAGGGCAAATGTTAAATTTGTCCTTTGACGAAGGATTTATGTTCTGAAAGGATACTGTATACGTATCTGTGTATGTACAGAGTTTAATAATCATAAACTATATTTATGACATATAAATATATTTTATGATTTAATAATCATAAACTATATTTATGTACACACGAACACTTGAACTTAGGTGAAAATCACAGCAAAAAAAAAAAAAAACTTTTGACAAGCATTCAAGACATTCTCAATGTAAATTACCCTGAGATTATTTTAAACATTGCTGAATGCTTTATGAATCATGGATTCTCTTGTATAGCAATGTTAATGGTAAAACATTTCGCTAATGTTTTTAATACATGAATGAAAATTGAATATTATAAATAAGTTGAGTAGCAGCCTTTATAATTCTATCAGTCGAGGTATCGTGTATATCGAGGCCTAGCTCCCATGAATGAAAATTTAATATTATAAATAAGTTTAGTAGCAGCTTTTATATTCCTATCAGTTGAGGTTTGCCATGCACAAAACAGCTAACTCAACATCAGGGGGGGGGGGGTAGAAATAGCCTAAGCTACTCTATCCCTTTGAGATGTATTTCTTTCTTATCTCAATAAACATTCTTGAACTTGAACTTAACATTAAACCTAGGCACTGAAGCTTGCCTAACCGTTAACGCCCTATTACCTTAAATCTTCGCACCTAATCAAATCTGACTCTCCATTACTTTTGCATATAAATGTCTGAAACTTTATAAGCAATAATTTTTTTTATTAGAGCATATAAAATATATTAAAAATCAGACTTACACGTTAAAATAAAATTAAAAATATGCTTAATATTTTACTTGACATGAAGTATAATGATATTAAGAACTATTATGTTTTACATGTAAAATACAAATAATATATTAATTACCGATGAAACAATAACAAACTTTTGTGCTATAGATGACAGCGGTTAAATAAGTCAATTAAAGAAAATTTATATAAAAACTTAATATTTCACACAGCGAATAATCATGAGCCTTGGGTCAAACATAAGAATATACAAAACTTTAATATGCGTTAAAATATTGTCCATCTATCTAAAGCGCATTAATACAGTAGTCTATGTGGATAGTCTGTGAGTTTGTAAAGAATGTTCAGAATGTTTGAAAATATAAAACATCGAACTTAGCTTGGAATCGGTATGAAAGAGTTCTAGATAGAGTTCACCCCACAGTTACCACCATTGAGCCATCGTATGGCTGTTCACAGTTGTCTAAATAACACACTCGCGCTCTTCTTGCGCCGCCAAACTAGCCACAAACTGCACGCTCAACTTCACAGAAAATCAGTAACGACGGTGCATCGTGTGCGAGAGATCTTACCCACTGCCCACAATGAGTCCTCACTTGACTAAAGGGGTTTGATGTTGAATCATCCTTTATATACAGAAACCAGGCGGCCTCTGTAGCGGTGTTGTCGCGCCAAGACTAAGCAAGGATTTTCCTTTGGCCTTAATTTCTGCTTCCTTATTTGTCACGATTGGTGGGGCAATTTATTTATTGGCCACTCTAGCTAAACGTTTTTAATGAACCATTTCTTTTATATGGTTATATATTGGAATTCTTGACCATTTTAAAATTCAAGTTAGATTTACCTACCTCCACACTCCTACAATCCTCGCTCTGAAATAATTGCTGATATCACTGATTACGTAAGCTCCACAAGCCAATCACAAACCACACATCTCGTCAGGCAGCTGCGAAAGGAAACAGATTCCTCATTCCCCCAAGAGGAAAATATATATAATTCTTTATACCTTATTCGTACCAGTCCGAACTGGCCTCTTTTATATATGCTTTTATCTCTAAGTCATCAGTATACTGATAAGGATCTGGGATAATCTCCCTCTTCTGTTGTTTATTATTTTCCGCTTGCATTATGTTGATACTGCAAACTTTGACCCCCTCAAGGATTCGAACCAGGGCCGACAGCGTACCATATCACTGGCAGCATCCAGTCCCTTCCTTCCTTGGGAAAGAATAATCATGTCCTGCTGGAAATTAAATATGGTCTGCGATATAATCTAGAAGAGAATGGGAACATTGAAACAGTTGATGAACTCGATTTCAAGAGAAGACACTTTGGTGAACTTAGAATGTTTTGTAATACGGTTAATTGGACAGACTTGTTGCTGGGCAAGGAAGTAAATAAGATGTATGCCAAACTTTGCGAATTATACGATGAAGGCACACAAACATTCATATCAAAACAGAGATGCAGGACCAGAAAACAAGATTGGTTCTACAGAAATTGTGAGAAAGCCATAGAGGAAAAAACAAGAAAATGGGTTCAATATAGAAAGAGGCCTAACCCACAAACATATTAGCACTACTAGCAAGCAAGAAACAAATGCACAACAGTGAGGAGAGAGGCAGGAAGGAATTTTGAGAAAGGTATAGCAGATAAATGTAAAACAGATCCAGGCCTTTTCTATAAATTCATTAAAAGCAAGCTACATGCAAAGGATAATATCCAGAGATTGAGAACGTGGGAACAGGACAATTGAGAATGGAAAAAGAAATGTTCGAAACGCTAAATGTATTTGTGTATTCAAATAAATCCAAAGTGTATTTGTACAAAATGAGGATTTCATAGAACCGGACCGAATACCAATTCCCGGACACGCCATAGAATACACAGGAATCTCAAGACGAAGTTGAAATATTACTCAAGGGTCTAGGAAGAAATAAAGCAGTTGGACCTGTTGGAGTTTCACCTTGGGTGCTGCGAGAATGTGCAGCTGAGCTGAACATTTCACTCCAATTAATATTCCTGACATTCGTATGCGCAGGAGTCTTAGCAGATATATGGAAAAGGTAAACATAGTACCAGTTTATAAAAATGGTTGTCGAGAGGAACCTCTAAATTATAGACCCGTATCATTAACAAGCGTGGTAGTCAAAACACTAGAAACAATAGTTAAAGCCAAATGGGTTGAACAGCTAGAGAGTAATGACATAATAACGGACAGACAGTATGGTTTTCTAACAGGAAGATCCTGTGTAACAAATTCACTTAGCTTTTATGATAGAGCCACAGAGATACTACAGGAAAGAGGTGGTTGGGTTGACTGTGTCTATCTAGACTTAAAAAAGGCTTTTGACAGGGTCCCACACAAGAGGCTGTTCTGGAAATTGGAACATGCTGGAGGAGTGACAGGGAGTCTTCTGACATGGATGAAAAAATTTCTAACAGTCAGACGAGGAAGGTAATCAGAGATAATGTATCTGACTGGAGGAGTGTTATTAGCGAAGTACCACAGGGTTCAGTTCTTGCACCAGTAATGTTCATCGTCTATAAAACGATCTACCAGAAGAAATACAGAATTATATGAACATGTTTGCGGATGATGCTAAGATACTGGGGAAAATAGGACACGCAGTCGGTTGTAATGCCCTTCAAATCGATCTACATAAAATAAGCGCTTGGAGCGCCAAGTGGCAAATAAAAAATTCAATGTGAATAAATTCCATGTTATGGAATATAGAATGTGAGAAAATAAACCACACACAACTTAAAAATTATGTGGAAAGGAATTACAGAACTTTAATAAAGAAAGAGACCTAAGGGTGGTTTTGGATAGTAAGCTGTCGCCAGAGGAACACATAAAGAACATTGTAAGAGGAGCGTATGCGTCGCTTTCCAACTTCGACTTGCTTTTAATTATATGGATGGTGAAATACTTAAGAAACTGTTCATGACTTTTGTGAGACCAAAATTGGAATATGCAGCAGTTGTATGGTGCCCAAATCTCAAGAAGCACATAAAAAACTGGGAAAGGTGCAAAGGCATGCTACAAAATGGCTTACGGAACTGAAAGACAAGATTTAGTAGGAGGAACTAGAGACGTTAAACATACCTAAACTAGGAGAGAGAAGAAAAAAAGGTGATATGATCACCACTTACAAAATACTAACAGGAATCGACCAAATTGACGAAGAGGAATTCCTGAAACCAGCAACGTCACGAACAAGAGGACACAGATTCAAGCTAAGAAAACAGAGGTGCCGAAAAAACATTAGAAAGTTTTCTTTTGCAAACAGATTAGTAGACGGTTGGAACAAGCTAAGTGAGAAGGTGGTGGAGGCCAAAACCGTCAGTAGTTTCAAAGCGTTATTCGACAAAGAGTGCTGGGAAAACGGGACACCACGAGCGTAGCTCTCATCCTGTAACTACACTTAGGTAATTACAAACACACACTATAATATAGGGAGAGAATGATATGATGTCCATTTGTCTGTATGTTTGTCCAAAGCTGGAGGCCAGATCCTTGGGGTTAGCCTTGCCCAAATTTTGCAGGGGAAATAGTCTCGGATATGGGACGTACATAGGCTAGTTGTGGTAGGCCTAACTTTAATGCTTTAAGGAATATTAGCAATTATGAAGACCCTTATGCCAATTGCATGCAGTCAGGTGTGAAATATGTCATGTGATTTCCGTGGAGTTACTGAAAAGAAACATGTCAAAGGAAGAAGATAAGAAAAAGACAAAAAGCAAAGCAAAGCATCTGTTAGATTCATTCATTTACATAGTGATAGAGAGTGGGGAGACATATTTGACAGATTCGGCAATGCCTGGTACCCTCCGCCCAAGTATATCTATATCTATGAGAGATAATCTGTTTTTCCAAGGTTGGAGGTCAGATGCTTAGGGCAAGCCTCATCCAATTTTGCAGGGGGCATTGGCCAGAGGTACGAGATGAACATAGATTGGTTGGGGTCGGCCAAAGTTCAATTTTTCTTTAGGTGTGAAATGTTTGGTGTGTTCCTTTTGAATTTTATGTGATTGTAATAATATATTTTCTGAGAGACCCATAGAGTTGTATCAGTGCTTCATAATAAATTTTCTGATAGTAAGGGGAGAGGGGAAGCAGGGGGCCGACCAAGGTGAGGGGGGGAAATGGGAGATCAGAAGATTGGGAAAAGGGTGGAATTGTGGGGAAGAGACCCGGGTTTAGCTGGATATCCCCTTTACATACAGTAGATGCTGAATTATATGTAAAGCATTCATCTTATGGGGTTCTCAAGGACTCGAATTTTTCACCTAGGTGGCCGAGGTTTATATACACATGATCAGGTTTAAAGATTTTTTCTTTATTTGTTAAAAATTATGTCGATATTAACATTAGGCATTCCTTATGTAGGTTGCTTACAAATATAATTCACTAAAACTTGAGACTGTTAATATATGTCTTTAAAAATGTCATGTCTTTCGTAATTAATTTAATCTAATGACTGCTGAAAGATTTCTGAATATCAATTAATTCTGTATACTTTTTTATGACGCAAATTTTTAATTAATTTCTATCGAAAGAATAGTTTCATTTCAGTGAGTAATGTTTGTTCAAGCAGACGCGTAAGTGTTTGGGTAAACACTCTTCTTAATTTCTTTATTTTATAAGGAAGTACTTTTAAGGTGTAAACTCAAGTAGAATATAGAATATTTTATTGAGCAGAATATTTTTAGATGTCGGAGGTAACATTGTTGTATTTAACATAAATGCATGTGGATAGTTCTAACATTATATATTTGTTAGATTTGTTAAAATTTAGAAGCACTTGCGGTGGACGATGCCTGGGCCGGACTCGTCGTACTCCTCCTTGGTGATCCACATGGTCTGGAAGGTGGACAGAGAGGCCAGGATGGAGCCACCGATCCAGACAGAGTACTTACGCTCGGGAGGAGCAATGATCTTGATCTTGATGGTGGAGGGAGCCAGAGCTGTAATTTCCTTCTGCATGCGGTCAGCAATACCAGGGTACATGGTGGTACCACCAGACATGACAATGTTGGCAAAAAGATCCTTCCTGATGTCAATATCGCACCTCATGATGGAGCTGTGGACGGTCTCGTGAACACCAGCAGATTCCATACCCAGGAAGGAAGGCTGGAAGAGAGCTTCAGGAGCACGGAAACGCTCGTTGCCGATGGTGATGACCTGACCGTCGGGAAGCTCGTAGGACTTGTCCAGGGAGGAGGAAGCAGCAGCAACATTCATCTCATTCTCGAAGTCGAGGGCAATGTAGCCAAGCTTCTCCTTGATGTCACGGACAATCTCACGCTCAGCGGTGGTGGTGAAGGAGTAGCCACGCTCAGTCATGATCTTCATGAGGTAGTTGGTCAGGTCACGACCAGCAAGGTCAAGACGAAGGATGGCATGAGGAAGGGCGAAACCTTCATAGACGGGGACCATGTGAGAGACACCATCACCAGAGTCGCACACCAGACCAGTGGTACGACCAGAGGCGTACAGGGACAGCACAGCCTGGATGGTAACGTAAGTGGCGGGCAAGTTGAAGGACTCAAACATGATCTGTGTCATCTTCTCACGGTTGGCCTTGGGGTTGAGGGGAGCTTCAGTCAACATTGTTGGGGACTCCTCAGGGGCGATACGGAGCTCATTGTAGAAGGTGTGATACCAGATCTTCTCCATGTCGTCCCAGTTGGTGATGATGCCGTGCTCGATGGGGTACTTGAGAGTCAGGATACCTCTCTTGCTCTGGGCCTCATCACCGACGTAGGCGTCCTTCTGACCCATACCGACCATCACACCCTGGTGACGAGCTCGGCCGACGATGGAGGGGAAGACGGCGCGGGGAGCGTCGTCACCGGCGAAGCCGGCCTTGACCATGCCAGAGCCATTGTCCACAACCAGGGCTACCTGATCCTCGTCGTCACACATGGTGGTGGTGCGTTATGAATGCAGATGAACACCTAGAAGGATGGACGTTTAATTATGGCATTTAAGTTATTTGGTGTATATTTATTGTATTCAACTACACTAGGTCAACACAGTGTATCTGAACTTGATCTCTTGTAACATTATTTTTGTATGCTCTGCTAAAATAAATAATTTTACTGAAGTAGTAATCTATTGAGATGCTGTTTAATATAATTATATGAGATGCTAATCAGGAGACAGTAATCTTTAAGTAAATGTTTTATTTTGAGCTTATAATTTTTTAACTATTTTGAGTTTAATGTTAACAATTGTAATACATTTAGTTATCAGTCATTATATGTTGTCACTACTGAAGTATAAGCTTCAACGGGAGACACTAAATGCTATATCAGCTGAAGTATATTCAACAGCGGTAGACACTAAATGCTATATCAGCTGAAGTATAGTCAACAGCGGTAGACACTAAATGCTATATCACCTGAAGTATATTCAACAGCGGTAGACACTAAATGCTATATCAGCTGAAGTATATTCAACAGCGGTAGACACTAAATGCTATATCAGCTGAAGTATGGTCAACAGCGGTAGACACTAAATGCTATATCAGCTGAAGTATGGTCAACAGCGGTAGACACTAAATGCTATATCAGCTGAAGTATGGTCAACAGCGGTAGACACTAAATGCTATATCAGCTGAAGTATAATCAACAGCGGTAGACACTGAATGCTATATCAGCTGAAGTATAATCAACAGCGGTAGACACTAAATGTTATATCACCTGAAATATAGCCAACAACGGCAGATACTTGATCTCGTTCTGTTGAAGTATAGCTTAGATTGTATCTCTTCTGAAATAGTCATCGGTAAACGCTAGATCTTTGAAATGTGCGACAGGTTTATTGAGGTGGTCAATAATTGTGACACGGATTCTGTCTCGTTGCTCAGTATATAGTTGCATCTTGCCTCATTACCCGAAATAAATAGCTGTGCACGCTAGAGGTGCAAACACAAGAAATATCTGTTTATACAAGATCATATCTTACTTCCCAAGGAATGTGGCTTGCTTCCCTAGGAAGCATCTAAATGTCTTTAGATGCTGCCTCATGCGTAATAATGAAACACAAAACCCTATTAACACTGAATTAGTGATATAATTAGTTGATATATTATACTTTAAAATGAGTCAAAAAATCATATGATCAGCGTATTTAGTTGTAGTTCAAAAGAAAGTGAAGTTATATTGAAAATATAAATAATGACTACTTACTAGAGGAAGCTGTATTGTAAAACTTTGATTGCACGTGTGAACAATCACATAACATACTGGAGGACTTCTTAAAGCTTTTTGAGTGACTGCGCAGAACATTATGAACTAAAATTATGAACTGACATGGTGTGTGTAAATTGCAAGAATGTTTATTATGAGAGATTATGCTGATCAAATGTAATATTCCAGGTATCATCATGGAGAAGCACGGCAATACTCATTCAAGTGACCTCCACTGACAGGCACAACATAAATATGGTTGCACATTATCCGGAGACAGAAAGCCTGCTAGGCTTATTAAGGGCTCCCTAGGCCAACAATTGATCTTTCCATGTTAGTTAACTAACTGCCAGGTACTCATTTACAGCTAGGTGAAAAGTTGCATCAGGTGGAAGGAAACAGACCCAAAAGTCTGGTCCTGTGAGGGAAACGAACTTTGTACGATTTTGTTATAGTCTCGCTGCGCTGACTTAATTGTGCTACATTAATTTTACACTGAGCAATTGCAGCAGGAACAGAAATTAAATATGATGACCAAACCACACATCAGAAGATGGAGAAACGAATAAGTTTCGGTCCATCCTGGACCATTATCAAGTCGTATATCATACTTGTTAATGGTCCAACCCGGACCGAAACGTCGCCGTTTCTTCATCTGATGTGTGGTTTGGTCATCATTTCTTCAGCCACGTTATTGTGACTCATCGTCTGCAGAAACTGAATATCCACGAAATTAATATCAAAGTACTGTATTGTAACATACAGTTCTGTGGATAACGTGAATTATTGTCATGGATGGAGTTGCATCAGTGCGCATGACTAATGAAGATATTACTGCTCATATATGAATACTGGTTTAGCTAGTACATAAAATCACTGTACTATGTTTTTTAAAGAGAAATTCAGATCCTCTGTTATGCACAACGAACGTAATGCGAACTTGTGTTGAGGTGCTAGAGACACCAGCGTCTTTGAGCGTGCAGCACCATCAGAATTAGCACATACAATAAGGAAATTCTTGGCATGAAGCTCTCCGCAAGCACTTACCCGTGGCGAGTCGTGACGAGACTAAAGGTGTTGTATGCCGGATTCAACCTTATATACAGGGACTCTCTGGTATGTGTGGTCGAGCCAAGGCATTCAACACGCTGGCTGACCCACTGCCCACACCCACATTTGTAGTGGTAAGCTAAACATTTCAAGACTTTGCTTTTAACTTACGTACAAAATACTCTTTATGTTAAGCAAATTGGTGTAATTTAATTTCATAAATAAATCAAAAGTGTAAAGGATACATGACTTTAAAAAAGTGTAACAACTCCAACTTCGAATTTGTTAAGACCGCGTATAGAAAGATCAGGAAAATGCAAATAATTACATCATACAACACATAAATGTGACCATAATTAAAAGCACATATCTTAGATCTGTGTTCGAGGAGGTGTGTCTCCATCGCAGAACTTAGAGACATTTTGTACATGTCAGTGAAGGAGACTATAATCCCTTGATATATGAGTCAAACACATTATTACATAATAGAATTTAGATATGGTAAAGGTAAATCAGTTGATATTGATGTGAACACTGTTTTATTAGTGCTGGATTAGAAGACAGAAATACAATAATAATAATAACGTTACTTTACATTGCAGTAGAGTTCCGGGTTGGCCGGCTTTAGTCCTATCGTGGCCGAGTGGGTTGAGGCGGGTATCTGGGAATCACCAGAACGCCGGTTCAAGTCACCCCGTTGCCTCAAAATGATTTTCTCAATAATTACGTTCATAATAGAGCATTATTGGCATTTTGTGGAATTTGTCCTGAGAGGCATCCCATAACATAGCACTATTAAAGTAATCCCTTAACTGAACACGTGTAGAGGAATCTGTACACTCACCGCAAGCAGAATAATCCATAAACTTAACACAATTAGATGATTTCTTAAACTCAACAGAAGTAGGGAAATTCCTTAAGTCAACACAAGTAGATGATTCCCTTGATTCAGAACAGTTAATGGAATCCCTTAACTGAACGCAAATAATATATTTACTAAGCTCAGCATACAATCCGTCTTCAGACGAAGTCCATTCCATCCAGCGGTCGACTCCAAAGACGCGATCATCAATTTTAACATGCTGTTCATTCAATATATGAATTTTCTCAAATATAAATTAATATTGTATATTAGAATACTATGCACATTTAGTCATTGGTTACTTTAGGTTAGGTGTTTAGGTTCTATTAGCGATTATTTGCATTCAACCCGTCCTCGACTCAAGTCCATTACATTCAGCGGTCAACCCCACAGACTCATTCATAAATTTAAACATGCTGTTCATTCAAAACGGGAATTTTCGCAAGTATAAATTAATATTATAATATATTGGCATATTGTGTATATATAGGCACAGGATAGGTTAGGTTAGGTGTTTAGGTTCTGTTAGCGATTATTTGTATTTGTAGTACGTGGGTGAAGCATTTATAGCGTTGTGATTCGAACAAAATTCGTCAGTGAAGCACTTGTTCCGGATATGTTCGAACGTCAGCAGTTGTGAGTCGTCTGTAAACCGTTTTTCATTCATAAGCAGGGGGTTTGGCGGGTGCATTGAATCACTTTTGGATCTTTGTTTGGAGGACGGGCTGTTGCATTTGTAGTACGTGGGTGAAGCTTTTACAGCAACCCGTCCTCAGACCAAGTCCATTGTATCCAGGGGTCGACCCCAAAAACACATTCATCAATTTTACCATTCTGCTCACTCCAAACAAGACTTTTCTCAAATATAAATTAATATTATTATATATTAGCATATTGTGCATATTTAGGCACTGGTTAGGTTAGGTGTTTAGGTTCTGTTGGCGATTATTTGTATTTGTAGTACGTGGGTGAAGCATTTACAGCGTTGTGGTTCGAACAAAATTCGTCAGTGAAGCACTTGTTCCGGAAGTGTTCGGATGTCATCAGTTGTGAGTCGTGTGTAAACCGTTTATCATTCATATTATGAATGATATCATTTATATATCATTCTTTATATCTTTCTTTTTATCATTCATGTTATGAATGATATAATTTATATATCATTCTTTATATCTTTCATATTTTTTAGTATTTTCCCGTTGGTCAGCATTGTCTAAAATATTGTTTTCTTGTGTTGGCTCCATAATATGCTTAATATAACAGTCACCATCTAATTCTAAAATAATCTTCTGTCTCAGCATTTCATGTTTTTTAGTTCAGTTTATTCAACTAAAAGAAGTCACCTATAGTGCAAATATTGTTAGACCTACATGCGCAATATATTTCTGCCAAGATATTCCTTCCATGCGCTTGAAATTTGGTGACTATAACAACATACAAATTAGGGAGCACCACATCAAAACTGCTGGCCGATACTAGTCTGGTCCTGTTTAAGTGCAGCCCCTCTCCTCCATATACTTATTCAATCTGTTCTTGAAACTTAATATGTTTGTCTCAGTAAAGCAAGGTGGTAGACCATTCCAGACATTCCCGGCCTTATTTACAAACCAGACCTTTCATGTATTCCTCCTGAAACGAAATTTCTCCAATGCATGACCTTGTTGTACATCTCCAATGCATGACCTTGTTGTACATCTCCAATGCATGACCTTGTTGTACATCTCCAATGCATGACCTTGTTGTACATCTCCAATGCATGACCTTGTTGTACATCTCCAATCCATGACCTTGTTGTACATCTCCAATGCATGACCTTGTTGTACATCTCCAATGCATGACCTTGTTGTACATCTCCAATCCATGACCTTGTTGTACATCTCCAATCCATGACCTTGTTGTACATCTCCAATCCATGACCTTGTTGTACATCTCCAATGCATGACCTTGTTATACATCTCCAATGCATGACCTTGTTGTACATCTCCAATGCATGACCTTGTTGTACATTCTGGTATGCTCGGACCACTTTGACTGTGCCACTTTTTGAGTACCTCGATCTTAGCTCCCTAGTCATGCGTCACTAGCTAATGCAGTGAGACACTAATTTGTTTTCGTAAGAAAGTTCCACGATACCAGGTATCATGTTGTTGTTTCAGTTACTCAGAACGAAGTGTCCATGTAGCACGGGCTATGGTGAGCCCGTAAATCAGGTATCAGCCTTATCATCCCTCTGTATTTTCTTTAGCGTGGTCCAAGTTTTGTCTCCTTTTGCCAAATATAGCTGTAGCATAATATTTGGGTTATTATTGCTTTTGATTATTATAATTTCAACTTCCTGTTTATAATTTTTATTATATTTTTTTTGTGTGTATTTACTATTTGTATTTACTATTCATGTCTGCAGAATCGAGCTTTTTACCTCTTGGACCCCGCTTTTCTAACCAATTTCTTTTTCTTTATTATATCTACTACATATATTTCTCTCTAGTACACGCGCACACATATCCCCGGGAAGCAGCCCATAGTAGCTGTACCTATTTACTTCTAAATAGGTACAGCTACTACAGCTAAATTTACTTCTCCCGGGAACCAATTTACTTCTAGGTGAACAAGGGCATCAGGGTGAAAAACTATGCCCATTTGTTTCCGCCTCCGCCGGGAATCGAACCCGGGCCATAAGGACTACGAACCCCGAGTGCTATCCACTCAGCCGCTAGGCCCCCTTTGTGTGTAATTACCTAAGTGTAGTTACAAGATGAGAGCTACGCTCGTGGTGTCCCGTCTTCCCAGCACTCTTTGTCATATAACGCTTTGAAACTTCTGACGGTCTTGGCCTCCACCACCTTCTCACCTAACTTGTTCCAACCGTCTACCACTCTGTTTGCGAAAGTGAATTTTCTTATATTTCTTCGGCATCTGTGTTTAGCTAGTTTAAATCTATGACCTCTTGTTCTTGAAGTTCCAGGTCTCGGGAAATCTTCTCTGTCGATTGTATCAATTCCTGTTACTATTTTGTACGTAGTGATCATATCACCTCTTTTTCTTCTGTCCTCTAGTTTTGGCATATTAGTGTGTGTGTGTGTTTATTTATCAAGTTTTAGCATAAATAATAAGCATTTAATCTGAACAGTTTATTATATTTTTATCATATGAATTTCGAAATGGATATCGTGATTATATAATATATATAAATGAGCTGCTTAGTAAGGTATAAAACTAATAATTTGTAATATACCCATATATTTAGAAGCACTTGCGGTGGACAATGCCTGGGCCGGACTCGTCGTACTCCTCCTTGGTGATCCACATGGTCTGGAAGGTGGACAGAGAGGCCAGGATGGAGCCACCGATCCAGACAGAGTATTTACGCTCGGGAGGAGCAATGATCTTGATCTTGATTGTTGCAGGAGCCAGAGCTGTAATTTCCTTCTGCATGCGGTCAGCAATACCAGGGTACATGGTGGTACCACCAGACATGACAATGTTGGCGAAGAGATCCTTCCTGATGTCAATGTCGCACCTCATGATGGAGCTGTGGACGGTCTCGTGAACACCAGCAGATTCCATACCCAGGAAGGAAGGCTGGAAGAGAGCTTCAGGAGCACGGAAACGTTCGTTGCCGATGGTGATGACCTGACCGTCGGGAAGCTCGTAAGACTTATCTACAGAGGATGAAGCAGCAGCAACATTCATCTCATTCTCGAAGTCAAGGGCAATGTAGCAAAGCTTCTCCTTGATGTCACGGACAATCTCACGCTCAGCGGTGGTGGTGAAGGAGTAGCCACGCTCAGTCATGATTTTCATGAGGTAGTTGGTCAGGTCACGACCAGCAAGGTCAAGACGAAGGATGGCATGAGGAAGGGCGAAACCTTCATAGACGGGGACCATGTGAGAGACACCATCACCAGAGTCGCACACCAGACCAGTGGTACGACCAGAGGCGTACAGGGACAGCACAGCCTGGATGGTAACGTAAGTGGCGGGCAAGTTGAAGGACTCAAACATGATTTGTGTCATCTTCTCACGGTTGGCCTTGGGGTTGAGGGGAGCTTCAGTCAACATTGTTGGGGACTCCTCAGGGGCGATACGGAGCTCATTGTAGAAGGTGTGATACCAGATCTTCTCCATGTCGTCCCAGTTGGTGATGATACCGTGCTCGATGGGGTACTTGAGAGTCAGGATACCTCTCTTGCTCTGGGCCTCATCACCGACGTAGGCGTCCTTCTGACCCATACCGACCATCACACCCTGGTGACGAGCTCGGCCGACGATGGAGGGGAAGACGGCGCGGGGAGCGTCGTCGCCGGCGAAGCCGGCCTTGACCATGCCAGAGCCATTGTCGCAGACGAGTGCTACCTGATCCTCCTCGTCACACATGGTGGTGGGTCGTTATGAATGCCGATGATATCCTAGAAGAAATGACATGTGTTTAGTGACATTACTTATAGCACATGTGGTTACAGGCTTAGAAGACTCAATGCAAGTAACTCAAATTATCCCGTCTTCCAAAGGCAGTAATAGGATCGAACCCGGTACCTCCAAGCAAAGGTTTTGCTCCTTAGGCTTTGGCCACTATGAAAATGATGCAGCGATTCCTCACAGTTGTGGCCTCTAACCCTGTATACTTTGTAAGCCAATATTTTGGAAAAGTTTACATATAATATACTTTATTATATATAAACAATTTGTAATTTGCAATTGGCCAATTGGCCCATAGGTGCCAATTCACCTCATCCCTGGTAACAAAAAGCCTTTATCCATTCGAACTCTGCCTTTGATAATGTTAAAAAGAGTTAACGAAACGCATCCTTTAGCGTCAGGCCAAATAAAATTGCAAAATTAACTTTGGAGAGTTAATTGTTTTTTGGTCCGTCCTGGACCGTTATAAGGTTGTGTAATTACGACTTGATAATGGTCGAGGACGGGCCGAAACGTCATAAATTCTTCATCTTCAGATTGTTGTAACTCATCGTCTAACACAGTAACTACATGAAAAGTGACACAAAGTGAATGTCAATGAATGAGTGACATTCATCACCACGCCAGAGTTACTGAGCTATAAGATATTATTAAGGATCAGATCTTGCCGAGTCTATTAAACTACTCAATGGAAGGGTTGCTCAGTAATCATCTGAGATATTTTGTTAAGCAAATATATTCAAAATGGATGAGGAGTTTCTAATAAGAGTCGACAAGACCTGATCCTTGATAATATCTTACTGCGCAGTAACTCTGGCTTGCTGATGAACTTCACATGGAGCCTTGTGCCACTTTTTCGTGTGGTTACTACGTTAAAGAAGGCCATGTTTTGTTCTTAACAAACTTATCAAAAGGTTTGCCAGGTTGTTTGTCCATCCGGCAAGAAGGTCGAAGTTACGCAACGTGAGAATAATGATTAGTGTTGGGCTTTAGACTTAGCATCCACTGGAGAGTTATTAAATCCTCCACAATAGCTTACTGACCAACCAGCATTTATTCTTTGGGTCTGAATATAGTTCAGAATGAAAGTAAACTCGGTGTAAATTCACCGAGAAGCAAGATGGCCCAAGGTGGCCCAAGGTGGCCTAAACCAAGGTGGTTTAGGAGTATTATTTCCGTCGAGACAGATTTCTTTGGGCCTATCAAGTACGGAAATGTCACCAAGGCCACCACAATATCTTAATGTCCAGCTTGCAAGTACACTCGTCTCGAACCCTGGACTTCTGGACTAAAATTAACTCTCACTGCATATACATCGAAGAGTAACACTGTATATGCGAGATATATGGTCTATCACAAATTAATAATTCGTCACTGAGCACCCGTGTCTGCCATCACTACACAGAGTAATTGGGCCATCAATCCCACTCACTTCGCTGGCAAAGTCAAGATCAACAGTGACACGTTGTAGTATGATAGTACACATCACCAAGACCTACCCGTGGCGAGCCCTGATCTGACTAAAGTTGTCTAACGCCAAATTACTCTTTATATACACAGACCAGCAGGAATCTGCCTTCGAGCCAAGACTTTTAACATCGAAAATCCGTAAGCGCATTTTCTTTGTCGAAATGGAGCAGGCACAACTTATTTACAGATCCTCCCCCACACACACACGCGCACCCACACACACATAAGAGTCTCTGTCATCTTCACATTTAGGAGCACAGCGATGAGGTGTAAGTGCTGTTCTTGCATCTATAGCTACTTTAAAGAGGCTCGTATTGAATTATCTTTTATGCTTAGGTTCCTTTCTTGAAGTTACCAAATAATCTACCTAATTTAATCTAGACCTCTGCTGAACTGACCAGTAAATAAACTTATGTACACAATAAGATCATTAAGGTATTGGGATATATTATTGAAAATGACTACTAATCGTATAAATATTTCGAATAATTCGGTAAGGTTTAGTTTATGGGTTGATTGTATGAAGTCATTAGATGCCTGTTTTTAATAATGTAATTGAAGCATTCGGCAAAAAAAGAGTTATTTGAGCTGTTGAGTGTGGTAATTTATTGTCCAAAAATAATTTCAATATTATTTCAAATACTAAAACAAAATAGCCATCGTTCTGAAAAAGTTTTATTTGTTTACATATCAAATGTTAAAATTTGAATGCAAGTTACACATATTAAGGTTTCAATTGCATGTACGTAATTCAAACATTGCTGGTAACAAATAATAAAATTAAATCTTAACTCAGTAAAATTAGATCTTCAACAGATACAACACTTAATTTGTGATTACAATGTATTGTTAATACATTAAGCTGCACGTATTCATATGTGACTTTATTAATCCTTCCTGATAGCAGGTAGCAGGAAGGATTAGCCCTTTAACCAGACTCTTCATTTTCATGTATCTGATGAAATTCAATTAATTACTATTTCATTTCGTTTTATCATATTTGCTGTACAAGGTGTGGATTATTTTCGTTTGAACCACCTCTTCGTCATTTCTTTCCACCCACACAATCTTTTTCCATCTGTGGTCTCACATTTTTTTTTACTTGGAAATGTCGTTCCTTGTCTGCTTAGCCTGTGCATCGCAGTATCTTATATGCCATGATCATATCTCCTTTGATTATATGTATTCGTCTATACGTGCGTGCAGGGCACGCTTCAGCTCCATTGCCAAGCCTTTCAGTTGCCAAATGCCTATTGTAATGGCTTTCGATCCTCCTTTTATACGTACTCTAAACTATGTATGAGTTAATTAACTTCAACTCCTACATTGACGAAATTGTTTCTCACATCCCCATGGCTTATCAAGCTTGCAGGTTCCATCTGTGCCTTCCTGCCTATCCTCTGCTCATGGTAATTATTTTGGTGTAGTCCATTTTGCCAATACCTCTAATAATCTTATATATTGTGTTCACGTTGACTTAAAAACAAAAATCCGTCGTAGCTCTCACAGAGGTCTTCGAGATCTAGCTAGAGCTAGATCTGTGAGCTCTAACTCTCACTGCCTTGCTTAATAGCGTTGTTCTATTGGTTCGGAACTTGTAGGAAAATACCTTAACTCCATACTGCGACTCTTTCAACGCATCCTTCTTTACTGACTCTGCCTCTGCCCAAAAATCCTGATTTCTCTGATCCAGTTCCTGATCTCCCCTTGTTTTGTGTCTTTTTTTTCTTTGCCTTTATGCTTCATCATAGCTGTTGTTACTCTTCCTCACGCTATCTGTTCTTCAATGGAATATATTGTACATGATTTTTATGCCAGTTTTAATAAATTACATCAGTTTCTCAAACTTTTTTTTTTTTAAACGCTCTTGTCCCTTGCCCTCTGGTTATTTTGTACACTTTATGTAAAGTAATCGCCCCCTCCCCCTTTTTAAATGAAACTAAAAAGACATTTTAATTACTTTGTTAATATTTATTGAATATGACCAATTTGCTTGATGCTTTGCTGCTGTTAGATTCTTAATATTTGGCTTAATATTTGTGAGTTTTAGTCTTAGGTCTCCTCGCATGCATTTATCAGTTCTATTTCTTTCCTTTGTCAATATTTATATTGATTGTACTAAAGCCACATTCAACGAAATATGAAGTTGGAAAGCACATCAGTACTTTAGCCAATTCGACCACTTGTTTGGATAAAGCTGTTTAGTTGTATATGACAGCCTCAGTTAAGTCATTCCAGCTTTTTCAAATTTGTTTTTACATTCATCATTGCAATTTAGGTCAAGAAGTTCGTCTTGAATGGTTCGCTGACAGATTCTATATTACAGCCAAAAGGATCCTCCAGCATACATGGCTTGACTTCAAAAGTAAATAAATCTAAAAATTGAATGTAAATAAATCTATTCAATTCTTCTTTGAGTGACTAAATAATCTGCATATTTTTTAAGATCTTGATCTGGAGAGATCCCGGTTATTTCTGTTGACTCTGACATGTTGTTGAAGCGCATCTTTTGTAAACTGGTTCGAAAAATACCTATTGTTTTCAGTGAAAACTTTCAAAACATTTTACAGTCTAGCAACGTACATAACTTGCCTTGAAGGTAAAGTGAAACTTCATTGAATTTTCAACAAATGCAAGCTATAAAATAGATGTTACACATATGGGCCTTTATTTTCTCTGATTAAATCAGTCTCCGCTCCACTTTCCAGGAAACTAATCATTGTATCAAATAGGCTGACAGATCTGGCTAGGCAGTTTCCTTATGAAAACCATTAAAACTTCTGCGCGCAAACCAGTGATTCACGAAGAACTGTACTAATATTTTTTGGTAACTAAATGACAGTGGTGTATGACACAATGCACTTTAAATATCGAAGAGGCATACATTTTTTAAGTGAGTAATCCCTCATGTTTTCCCACCATGGCTGGAATGCCATCATTGCGCAGGGTACCAAGTTTTCAAATTGCAATTGGTCTTCTTCAAACCAAGATTTCAAAAGTCTCAAAAGTGGATGATCATGATATGTCTGATTTCTTAATCCGAACAATATTTTTTCACACATTTTTACTGTGACTAAATAATTCTTTATAATTATGTCCTAATAAATTCTTTGTCCTAAAATAAATTAATTTTATAAAAGTTTATAAAATAAATAAATTCCTGTCCTAAAATAATTCTTATGTCCTCTATAAAAATAGACACATGTCATAAAAACAGCTCTTCAATCATAACCGTTGATTCAGCAATTTGAATTGAGAATTTTCAACTTTTTTATTTTTTCAACAGACTGTGTTTCTATATCAGCAGCAGAATATTTCACGAATTCATCTCTGAATCGAATCACTGCTCAACCGTAATGTTTTTTACAACAATTGATAATCTCGATGCAACACAAGTTTCAACAAATTTCAATATTTTCAGCAACTATATGTGCATTTCCAGTTTTGTAATGATTTGTGCAATTTCAGGAGGTGCAGAATACACAAATTTGTATTTGTGTATTTTTTCTGACTAAAAAATGAACAGCTTTTCGTTGTTCAAAATGCACTTATCCATGTTTTTAAATAATCTATGGGTTTATCCATTTCATCAGGATGTTTTCTTTTTAAATACTCTACAAGTCCTGATGGCTTCATAGCTTCATTTGAAAATGATATGTTACTTATAGGACAAATTATATGTTACATATAGACAAATGACATGTTACGTATAAGATACAAAGGCTGTTTTGGGTGAAATTAACTTTCCATAAAGCCATAAGGCAAATACTCATCCAATACTGCCTAAATTTGTTTTCAGCGGTCATTATTGATAATAGGGATATGAAACTATAATAAGCAAGTAAGTCATGCTGTGTTCACTTTTAACGTAGTTCATTCAGTTATTATAAAAAATTCAACACCCTTAAATCTCAGAATATCACCACGAGAATTAAGAAACACTCGAGCGACCGCCACAGACGCTGTTTAAATACTGCTAGACATCAGTCACGTCCGCCAGACGCTAGGGCGGGCGTGTATACATGTTTATGCCAAACTGAAGAGAGGACATGAATTTGGAATAAATAAGTTGGTTAAAATACAAATTTGTATATTTTTAATTTACGAATAATGTATATAAAAAATTATTACTGTAAGAAAAACCATTATTATGTGAAAATATATCGCACACGTTGGGAATTGATCTCATATGTTTCACCGCTTTGTGCTTGTCTCCAGGAGCCGATGCTTAACGATCGTCGTGGTCAGTTCCACAACTATTCCTTTCTATAGTACTCTGTAACACTATAAAGGTGTTTAGTTGTGTTTTATTTAATATTATACATAGTACATGAGTCAGTCAGACAAGACAGGGTTTGAGGAGCCAGACTCGGCCTGGAGTAATTAAAAGTCACACCTCTAGAGTGTTAATGGCCACCAGTTCACCAGGGGTCAGGTCGTGTGAATTGACCTTACTTCTGCTAGCTGATAATTTTTGAGATATATACAAGAGTTGTTACATTCTTGTACAGCCACTAGTACGCGTAGCGTTTCGGGCAGGTCCCTGGAATACGATCCCCGCCGCGAAGAATCGTTGTTACAACCAAGTACACATTTTACTGTTGCGTTAAACAGAGGCTACAGTTAAGGATTTGCGCCCAGTAAATCCTCTCCGGCCAGGATACGAACCCATGACATAGCGCTCGCGGAACGCCAGGCGAGTGTCTTACCACTACACCATGGAGACTCTAAATTGCAGACTGCTGGCTGGGTTGGGCCCATCAAACAAGCCGCTGTTTAAGGTGTGGTAGGTAGAGAGAGCCTTAGGATTGTCTTACTTGTGGGCAGAGTTTAGCTACCAGGTTCTCCCCATAAATACCCAGAGAACTGTACATTCGAGAGTATATAGGATCAGCAGACAGCAGCCGAGACAGGCTGTCGGCCAGACTCTGCCTGTCAACTGTAGCTCCCCCTCCCTCTCTATCCAACTTAGTCTCAGTCCTTGGCGAGTTTGAACGTTAAGGTGACTTATCTCGTGTTTTCCAAACCTAAGGTGTTTGTGTGATTGTCAGGGGAGACAGCGGTAGTGGTCTCAATGTCTTGTGTGGTGACTCACATTGTTTATTAATCTAGACATAGTGAACATTAAGTTAAATTACCTGAATTGATACTTATCATGTTAAATATAATTGATGAATTTATTGTTTAAATTGTCTTTAATTGTGTTCCCTAGACCTTTGGATTTTCTGATATATTGCTAGCTAGAGTGTAGAGCACTCTGAGTTCACTGACTTATAGAGTATGAGTACATGCTTACAGCAAATACATTTGATCCTTGCTAAAGTAACATTTGATAACAACTTAGAGTAAAGACAAGAATGGAACATCCATTCCATGTCTTGTATGTAATGAACTAGAATGGATGGTGGCAGCCCTAGCACTTCTCTTTCTACTTCACTCACTATGTGTACTTTTCTACTTCTATTCCTCCCTGTGCTCTCTCTCTTCTCCCACTCCCTCTTTTCAAATTTTCACTTTCACCTGACCACTCCTCGCTGCTCCCAGACTCCTTCCCTTATTCCTCCCACCTCCCTTCCACCTCTACCTCCCTCACTCCAAACCCTCACTCATTGCTTTATTATTTTTTTCTCTTCCTCTTTAACTCTTTTCGTATTTTTCTGATACGTTACAACTCTCCAGCTTTTTTGTGGTACCCCCTAACTCTACTGTTCTCTTGGTCTTGAACGATGTTCATTTTCTCCACCTTTTCCAGTCAACCATTCATTTCATTGCATTTTACATCTTCGTGAATAATGGTATACTATCTGAAGAAATCCACAAGGGTCGTAACAAGGGTTCGTAACCTACGCCCGAGAGGATCCCAGACGCTGCCTTAATCAACTGAACTACGGCATGGTTACTACGACATTCGGCCCTTGCGGATTTGTTCATTTGATGCATCACGCTATTGTGATTTCTGTGGTATACTGTCTGTTTCATATATCTTCCTCTGCATTTTCCAGTTTCTCTTCATCTAGGCACCTCTTTGACTCATTACTGTAATCTGTGCTGCTTTCATGTGATTTTAACTAGACATAACCTCTGAGGCTATTTTCTTACTAATGGCCGACTCTGCCTTTTGCAACTTATTGTCCCTTCTTCACATTACCTCTCCTGAATTCAGGTGAGCTAACTCCTGCTGACTCGAACTTTTTCCTATATTGATCTTTTCTCTGCTCCTCTTTCATATACATAGATCTAAAATGGTGGGTAGTTGATGACCTCTATAATAGTGACCATTAACCCATCTTTGTGTCTCTTTTCTTTCCGCCCTCTCTTTTTCCTCGGTAGAGGTTTAACAAGATGGACTGTAATCCTTTTCACTGTCCTCATTGCTCTTCTTTGCCATTCTAATCTACCTCTCCCTCACTCTCCTTTTTTTACCACACCTTGCTAGATGCTGCCCGCCACTCTGTTCCTCGCCATGCCTCCCGTGGCACATGGAAGTGCATTCCTGGGTGAAATTCTGACTATTCTCTTGCTGTACGATATAAGCTTGAAGCCTGGAAAAGACACTGACGCCAGCAAACACTTTCAATCTTTTATTCTGTTTCGAAAGGCAAGTCTGGTGACCCATAGGACTATCTATACAGTCAATATGAATGGCTTCCAACCTTCGTATTGACACCCCTCCTCCGATTATCTCAAAGAAGATCCATAAGATTGCTGGTAAATTTGTCACAGACATAGTGCCCGTCTTTAATCTCTGTGGTTCTGTTATAGCAGATCTGGCGTTAGTCGCGAGTGAACTGGATTTTCACTTTTCAGCCAATAGCTCCGGTACTCACCTCTCCCCTGATTTTCTTATTCATAAGCCCCCTATTGACTCTTGCCCATTGGACTTTCGAACTTGTCTCCAATTTATCTATATTGGTCTCTTTTTTCCCTCTCTGAGCTCCAGTCCGCGTTGTGTTTTTGAAATTTTGTGGAGGTAGACTCAGACAGTGTACACTATAAGATGTTGCATCATCTTCCTTTAGACGCCTTTCAGTACCTTTTACATATTTATAACCGTATTTGTGAGACAACATCGGTCCCCAAGAACTGGCTCGAGGCAGTTGTCCTTCCCGTTAGGAAACCCGGTTTCCAAGGCAGTTCCTTTACAGCTTTCGCCCCATTGTTATGATGAGTTGCATCTAAAAAAAATTAACGTATCTTTAATGTACAGCTTATGGTTTCTGGGACATTATTGTTCTCCCTCCCTCTCCCTCTCTTCCTCTCAATTTGGTTTTCACAAATGTTGCAGCACACCCGGAGATTTACATTGGTTCTTCATTTGCTACGAATACCTTTATTGTTACAGTATTTTTTTTACCTTGAAAACGTTTACGACCCTACCTGGGGACATAATTCTTAGTCTAACTACATTCTTTTGGCTTTTTGGCACTCTCCAATGTTTCCTTCAAAGCTTCCTTTCACGTCAGACAATTAAGGTGCAATTGGTACTGCTTTCTCTAATGCTTTTCAACAATAAGAAGGTGTTCCCCAAGGTAGTATTTTAAGCACTACTCTTTCTGGTTGCCCCTTAATAATCTTCCTCTCTTCATATTGGAGTATTCACACCCCTTTATGTGGATAATCTCACTCTCTGCTGTGGCGGTAAGGATTTCTCCTTTATCCAATGCTAACTCCAACTTGCAATAGATAGCGTGTCGTCCTGGGCTACCAGTCATGGCTTCAAGTTCTCACCAACTAAGACTTGTGCTATGATTTTTACTCAGAAGCATGTCATTCCTCACCCCCCCCCCCCTGGTCACTTTATGGAAATGCTATTCTGTATAAGAAAACAGCTAAACCCTTGGGATTGATCTTTGACACCTGCTTGTCTTGGTTGCCCCATATCTCTCACCTCAGGACTAAAGGCTCTAAGGCCCTTTTATCTTATTTAATTCTTGTCCTAAACTTTTTGATGAGCTAATAGAGATACACTCCTCCATTTGCACTCCTCTCTTGTGCTGTCTGAGCTAGACTGTGGCTGCCCTCCTATTCTTCTGCTTCTTCCTCGAGTTTTCGTTGCCTCCATGCTTTGCATCATGTGGGGTTATGCCACAGCTCCGGTACCTTTCGCTCATTGTGGTGTTGGCGGAGCCACTGCCGCTTGCGTTCGGGGTGGATGTCACTGTTGCTCCGTTCGGCAAGCTTTCTTGTGTGTTTTTCTCACCTCCGGCTTGCTCATGCACCGCCTGAGCCATCTTAATCTTTAGACCGGGTTCTTTCCTTTCTTTCTTTTCCCCAGTTTGTTGTGCCCCCCTCGGTTCGTGATTGTATTGGGAAAGCTTTTTTGCTGGCTTTATCTTCGTGGGGTCGGGTTGGGTTAAATCTCTACATTCCATCTCTACAGGATCGTGGGGACCGTTACTGCTTTCGATACTTCACACAGTCCCAACAACACCTCTATTTCTGCTAATGATGTGCTCTGACTCCTGCCCTTTTGAAGGGCCCTGTTCCCTCTCACTTCCTACCTTTAACTATAAGGATGGCCCGTTTGCTAGAACCTCGCTCAATACACATCTGTAATATCTTGCTTACTGATACTCCTACATTGCCCCAATGGAGAGTCCCACTTGTGAAATTTTGCAAAGCCATGACCCATATATTGAAGGCTTATACCTCTCCTACTGTCATGCAAGTCCTTTTCCTTAAACATTTTTCTCTTCATTTACACTCTTGTTTTATTCATAAAAGGGTTAAAGCCTGCTGACACTGTTGCTCCATATTCCCCACACTACAATGTTCCACTTACAGGCATACACCTCCTTGTTGATTATCCAGATTTTCAAGGTGATCGTAAGTCTTGCCCTGTGAATGTCCCCTCTGGGTCATGTGTTCCTAGATGGAATCATTGGTGAAACTGATACCTTTGATGTTGCTCGCCTTATGTCTTTGTTCTCTATTGTCATCCTGAAGGATATTTAGCATCCCAGGACACAGATGGTGCTAGCTTCATAGTCTCCCCGGCATGGTGCCTTGTTTTGATACTTCCCTTCCCGGTGAGACCTTAGTCCACAAAGCAAATATTGTAGATGTAAAGAAATATTGGAGCACGGAAAAAATATTTTAGCATCTCTGACCAAAAAATGCAATGGATAGATAGCATTAAGTTATGTCTTTATGACTTCTCTCACGTGTGGGTTTAGTGTGCAAGCCTGCCTATATAATTAGCATCATGATGCTGCTCCTCGCCAGTATTATTTGAAAAGGGTTTGTTCTTGGAGTTGTATTAAGTCATGGCATCCACTTTAAAGATTATAATGATATTAGAGTATCATTGTGCCCAGCAGGAAGTGATCGTGTTGCCGATCAGCGTTGCCTAGTGAAACGTGTCCATCCTTCTAAAGTGATGGTACTTTTAGCAACTATTTGGTTAAACATCCAAAAATGGACTGTTGGGCACAAGTTCACGTTTTATATTTTGAATTAGCTAAAATAACATACTAATTAGTTAAATGTAACTGAAGAGCCTAATCTAACCTGCACCGGCATTCTTAGGCTTAATAATATATGCTGTCTTAAGCCTTATATACTACATATATGTTATACTTTACCTGTGAATATTTCAATTCGGTTTGCAGATTATTTATTAGTGTGCACTCTACAACATTAATAGTACAAACTTGAAGATTAGGCTGCAACAGTCCAATTATGTACACTCGACGAAATAGTTGCTAAAAGTAATGTCGACCAGACCACATACTAGAAGGTGAAGGGACGACGACGTTTCGGTCCGTCCTGGACCATTCTCAAGTCGATTGTGATGAGGAAGTAGATGCAGCCAATAAAACGTAATTTAGGTCAACATAATTTAGCCACGTTATTGTGACTCATCGCCTGCAAAAGTAATGTTTTAATAGTATGGGTACAATACGATGGCAGCTAGAAACCCAGTCTGTGGAGTACCTGTCATTAGTACAGTGCTAACGACTGTACATCTTATAATTTACAGAAGAATACAGGTGCACATTAAAGTATCCATTTTAATTTAACTTTCGTATGTAATAGTAATTTCTATTCTCCAAAGGGAGATGAAATTTCTAATTAAAATACGTTGTTTAAAAATTTTAAAAAGTTTTTTATTATAAATCTCAAATTAGTCATTTAAGTCTTCTATACAGAAGTCATAGGTCATCTTCAAGTTTAGGCAGTGCATAAAATAAATTATTATATTTAGAAGCATTTGCGGTGGACGATGCCTGGGCCGGACTCGTCGTACTCCTCCTTGGTGATCCACATGGTCTGGAAGGTGGACAGAGAGGCCAGGATAGAGCCACCGATCCAGACGGAGTACTTACGCTCGGGAGGAGCAATGATCTTGATCTTGATGGTGGAGGGAGCCAGAGCTGTGATTTCCTTCTGCATGCGGTCAGCAATACCAGGGTACATGGTGGTACCACCAGACATGACAATGTTAGCGAAGAGATCCTTCCTGATGTCAATGTCGCACCTCATGATGGAGCTGTGGACGGTCTCGTGAACACCAGCAGATTCCATACCCAGGAAGGAAGGCTGGAAGAGAGCTTCAGGAGCACGGAAACGTTCGTTGCCGATGGTGATGACCTGACCGTCGGGAAGCTCGTAGGACTTGTCTAGGGAGGAGGAAGCAGCAGCAACATTCATCTCATTCTCGAAGTCGAGGGCGATGTAGCAAAGCTTCTCCTTGATGTCACGGACAATCTCACGCTCAGCAGTGGTGGTGAAAGAGTAGCCACGCTCAGTCATGATCTTCATGAGGTAGTTGGTCAGGTCACGACCAGCAAGGTCAAGACGAAGGATGGCATGGGGAAGGGCGAAACCTTCATAGACGGGGACCATGTGAGAGACACCATCACCAGAGTCGCACACCAAACCAGTGGTACGACCAGAGGCGTACAGGGACAGCACAGCCTGGATGGTAACGTAAGTGGCGGGCAAGTTGAAGGACTCAAACATGATCTGTGTCATCTTCTCACGGTTGGCCTTGGGGTTGAGGGGAGCTTCAGTCAACATTGTTGGGGACTCCTCAGGGGCGATACGGAGCTCATTGTAGAAGGTGTGATACCAGATCTTCTCCATGTCGTCCCAGTTGGTGATGATGCCGTGCTCGATGGGGTACTTGAGAGTCAGGATACCTCTCTTGCTCTGGGCCTCATCACCGACGTAGGCGTCCTTCTGACCCATACCGACCATCACACCCTGGTGACGAGCTCGGCCGACGATGGAGGGGAAGACGGCGCGGGGAGCGTCGTCACCAGCGAAGCCGGCCTTGACCATGCCGGAGCCATTGTCCACAACCAAGGCTACTTGATCCTCCTCGTCACACATGATGTTGGTTTTAGTATGTGGTCAGTAGTATGCCTGAAAATTATAAAAATTAAAATAAATAGATATTTCTTAAATAGGTATTTCTATTTCTACCAATGAGTCTCCAAGTCTCCAATGAGACTTTTCATATGCATTGCAACAATGTTTATATTTTCCAGAAAACATGGCAAAGTGTCTGCTTTAAAGCATATCCAGTACCAAATATATATATATATATATATATATATATATACACACGACAGGCTTGAATGGTCCCCAAGCCATATGTATCAGAAGAAGTTTTCCTGGTGAAGGGTTCGAACCCTAGATAGAAGGCACTTCAACCACCTAGCATATCCAGTACCATAACCACTGGACCACAACTGAATGTGCAAAAGTGTTGGAAGTCGTGAAACTTTCACGACTGTATACAGATACAGGTACAGATGGAGGAAAAGAGACTTCAGAGGAAGTCTCAAACACTGACGGACGCAGCCGCTTCGGCGTGTATCTGCGGTCGGGACTGTCGTTCTCAGGTTGGACTTCACAGCCACAGCAGATGTTGCACCCAACCAGACACTCAGAGGACAACTCCATAATCCCACGGGATTGACGGATGCCTAATATATATATATATATATATATATATATATATATATATATATATATATATATATATATATAATATAATATAATATAGTATAATATATATAAATATATATAGTAGTAGGAATCCATCAGTCTCAGGATAAACTGATGGAAGGAGTTGTGCTCTGGTTGTCGGTCTGGAGTGGCCACTCAAGGTCGCAAAGCCAGGATAGGTTGATACAGAGGAGAAGCTGTTTTCCATGCAGCAGGTCTCTCTCCACGACGCCGGGTCTCCAATGGAAACGCAAACGCCAATACGATTGGTTCCAGCGCCGTCGCCAGGAACTGTCAGAACGAGGCTGAAGGCAACAATGAACCGCTAAAAAATAGAGAATGCTAAACGCGTTTTCGGCTCAATTAGCCTTCATCAGAGCAAAATAGAATGAGCAAAATTATTCTATTTTGCTCTGATGTAGGCGAATTGAGCCGAAAACGCGTTAGTATTCTGTTTTTCACATGTGGTTTTTCCGCATACTTGGTTCAGTGTTTTCGTGGTCGTTGTTGTATGTATGTATATATATATATATATATATATATATATATATATATATATATATATATATATATATATATATATACATATATAAATGATCGTTTGTTCATAATCGCTAGTCTCCGAAAGTTCTTCACCGATTGCTTTGAAATTTTGATACAACGTTCCATTCGTATACGAGCGTGGTTTAATATACCTACTGTATAGCAAGAAATTGATCTGATCTGATTAAAAAAAGACGTTTTTACATGTCACGTCTGTGACATGTAAAAACATGTTTTTTTAACTGTGTTTTTCATATGAGTTTTCATATGAGGGAATTCTCCAAAACATCATTACTGATTGCTTTGAAATTTTGACAAAACGTTGCATTCGAATATGCACTTGTTTTTATATACCTATTATATAGATACCACACTTGTGACAGGTAAAAACATGCTTCTTTGTAAAACAGCGCCATCTGTTGCACATAAAAGCAACAAATGCTACACTAAATATGTTACGATTTTATTTCAGTGTTTCTGATTGCATTGATAAATTGAATTTTCATAGATTTCGATTTATTTTCATTTTGAGTTAATTATTTTGTGTGACATTGCATTGGAATGGAGCTGTGTTGTTTAACATACCGTTCATTTCGTGAGTATAGTTTTTTTTTTTTAATTTCGTTTTATTAACTGTCCTTATTTTCAGTGATGTTCCCATTTTTCTAATGGGAACCTCAGATCATTAGGCAACGCCTCGGACGAGGGAGTACGAAATGGTGGGAAGGACGAGGGATGTGGAAGTGGGGGATGGTGGGGAGGACGAGGGAATGGGGGAGGTGGGAATGGTGGGGAGAGTGAGGGGACCGGAAGTGGGGGATGGGGAGTGGAGAATGGTGGGGGAGGACAAGGGGAAGGGGGAGTAGGGGATGATGAGAAGGACGAGGGGACGGGGGAGTCAGGGAATGGGGGAGGAGTGGGGATAGACAAGGGACAGAGGAGGGTTGGTGTGGCTCAGCAACGCGTGGCCGTGTACAGCTAGTCTTTCTCTCTCAGAACATGCAGAAAACACGCAATGTAACCACAACATATTTTTTTAACTATTGTTCCTTTGATGTAAGGTTGTAACATAATGTGGTTACGTTTGTGCGTGTGTGTGTGTGATGAACAGCTGAAAGTCTTATGCAAAACTCTATTGAAAATAAGCCCCCATTTCAAACTTCATGCGAGTCGTTGGTTGTCGCAATAGGAGCCAATCCTGCTTAGAGAGGAGCATAGTGAGTCGATCCTACAAAAAAAAAACAGTAAACAATCCCTATTCCATCATAAATCACCATGGAAAATGGCGTGAGACTAACTATAGGCATCTGGCCTCCAGCATTGGACAGACAAACACATTGTCTCAGTTATAGATATTGACATATAAAGGCTTACTGACTGCCAGCAAGATTAATATCTCATGTGTAAACTTCAAATATACATTAATCGTAACGATCTTGAGGATTAAAGTCATTTTTAATAATAATATTTCATGAGTAGAACGGCTCCTAATATATGGATCCCGACGGAGTGATGGCACTTATTACACTATGTTAGTGTTCTAAGACTAAATCATACACACCAGAAGATGAGGAGACGGCGACGTTTCGGTCCATCCTAGACCATGATAATGGTTATCTTGAGATTATTTCGGGGCTTTAGTGTCCCCGCGGCCCGGTCCTCGACCAGGCCTCCACCCCCAGGAAGCAGCCCATGACAGCTGACTAACACCCAGGTACCTATTTTACTGCTAGGTAACAGGGGCATAGGGTGAAAGAAACTCTGCCCATTGTTTCTCTCCGGCGCCCGGGATCGAACCCGGGACCACAGGATCACAAGTCCAGCGTGCTGTCCGCTCGGCCGACCGGCTCAAGTCCAGGACGGACCGAAACGTCGTCGTCTCCTTATCTTCTGGCGTGTGGTTTTGTCTTTATATCTTCAGCCACGTTATTTTGACTCATCGTCTGCATAGGGCTTTAAGGTTTAAGGCCTCTTAACTGAGTTTATCTCAGTGTCTAGTCTCTCAGTATACTGTAGTCCCAAACTTTTCTCGAGATTTATAGTATACTGTTAACGCATATACGTTACGAGATGCATATGTCAGTGTATGTACCCTGAGAGATACGCCTCTTGCTGCATGTATCATGAGAGATGTGCCTCTCATTGTTTATATCCTGAGAGATGTTCCCCTCAGTGTGTATATCCTGAGAGATACGACACTTTGTGTATATACTCAAGTCCTATACTAATCAAGGCGGCCTTTATGATTCATCACTGCTCAGTTATAAGTTTTCTTATATATTACATTGTGTGCATAATGTAATAATAATTACCTCAAAATATAGTTTTAATTGGCCTCAAGTAATTTTCCATTGCAAGAGATACAGTTAAAGTATACTTAATTAAATTATTTTAATTAATAATTAACTGTCACATATGTAACTATAATGTACAGGTAGGAAAGAATGTGCAAAGCCATCAACTCCTAGTAACCTAATGCTTAATTTCAGAGTGATTCTATGATCATCTTAATAATTATTTATGTGATTTTAAGCGATACACGTGTGAAAATGTAGAATTTCTCTTGGAATTTTAAAAAATTGCGTTATCTGCATATTACTGTAAGATGAAGTCAACACTTTAACACACACTAGTATTCGGTATTATTTTCTTTTTCGGGCCAGCACTTATGTCTTACACAATCGCTTAATCAAAAATGGAAACAAGTGAATAGATAAATATGAATAACGCGTAAATGGTTTTCCTGTGCAAGCGTTGCAGGTGAGATAGTAAATTTTCTCGTTATGTTCTCCTGAATCACTGCTTTTGACGTTATCACTGCACTTAGACCGATGGTGTGGGTGGGTGGGGGGTGAGGCAGTTGATGAGGGCCAGTGTTGGACTTACCCACGCTGAGTCTTGACGACGACTAGGCCGATGCGTGCAAACGCTTGCTTTTATAAGACACCGAACATCTAAGTCTTGAGAGATTTGGAGTCTTGCCACACTGTCATTGGACACCGATTAAATCTGATCTCTTTACTGAAAGACTTCTGTGAAATCTTTTCGTCCCCACAAATCTTAAACGCAAGAATGCAGGCTCTGAACATTAATTTGGATAACACCAGTAAGCTGGCGTATAGTACTACAATTTGCACTTTGACAAGCAAACGGGAAATTGACACCATTTAATAGTATAACATTAAAAAATTGTTGTGCAATGATAGGTATTTCCGGCTTTGGTAGAAACATTGTCAACAAGCGCTTTGCTTCCTTACATATTGCATTGCGTTCAGAATAGTGCAGATACTCGGGAATTTTTGCTTCCTCGTGAATTACTACATATTATTTGACCGAAAACGGACTTTATATATAATATACTCAAAACCCCGAGCCAACGCAGAAGCAGGACCGAATGACCCTGCAACAGGAACGGAAGCAGCCTGAAGAACATAAGCTGCCAACATGTCAGACTCTATGTTGAGTGTGAGTGTGACTATATACCCTTATAAACTATGTATTTAAGTCTGATTATATATTATATAATTAACAAGCTTAGCTTGTTACACGCTTATGTTCTTCTGGTTTCTTCCGTTTCTGTTGCAGGGTCATTCGGTCCTGCTTCTGCGTTGGCCCGGGGTCTTGAGGCGGGTAGTGTGTAACTGTGTATTAACTGGTTATTGATTGCTGGTCGGGATTTCTTGATATGCAGCGCTGCATTGATGTCTGATCTTCTATTGTCATTATTGTCTTCTATTTTGATGTTGCTCGTCAAAATATCCCTCGTGATCGTCTCGTGTGTGGCGATTATATGTTCCTGTTGTTTGTGCATTCTTAATCGCCTAGAGAGAGACGTCGTCGTCTTGCCAATATACTGAGTTCGTTGGGGTTGACAATCCCCAAGTGGGCATGTTAAGGCGTAGACAACGTTGGTCTCTTTCAAGGCGTCTTTCTTGATGTCGGGAGAATTCTTCATTAGCAGGTTGGCGGTTTTCTTACTCTTATAGTATATTGTTAGTTTTAGCTTTTGGTTGATGTCAGTTGGGGTAACGTTCCTCTCAATGATCTGTTTTAGGGCTCTTTCCTCCGCTTTGTAGGCCGTGGAGAAGAAATTTCTGTAGAACAATTTTATTGGAAGTACGGGTATTGCGGTATTGGTTGTTCCGTCACCTGGTACACACCTCACCACCTACCATTTTATGATGCCCAAAGGCACAGGGACTCCAAACCCGGAGTACTCTTTATATGTACCCGAGATCTAATAGTTGCTCAGTTTTTTTAACACCACGTTAGCTTTTTGGAAGTTTCAGCATTTGCTGTACACTGGAGATGTACATTTACCCCTAACAAATTAAAGTCATGAGTACAATTGTAATTTATTTATACAAAGCGAAGCATTACTGTTTTTTTAAGCGAAGCCTTAAGATAACAACAAAATACCATATATATATATATATATATATATATATATATATATATATATATATATATATATATATATATATATATATATATATATATATATATAATCATTATAATTTTTAAAAACATTTGCGGTGGACGATGCCTGGGCCGGACTCGTCGTACTCCTCCTTGGTGATCCACATGGCCTGGAAGGTGGAGAGAGAGGCCAGGATGGAGCCACCGATCCAGACGGAGTACTTACGCTCGGGAGGAGCAATGATCTTGATCTTGAGAGTGGAAGGAGCCAAAGAAGTAATTTCTTTCTGCATGCGGTCAGCAATACCAGGGTACATGGTGGTACCACCAGACATGACAATGTTAGCAAACAGATCCTTCCTGATATCAATGTCACACCTCATGATGGAATTATATACGGTTTCGTGGAGACCAGCAGACTCCATACCCAGGAAGGAAGGCTGGAAGAGAGCTTCAGGAGCACGGAAACGTTCGTTGCCGATGGTGATGACCTGACCGTCGGGAGCTCGTAGGACTTGTCCAGGGAGGAGGAAGCAGCAGCAACATTCATCTCATTGTCAAAGTCGAGGGCGATGTAGCAAAGCTTCTCCTTGATGTCACGAACAATCTCACGCTCAGCGGTGGTGGTGAAGGAGTAGCCACGCTCAGTCATGATCTTCATGAGGTAATTGGTCAGGTCACGACCAGCAAGGTCAAGACGAAGGATGGCATGGGGAAGGGCGAAGCCTTCATAGACGGGAACCATGTGAGAGACACCATCACCAGAGTCGCACACCTGGCCAGTGGTACGACCAGAGGCGTACAGGGACAGCACAGCCTGGATGGTAACGTACATTGCGGGCAGACTGAAGGACTCAAACATGATCTGTGTCATCTTCTCACGGTTGGCCTTGGGGTTGAGGGGAGCTTCAGTCAACATTGTTGGGGACTCCTCAGGGGCAACACGGAGCTCATTGTAGAAGGTGTGATACCAGATTTTCTCCATGTCGTCCCAGTTGGTGATGATGCCGTGTTCGATGGGGTACTTGAGAGTGAGAATGCCACGCTTGGCTTGTGCCTCATCGCCGACGTAAGCGTCCTTCTGACCCATACCGACCATCACACCCTGGTGACGAGCTCGGCCGACGATGGAGGGGAAGACGGCGCGGGGAGCGTCGTCACCGGCGAAGCCGGCCTTGACCATGCCGGAGCCATTGTCACAGACAAGAGCTACTCCCTCTTCTTCGTCACACATGATGGTAGTGCCTTCCTGCATGAAAAAAAATTGTTATGCATATAAATAATTAAACAAGTCTGACTGAAAATTACATTCTTTAAAATTAATAATTATGATTTGTTATAAACGAAGCGAATATAATTATTGGAAATTGCTCGAGTTTCTTACATATAACGGATGACAGTGATAATGATAATTTATATTACATGCAAAGTCTGAATGAGAAATAGCTTGTGTGGTTGCAATAGGTCTAGTTCCATAACATCTGGATCATTAGTACTGTAATAGTTTGAAGACAAAAAACGTTCAGAAATATTTATTTAACCAATTAGTATATTGTTTTTAATATAATTTGATTTGTATTTTTTATGTGACTTAGTACAGTATCTTGTTTTTATTATAATTTACTATGTATCTTGCTTTTAACATAATTTAGTATCTTGTTTTTTAAATTATTTAATTAGTATCTTGTTTATTTTGCCACAAACAAAACTGTAATAACTGTCTCGTTTAAGCTGATTACTTTGTAAACTAAAATTGAGACGTAGACTCAATGGCGGCATTACTGAGGACCTGGATATGCTTGGTAGCCTACTCTCGTGTTCTCGTCGCCTTTGAATATAAATATATCTTGAGTTTTGATATATGTGTACATGTATGTAGCTGATTCGGAATTTAAAAAGACATGTCATAGTGTTTAAACAGTATTACCAATTTGAATTGTCGATATCGATATATCTGTTGCATGCACGGAATAGTATAAGCCGTTAAATTTTGTAAATGCTTTTAACAACTATTTTTTTATGAAATCTCATGATACGACAAATATGGAAAGTTTCAGGTTTTCTGTTCTCATTGATTAATGTATATTAGAGGCTGAAAGCAGAGTAAACATATCCGCCATCTGAAGCCGTATATTGACATTTCTACACCTCGATTTCTTTCTCTTATCGCTCCACAGACATATTTGCAAACTCATCTAAGAAAGTTTTCAACACAACCTCGTTTTCTTTTGAGTAACTGTCTTCAGTAGATATCACAAAACTGCTTGAAGAAAACAAGTCACACTCCAGCGATTGTGTAAGAGGATTTGTTGCGCAAACGATAGCGTTCACCAAGAGTAGTTGAGTTGCGGTCCTTGGGCCGGGTTCATCAAGCAGTCACGTAAGTACTTACGATCTTGTATATTTGTTTTTAATCTTTGGCGGCTTTGTTTATATTTATTAAACAGTTTAAGAGCTCCGAAGCACTAGGAGGCTGTTTATAACAGTAATAACATTTGATTCCTAAGTTTCAATGCTCGAAAACTGTTTAATAAATGTAAACAAATCCGGTAAAGATTGAAAGAAGATGGACAGGTTGGTAAGTACTTTGGTAAATACTTATTGAATCCTTGCCCCTGTGTATAGTTGAGGTGGAGGGCACTAGAGGTGGCACCTACCCGTTGTGAGCTGAGGGACCGACTAAGGTGGGTGAACACAAGGTTCACCTCCTATATATATCCCGTTGGAAAACTTGTTGAAAAAGAATGCGTCACTAAATACCACAGCGGAGATTTTTCTATTTTTTTCCCTTTGTGTATGGTAGGAGTTGTGTCTTTGTAGGGCGTGAGAGTGACCATAATAGTGAAGGCTTCCGCGTAGGGCGCACGGGCTCGCTCCCAGCACTTCCCTTCTGTAACCCCGTCTTTGATGTCGTCTCATATACCTGTGGACCTGAACACTTGTACATGTATTTTTAGATATTATAGATAGTTGATATTGGATATATTTGATGCTATATTCTGAAGTGTACCTTACCTTGCCTTGATTTCAACGCAAAGTACCAGCATAAACTTACCAATATAAACAACGCCTTACCAATATAAACAACGCCTTACCAATATATACATTTGTGTAAATTAACTGGACATGTAATCAATATAATTTCCATTTATGGAGAAACAACTTCATCTTTATTTTCATTTGTATTAAATTCAGCATCGCATACTTTCCCAAGCCTTAAGAGATATTTGAAACACAAAGTTCTTGTGAGAGGCTTGCTTGCCGTAATTTAAATTTTATAAATTTAAATTATAGTGCAAGGCAAAACAAAATTAATGTTGGTAACTACTTTAATGATATAAAAAAAGCTTTTACTATGAGAGAAAAAGACTTTTCGAAATTAGAATCGACCGAAAGAAGCCATCTTGTTCACAAAAAAATATAACAGAAGATGAGTAAATATTGACACGCTCATTTGCATAGCACCCCGTTAGAAAGACACCACCTGTCGTTTTCTTCTGGGGCGGCTGTGGTAGTTACTTGTCGCAAGGCGTCGAGAAGAAGAGCCAAGAATGTGAGTTAAGGCTTTAGAGCCTGGGGAAGGGGACATTGGAAACCCTTGTGGGGAGATACTTGTCTCTGAGAGATTCAAAGGAGCTCTTGGTCGCATGGTGTATTTTGTAGTACTACAGGTTGGGTCAGATTGATGGATTTTTATTTTGTTTATTATTATTTTCTACTACAGATGTGGCCACACATTTACAATGCTAACCAGCATATATACATTTTCTTCGGTTCTACTAGAGTTCTGATAAACATATAGTTCAGTGATTTATTGAACAATCGACCACAGAAGGGGATTGCAGTACTTTTAAAATGCTAATCTAACCTACATTCATAAATACATACTTTACAGTTTTACATCTGCTCTACATAAACATTGTTCGATGTGTCTTTTTACATAGTGTCATTAATGTGCATTTACAAAAGTGAAATGCAATTCTGGCCAGCTTCATTGATGGAGTGGGGAAGACTACAAGTGTGTGATCTGGTGATGGCCTCTGATCGCTTTGTCACCTTTTGTCTTGAAACCAAAGATTTTACCATACTGTGCTTCGGTATATTTGTGACAGAAATGGTTGTGCGCGTTTCGTGATACCTAATACCCCTGTTCACCTAGCAGTAAATAGGTATCCAGGAGTTAGTGTGTTGTGGGGTTGCATCCTGGGGGGGGGGATGAGGGTCAGTAGTTCGACCATGGCAGGGGACTTCGGTATAAGCCTAACATGTATATATATACACTGGCTGCCTGTTCCGCGACACTATGAATTAATATTATATTATTTCTATTTGGCTACAAGTGGAAGTCGTCCTCAAGCTAATAACATGGGTTTTCTCCCATGACATTTAGTGCCTCTGTCTTGTCCTTGTCCTAATGTTATCCCTCAACCTGCTGAGGAGGGATGACACTGCTTGAAGAGTATGTGTTATCCACTGCCTTGTGTGGAGGTGGAAGGTGGACAAATTTATAAGTATTATTTGTTAGTGGTTGTATAGTTATAAATGGGTTTGTTTACAAAATTTATGTTCATTAGTTATTTAAGAAAAGTGTAATATACTGATAATAATACAGATCTTTATAATTATACGTTATATTTCACAAAACTGCAATACCCGTCATTAAAATTTCGAATTAAAAACTATTTATACATGACTGTACATTGATAAAATATATATATTTTACAAAACATTAAGCATATTATTCATTTTCACAAGAAAAGCCCAAATAATACTATAACACTTAATCATTAGCTTTAGATATGGTACAATACTAACGACAAGCCCAATAATAAACTGATGAACGAGTACACACACACCTATAAGAAAGAAAACATAGCAAAAACGAAACAAAACATGATGTGATACATGGTTATGATAGCAGGTGGGCTGTCTGCCTTGCCAACACGATATATGTACTTGGAAGGTAGCTTTAGGCGTGCTCTCTTTTGCTAGGGGATGGCGAGTGTTTGTAAGGTACCTCATATGTATCTCAACATATAAATACAAGGGCTGTAAAGGAACAGAATAGGTTAGATGCGGATCAGTGGTTGTAGCTTGACCTTGCAAGTGCATCTCGGTGAGTACACAAACACACACACACACACACACACACCTTTACGCAATGCAAGTGTCCGTTGAATTCTGCCCTGCGCTGTGGAAGAGATGACCATTATATTGATTCGTGAAAGCAGCTCGTCAAACGATACACAAAACTGGGATATCATCAAACTTAGGATTAAAAAATCGTTCTAAAAATAGGTCACTTTGGGTCGGATAGACTGAAGGCTGTAGAACTAGCTAGCAGTTCTTCACACTAGGTAGGATACCGACCTGATAGCAGAAGTATTTATTTCGCTAAACAGTGATTATTAGCCTGTATAACAGTTTATCTATCAGTATCCTGAGGTAGTCTATCAATAATCTGAGGAACAATGTCTCTTGGGAATATGTTAACCATTCCAGTCTATTATTGGTGCTCTGTTGTAAAATACAACGTGACCAAATTCATCAAACTTCTTGGTGAACTTCACAAGTGTTTGCTCCTCAAGCAACTCTTTTTTCCAAAAAAATGAAAGTACTTACAACAACTATTTGCTGAACGTACAGAAATAGACTGTTCTACCCCAAAAAGTTGGGGGGTACAGAATACTCTAAATGGTATGCTAATACAGTAACTAAGCTGCCTAACTTGTCCTACGCTTAAATAAGCAATTCTAGGCTTATCATACTTAACCTAATTCAGTACATTATATATATATATATATATATATATATATATATATATATATATATATATATATATATATATATATATATATATATAATATATATGTATATATATATATGTATATATATATATATGTATATATAATATATATATATGTATATATATATATATATATATATATATATATATATATATATATATATATATATATATATACCATTAATTGTCTACGGGGGGAGTGAGATCTAGCTCTTTAACCCGCCTCCCAACCGTTCATAACCCGCTAATTACCCTTAACAGACACACAGAAATCACAATAGCGTGATGCATCAAATGAACAAATCCACAAGGGCCGTGACGAGGGTTCGAACCCTTGTTTGTGTCTCGGAGAGACTGCAGGATCCGTCGGTAAATCAGGATGATTTCCCGGTTTGCACTTCTTTTAACCATGTCGTAGCTCAGTCAATTAAGGCAGCGTCTGGGATCCTCTCGGACGTAGCTTCGAACCCTCGTTCAGGGGCCCTTGTGCCTTTGTTTACCCTTATCAGTGTGCTAAACCAGGGATAGAAAAGTTTGTGTTTGGTTGTTGCCTTCTTGTTCGTGCCGTCTACAACATTGTAGTACAAAACATTATTTAATTTTGGCTGCAACAGTCAGTTTCTGTACGTTCTTCTCACAATTACTTTAAGTACTTTCATTATTGGATGACAGGTTGCCTCAGGCGTCCCGCTACATATAATGGCTGTCGGGAGGACTGAAAGTCAAGCCCCTTCTTGAGGTTATCTTGAGATGATTTCGGGGCTTAGCGTCCCCGCGGCCCGGTCCTCGACCAGGCCTCCTTTTTGTTACACACACCCCAGGAAGCAGCCCGTAGCAGCTGTCTAACTCCCAGGTACCTATTTACTGCTAGGTGACAGGCATCAGGGTGAAAGAAACATTTTGCCTATTTGTCTTCGCCTCACCGGGGATCGAACCCGGAACCTCCGGACTACGAATCCGAAGTGCTGTCCACGCAGCTGTCAGGCGCCCCTCACAAGGGTTGATGGGTGAGAAAAACACGCCAAAGACTGTTAGATGACGCCCACTAGAACTATAATACATTTTCTTGTTGCTCTCTTTTCATAGTCAGTTCAACTTGGTGTAAAACTGATGATATTTATTTGGCGTTAGGCTTAAGGCCCATCAAAGGTAGGAAGGATACTTTGCCACCATAATAGATTACTGAACAACCGACATGTGTACCTTTTTTTTTTGGGGGGGGGGGAGTAAAGAGGAGGGAGAGGCATGGTGAAGCAAAGTTTAGAAGTGGGAAATACAGTGAGAGATATGAAAGCAGGCGGGCTGTCCGCCTTGCTGACACGATGTGTGGGTGTTGGCAGCTAAGCTAAGCTGGCTCCCTCTTGTCAGGGAGCTGTGAGTGTGTGAGAGGTTCTTCACATAAATATGGAGGCGGTGGAGGAGGAGATAGGGGCAGGATGCGGTGGAGGAGGAGATAGGGGCAGGATGCGGTGGAGGCTTGGTGGGAGAGGATGACGAGGAAGGCGAGGAAGAGGAGGAGGAGGGGGAAAAAGAAGGGAAAAGGTTGTGATATGTGCTTACTTACATATACACGAGAATACTCGAGTACATATACTCGTGTATATGTACTTACAAATTTGTAAGAACATACGTCATTAACGCCTAATTCAGTTCATATATGTGCTTACATATAATTGACTACGGGGGAGATCTAGCTCTTTAACCCGCCTCCCAGCCATTCATAACTCGCGCGCTTAGAGTTACTTACATATGTACACGAGAAGTTGGGAAGAATCCAACTACTAGAATATATGTAATGGCTAATTTGTATAATTATTAGCGTAATTCCACTCACATGATATATATACTAGGAGGGATATATAAAACAATTGCATAATGTTCGTATAAAATATATTTTTACTGAGATACATATATTTGAATCCAGCTTGATTTGTAGTAAAAGCTGTATCGAAAATATAGGAGGGATCTTAAGATTCAATTTGTATAAAGTACAGGCTACTTATACTTATTAAAGAGAATATTTAATCCTAGTTTTTAGAAACATTTTCGGTGGACGATGCCTGGGCCGGACTCGTCGTATTCATCCTTTGACACCCACATGGACTGGAAGGTGGAGAGAGAGGCCAGGATGGAGCCACCAATCCAGACGGAGTACTTACGCTCGGGAGGAGCAATGATCTTGATCTTGATGGTTGTTGGTGCTAAATTTGTAATCTCTTTTTGCATGCGGTCAGCAATACCAGGGTACATGGTGGTACCACCAGACATGACAGTGTTGGCGAACAGATCTTTTCTGATGTCAATATCACACCTCATAATGCTATTGTAGACAGATTCGTGAATACCAACAGATTCCATACCCAGGAAGGAAGGCTGGAAGAGAGCTTCAGGAGCACGGAAACGCTCGTTGCCGATGGTGATGACCTGACCGTCGGGAAGCTCGTAGGACTTGTCCAGGGAGGAGGAAGCGGCAGCAACGTTCATTTCACTCTCGAAGTCGAGGGCGATGTAGCAAAGCTTCTCCTTGATGTCACGGACAATCTCACGCTCAGCGGTGGTGGTGAAGGAATAGCCACGCTCAGTCATGATCTTCATGAGATACATAGTGAGATCACGACCAGCTAAGTCAAGACGAAGGATGGCGTGGGGGAGAGCATAACCCTCATAGACTGGAACGTTGTGAGTTACACCATCACCAGAGTCACACACCAGACCAGTGGTGCGACCAGAGGCGTACAGGGACAGCACAGCCTGGATAGCTACGTACATTGCGGGCATGGCGAATGTTTCAAACATGATCTGTGTCATCTTCTCACGGTTGGCCTTGGGGTTGAGGGGAGCTTCAGTCAAAAGTGTTGGGGACTCTTCAGGGGCAACTCGCAGCTCGTTGTAGAAAGTGTGATGCCAGATCTTCTCCATGTCGTCCCAGTTGGTGATGATGCCGTGCTCGATGGGGTACTTGAGAGTCAGGATACCTCTCTTGCTCTGGGCCTCATCACCGACGTAGGCGTCCTTCTGACCCATACCGACCATCACACCCTGGTGACGAGGACGGCCGACGATGGAGGGGAAGACGGCGCGGGGAGCGTCGTCACCAGCGAAGCCGGCCTTGACCATGCCGGAGCCATTGTCGCAGACAAGTGCACTTTCTTCTTCGTCACACATTATTTGAGGAGATAACCTGAAGAAAGACAACACATATTAGGCTTCTCTCTAACTGAAAACCTGAGTTAAAACGGTAGACGCTATGAGAGTATTCCATCCCACCTTCAAGTTCAGGTATGTTTATTGAGACAAGAAAAAATACATCTCAAGGGATAGAGTAGCTTAGGCTATTTCTAGCCCCCTCCCCTGCCTAGACTGGCTACCTTCTTGGTTCCCAGAGAAGGTAAGAGTGTAGGCTGGGTGGCCGTGTTCTTGAACACATCATAAACTAACTGACAAATTTTTGGCTTATTGACTATAATAATAATTAAGGCCGCGATTTATATGTGTGTTAAGCTGAATATATTCTTTAATCCCGGAGAAAGTTCCTGTATCACTGTCGTCAGTAATACGCTGACCGGTGCCCTCTGGCCACCATCTCCACTACTGTACATAATTGTATTTGTTTTCTATACACTCAGCTAATATATATTGTAAATAACTTTGAAATGTAAGCTTTAACAATATATTTAAGTTGTTTTGATATATAATTGTCTACATAACTTTTGATTATAAAGAGTGTTGTTTATTTTGTTTGGTGTGGTGTGGTTGAACCTCTGGAGGGTTATTAAGACCACCACAAGTGCTTAATGACCAAGCTGCAAGTATACTTTAGTTCTGGACATAGTCTACAGCTGAAGTAAACTCTCGGTGTATATACACACAGAAGTGGGTGACACATTTCGGTGTATCCATCACATTAAAACCCGTTTTACAAGTAAATAATTGGATAGCTATGAACAGATATTGCAGCCCGCATCACGTAATACACAACCAGTTCTCTGTAGCTCATTTAGTTTATATTCCGTTATATTGTAAATTATCTTCTTAGAGGGTTTCCTTATATTTTTCGCGTATACTGAATAACTTTCAACGTATTGCAAAATCTAGAATAGAAATATTAATCACTAGTTTGAATGGCATTAGTTAAGACCACAGGATTACAGTGACGGGTCTTCTTTGTGTATATTTCTTGTCCTCGATGTAAGTGGCACTACTTGTTCTCGTTCATTAAACACTCAAGTGTTCCTTTACCAATAATTAGTTGTTCTTTAATTATTTCGTAGCTATTTATATGACAACCTCGGTGTCAGCAGTAACGTGGTCACCGTGTCAGAAATATAATGCCACGTTGCCAGCAAGGAGATGTATATAGATGCGATTTTGAATTCACTATAGGTTTAGGTGTTCCAGGGAGTATGCATAAGAGTCAAGACTTACGGATCGGAGGTGTTCCTCGGGCTGTCTGTAGACTAGTTGTGTTGAGGGGGACGCCTTCCCTTTTATACACAGTGCCCCTCTTCCTGTAGGGGAAGGAATGTGTGCTCAGACCAAACAAGGCCTCCCCTACCACTGTCCACATTCCTTGGTATTAGAAAAGTTTGTGATGTCTGAGGGGCGGGAGCCTGGCTCTTCTTCTCGAAATAAACACAAGCTGTAATATCACCGCAATACAATGTTTTCTTTCTGTAAGTATAAACAGTTTTCATGTCATGTTATAACATCCTTACTTGTGAAACTTTGCTACGTCAGTGACGGTTTTCAAATGGAACAGGAGGTGATGAAAACTGGTCAGCATAATATTGCAACTGGGATACAGCTTCCCCTCTCGCATGAATTTTCCAAATCTGTCTAGCTGAAGGAATTTGGCGATCCCTTTGGAAAAATGTAGATGAAGTTCCAGTTCACAAGAGGAAGAGTTGCTCAGAAGCCGGTAACTACAGACCATTGTCACTATTTTCAATACCCGGGGGAAATTTTTGAGACATTAATCTCTCACCAAGTGACAGCATATTTAGACCATCATCGATTCCTAGGTGGTCGTTACTTTAGTTTTAGGAAAGTCGTTATGCTGCTGACCTCTTGCTAAACGACTCCACTAAGTGTTATCAGGCACTGGATGATTCCAAAATAAATTGTGTTGTTGCAGTAAACATTGCAGGAGTCTGATCGGGTTTGGCACTCTGGACTATTAGCTAAACTTCAAGCACTTGGTATTCCAGGCTCCATTTTACTGCTAATTAGGACTACCTTCAAGAACGAATTCTAAGAGTAGTCCTCAATGGAGCAGAATCTGAAAACCACTCAATTGGTGTCAGTGTACTGCAGGGCAGTGTGCTTGGCTCTTTGTTGTGGAATGTCTATTTCAACAAATTACTGCTCTTCAGCCCAAAAGTTCAAGCCTATGCTAATGACTGCACTCTAACCTTTGCATATACAAGAGAAGAAATACCAACTTCTACGAGGCACATTAATCACACACTTGCGGCAATATCTACCTGGGAAAAGACGAGGGGCAAATCACTTTTGCAGCAGACAAAAACACAGGCGATGATGATAACTAGACAACATGATATTGCAAATGGGACAGGTTTATAAATGAGTGGAAAAATTTAGAGTTCAGTGACGAATTTGACATCTTGGGAATGAAGTTTGACTCTTCAATGACCATGAAAAGTCACATGCTTAACCTAGCCAGCAAGGCAGCCAAGAAACTAACTGCCTTAAGGAGAATTTCATACCTTCTTGGCAGCAGGGGCTACAAAACTTAATATAAGGCCCAAGTTCGCTCCCATCTTGAGTAGGCACCACTTTTCTGGATAATCTGCTCTTCGTTGTTTATTAGTATTTTGGACAAGGTGGAGAACCATGCGAGAAGACTCATCTCAAGCCTTGACCCATTCTGGATGGCCTGGTCAGCACATCAGAGCATTCAAAATCACAGAGACGTCGGCGGCCTTACTGTTATGAAAAAGGCAAAATTTCTCCAAGTTCCCCATCTGTCCCAACTTCGTGGACAATCAGAAGCTGGCAATCACAATGCAAGGCGCTCAGCAATCAGCAGTCTTATGCTGGCTGTGCTTTTCTCAAGAACTTCACTCATTCATTTCTAGGCTGACTCGCATTTGGAACACATTTGTTCAACATGTTTCTCTCTTGATCTCACATGTAGATAATCTTCAGATGAGATCAAGAGAGCTGAGCAGTGAAGGCTTTAGCACACAGGTGGGTCCTGATTCATCGTGTTCCCTTCATGATTGTTACGTGACATTAAATTTTAGTTATTCATAATAGTTAATAATAATAAAAAGGCTCATCAAAGATTATTTTCTAGGGATAGGCTTCAGATGAGCTGTTGTGGGATAACAGCTCTTAGCTTGCAGTTTCATGAGGAACTTTAGCACAAGTCTTAATGAGGCCTTAATCTTAGTTTAAAGAAAATGAGAGAGTGAGAGGAAGAGGGATGGAGGCAGGGAGAGGGAGAGGAGGGATGGAGGGAGGGAGAGGAGGGATGAGGGCAGGGAGAGGAGAGGAGGGATGGAGGGTGGGAGAGGGATGAGGCAGGGAGAGGAGAGGAGGGATGGAGAGAGGAGGGATGGAGGGAGAGGGAGAGAGGGATGGAGGGTGAGAGGAGTGTGTAAGAGAGAAGAGAGAGAGAGAGCGAGAGAGAGACTAAGACTGAGACTGTGCCGGACCAGAGACCCATATCACGATAAACATTGTAGCCAGCCAGTAAAGGTGTCTAGTGTTGGCCACAGAGTAGAACGGCGAGCGGCCTGGCAACACAATGAGACACTGGCTCTTTGTTTTAAAGTTACTGTACTTTCTTCTCTCAGATCACTACATTTGTTTGCAGTTATGCCAGAATTTTGTTTGGCGCTCTGTTGAAAAGTTATATGAATATTTTCAAGGTTAATTAGGGTTGAATCTGATAAGTCAAAGCAGTGTTAAGTTTTGTTTTAGTTATGATTTAAAATTACAGAATATGCAAGGTGTCTTTATTTCACTGCCAACTTGCAATATGGTTAAATACACTCTTGCTTGAAATCATTGTATTTAATGCATCTAGTGAAAACAAAATAGATTTGCAGTAATCATACTAATAAAGTTCATGCGCTGTGGTGACAGCTTACTCTGGGCGTTAACTAAGTTCTTCTTGTGTCAGATCCTGATTTGATATCTTGAATGTGATATAAGCTGGGAACCTGCATATTCGATTGCACTTTAACATAATTTGGGCATAAGACTTACCGCCCAAAAACTTAATTGGGTCATATAACGTAAGCTTTTAAGGGTTGATAGATGTTAATGAACGAGCAGATGTGCTGGCTGCTGAAGGCGCTGAAGGAGACCATATTGAATACTTCATACCCAAGACTCTACTACAAATTAGAGGTATTGTCAGGCAACATCACCGTGACAAGGTAACTGAGGAAAGGAGGATAGAAGCACAAACCAGTGAATCTGTACGATGGTACAACATGGTTGCAGCTGGCAATCCCAATCATTAAGGCCGAAGAGGAGGAGGACGAGGGAGAGAATCAGTAATAGCGAGAATCCGTCTTGGATACAAATATCCATGGAGATATGGAATGGAAACAACAGTTGATCAGCGAAGTTGCAGAATCTGTGGTGAGAGTGACGGACACCGCCTTGACCACTATCTACGTGAATGTGAACACCTGAGAGACATTAGGAATATGTGTAGAATAATAAACCCCACATTGTTTGAGTTAGGAAAACACTATTTGTCAAATATTGATACTGTTCTTAAAAGATTTCCCCATTTTGCACCCGCAAGATAACGTAAGCTTTTAAGGGTTGATAGATGTTAATCTTCTTGTTTGAGGAGCTGTTCACTTGAGACATTTAAGCAAGTCCCAGCTATGTCTGGGTACAAGTGACAGGATGAACAACCCAGCGGGTTTTCTTCCTATTGGGGAGTGTTGTACATGCTGCTATGGCGGTGTGTCCACTCACAAGATGAGTGGCGCTGCCCAATAAACTCGCCCCTCGGAGCAAAATTTAAAAATTTAAAAAATTTAATCTTCTTGTTTGAGGAGCTGTTCACTTGAGACAGTTAAGCAAGTCCCAGCTGTGTCTGGGTACAAGTGACAGGATGAACAACCCAGCGGGTTTTCTTCCTATTGGGGAGTGTTGTACATGCTGCTATGGCAGTATGTCCACTCACAAGGTGAGTGGCGCTGCCCAATAAACTCGCCCCTCGGGGCAAAATTTAAAAATTTTCAAAATAAACATGTCAGTGCAGAGTCCGTCACTTCTGTGCCAGAGGTACAGAGTGGCAGTGCAGGAGACGGAGCACGTTATTGCTATGAGAGAGAGTACAAATATATGCACCAGCTTACGGGGAAGTTGGTTGGTATATCAGTTGCAACATTTAAAGGCGAGCACCTTCTGACGGAAAACCTGCCCGAAATAAGGCGAGGGAAGCCACAAGAGCCCCACTTTGCCCCAAGGACCCGGGGAGGGAGCAGCGCCTTGCCAACGCTCACTCGGACCCTAGTCAACAGTAGTGGGCACATTTGGTAATGCGACGTTTCTGCTGGCTAGTTCCTGGCTGCTGCCTCCCTAACCTGCTCCTCCGGTACTGCTACAGAAATAGTTTTACTCGCTGTCCAAGCGAGAAGCTCAGTTAGGAAGAAACCATTTACTTTGCGTCCTCCACTGCCACTCTGCCTCCAGACACTGAATAAAGGGCTTCTAAACAACACAAGACATTGAATAAACAGTTCCTGAGCGACACAAGACTTGGTATAAAGTGTTCCTAAGCTATACAAGGCGTTGGGTAGGCATCCTGAACTATACAGGGTTATAAGTAAAGGAATCCTGAACTACACAAGGCGTTTGTATTACAAATTATTATTATCATCGTCATCATCATTATTTTATACAGTGCAATGATTTTGTATGTAGACCTAAGTTATATTAGAATTTGTATTTGGACACTTTTAGAAGTAAGGTTTATTTAAATTACACAAGTAAATATTGAAAGCCAATAAAGCACTTTTATAGGAAAAAAGGTTCAAGATAATCAGTTGTGTGTGGTGTGTCAGTGGCCACTCATGAGCCTTGAGTATGGTCTGCCCGGCCGCCCACAACAGTGGAACTACATCAAGCACCATACCTGCATTTGCCTCCTCAGTGTATGTTTATTGTCAAGTGACGTTTTCCACTATTGCTTCCACGAACTATGATACTGAAGGGTGAGAATGCTACAGACTGATCCTCATAGCAGCTGTGGAACTGAAAGGTGGGAATGCTTCAGACTGATCTAAGTGGCTTCCATTTAAAAAGAACAGAAAGGTCCTCTAGTAAATGAAATTTTGCTTCTAGTACTAAATCCAAAGAATGCGTGCTGACCAACCTTGGAAATCGCTACAAAATAATTTAATAAACTTGATCCCGTGAAAAGCCATAGTCTGAAGCTCACAAGGAAAGAATATGAGAAACTTAACAGTCGCGCACATGATCAAGTTCAGCGAATAATATACACTAACAACTGATTACAAAACTGGCCAAGTAATAAAATGCTCTTCCTTCCCACCAGATATGAACCAAAATCTGACTAGCATCAGCTTCAGCCAAGGTAAAGCATCTGATGAATTTTAATCCAAATCTGTGTAGCCGTTCAAGCGATGACGGTTAAAAATTTAAATGGTTCGGTTTCCTAGTGTTTAAAATGTCTATTTTCTATAAAATTCTTAAAATTAAATTCTAGCATTAATTATTCCAGTATTACTTTTGTTTGCTTTATAAATTGAGATGTTAGAAAACTATTAATTATGTATATTTTTGCCCAGCCTCCTAGTTGATGGGTCATTGTACTGACTGGTTTTGTACAAGTTGATTTGCTGATCTTGGTAGCGGTGACAGTTTCTTAAGACGCTAGACCTCTAACCCGTCCTCTTGATTTGCCACTCCGTAAAAAAAGTCCAACCTCCAAACCTTGCCAGAAACGTACGAACTCAAGCAACCTACCTAACCTATTGAGTCCGATGCGTAGAAAATGTAAATTTAAGTAAGCTTTTACTTCTCATCGTAGGATGCATGTGTAACATTGATCACCATACCGTAAAAAACGCGGTCTATTTCGTTGTAAAAAACACGACCTTTTTCAATGTAAAAAAAAAACGCGACCTATTTCGTTATCAATAGTGTTTAGCTTTATTGTTCTCAATACTTTTTATATTTTCCTGCGATACTTGACAACAATTCAAATGACAATGGAAAACTAATTTTCGTTATATATGTGTATTATATAAACCGTTTCATAATAATAACGAAAATTCAATTTAGGAAAAGCGTGTATTGGTATAGAATCCTCATAATTGTATATTTATCTAAGGAAATATTCTGTCGCGCTATATGTCTTATATAATATTTTGTTTTACAAAAATATTACCAAAGGTTTACATGTGTAATATGGATCACATTAAAAAACTTAAGATCAGAAACTAAAGTTAATTTTATTTATATCAGTACAAAAATAGTTATAAAATGTTAAGTGTTCTTATTTAAAAGCATTTCCGGTGAACAATGCCTGGGCCAGATTCGTCGTACTCTTCTTTTGACACCCACATGGACTGGAAGGTGGAGAGAGAGGCCAGGATGGAGCCACCGATCCAGACGGAGTACTTACGCTCAGGAGGAGCAATGATCTTGATCTTGATGCTCGAAGGAGCCAGTGCTGTGATTTCCTTCTGCATGCGGTCAGCAATACCAGGGTACATGGTGGTACCACCAGACATGACAATGTTGGCAAACAGGTCTTTTCTGATGTCAATGTCGCACCTCATGATCCCATGGTAAACAGTTTCATGAATTCCTGCACATTCCATACCTAAAAGAGAAGGCTGGAAGAGAGCTTCAGGAGCACGGAAACGTTCGTTGCCAATGGTGATGATCTGGCCATCGGGAAGCTCGTAAGACTTGTCCAACGAAGAGGAAGCAGCAGCTACGTTCATTTCACTGTCGAAGTCTAGAGCGATGTAACAGAGCTTTTCTTTGATATCTCGGACAATCTCACGCTCTGCACTTGTGGTGAAAGAGTAACCACGCTCAGTCATGATCTTCATGAGATACATGGTGAGGTCGCGACCAGCTAGATCAAGTCTGAGCATAGCATGTGGAAGGGCGTACCCTTCGAATACTGGTACGTTGTGGCTTACGCCGTCTCCCGAGTCACTGACCATACCAGTGGTACGACCAGAGGCGTACAGGGACATGACAGCCTGTATAGCCACATACATTGCTGGCATACCGAAGGTCTCAAACATGATCTGTGTCATCTTCTCACGGTTGGCTTTGGGGTTGAGGGGAGCCTCCGTCAACAGTGTTGGGGACTCCTCAGGGGCAACACGGAGCTCATTGTAGAAGGTGTGATGCCAGACCTTTTCCATGTCGTCCCAGTTGGTGATGATGCCGTGCTCTACAGGGTACTTGAGTGTGAGAATACCACGTTTACTCTGGGCCTCATCACCGACGTAGGCGTCCTTCTGACCCATACCGACCATCACACCCTGGTGACGAGCTCGGCCGACGATGGAGGGGAAGACGGAGCGGGGAGCGTCGTCACCGGCAAAGCCGGCCTTGACCATGCCGGAGCCATTGTCGCAGACGAGTGCTACCTGATCCTCGTCGTCACACATGGTGGTTGTTTTGAAGAGCTCTGAAATATATTTATATAAAATCAGATTCAGACATCATTAAAAAAGTATCAAAATTATTATTTACAGATTACTCGTGTTATGACCGCCTATGTATTCGAAAGGACAATCTCATGATGTAAAGTTTAAAAATATTTGCTAGAAATATGTTACAAACCATTATATTTAATAACGTGTGTTAAGTAAGTATAGAATTTAGGAAGTGGGAGTTTTATAAACGATTAATGAAGATCAAATATGAGAATTAAGTATGTAGTGGTTGATGAGAGGAACAGCTCACCTGGCTAGCGTGGTGAAGCCGTGGGCTACTAAGGTGTCTTGGATACAACCTGCCCTTTTATACGGCTCCTGATGACCCTCGTGGGTTGGCGCCAAGTGCAGCCCTTCCTGCCTGACTTCTTGGAACAATCACTATGTAACTCAAGGGACAGGCAAACGTACACGTTATTGGCAGTGGGTAGTTCATATCAGTGGGGCTTGCTAATTGCTTCACGGTATCTTCTGAATAGGCTACAATCCGCTTGAGAATATTACACAAAGTGAAGAGTTTGGCCCAGTTCCTTATAGTGGTGACGACGCTGGAGTTTAGCCAAGGAACTCGGTCGTGAGTTCAGCCACCTCAGTAAGAGGGGATGCTGCTTGTTATGATACTGCTGAGTTCAGCCGCCTCGGTTTTAACGACGGTCACTCGTTGTTTATACTCGTTCGTTTCCAGTATATTTAAAGTAATTAATAGGTGAATGAATTGCAACATTGTATATATTCCTTGAGTGTAGCAACGTTTCTGATACTGTGCATCAGGAGTTTCAATAGAAATTGTAACAGGGAGTATCCTTAGTTGGACTAGCGCTTGGTCATTTGAAAAGGAATTCAGAATTAAAGGAAAATTAATTGAAATGTAAGTTCACCACGGCTCTGCCCTGGGACTTGCGGCCCACCGCCTTGCTGCATCACTCCTCATCAAATACTATATAGATATATTTGGGGCGAGGTGGTGGCTGACAGGTTCGGCCAGAATGGCCTGCTCTGCCAAAGTATAGGGAGATGGCACTCGAGGCATATTAGAGTTACCATTATCATCAAGAGGAACCTCACTACAGCTGGATTCCCAGCTGAGGGACAGCCCCGTTACCTAACGCCCTGTAACTCTGATGTTCTTATTGGTCGCGCAGATGGGATCACAGTGAACCCCTGCAAGAACGGCAAGCAGTTGGTGCGGGACTATACATGTGTATCAACCCTCGCTAACCCCTATATTGACTTCAGTGTTGCACATCCAGGTGACGCTGCCACTCACAGGGAATCAGCCAAGTCCTATAAGTACAGAGAACTGGATCACCACTACAGCTTTGTCCCCCACTGCGTCCCAGACACTTGGCTCCTGGGGTAAGAGTGCCAACATCATTTTATATATATAGCTTGATAACGCCCGAGGCGTCGTTATCAAGCTATATATATAAAGTTATCAAGTTATCAAGGTCTCATATATATATATATATATATATATATATATATATATATATATATATATATATATATATATATATACACATATATATATATATATATTGATTCAACTACTGGTAAAATTCAGACAAGATGACAAGTAGCCCTTCGGGAGATATAATATAGCGTAGGTTTTTCAGGATGCAAGACTAATAGAGAATACTTGTTCATCTCACAGCCAATTCCACCCCTGATAAAATATGTAACTCTTATATTACTTACCAGACAGAACATCTAAGAGCCGATTCTTTCACACGGTTGCTACACGAACCAGTGCTCAGTTGAGAGGGAGGAATCTCGAATGATACACGGCTGGTTTTTCATTGTTAAATTGGATATACCGTTAAGTTAGGCTAGATTAAGGTGTGCAAATTAGATTAGGTAAAGTTTGATTAGGCTAGGCTAGAAAGTTTTAATATGAAAATGTTAGCGAAGTGGCTTGACTGGGCTATTCCCGTTGATGTCACACTCATAATGTCAAATATCTGAGGAATCAAGATTGAGTTTTGTGCTGCTTTGCCTAAGTCATCATTATTGCGTTATGATTGTATTAGAAGGTATCTATGTGAAAACTATTCCAAAGGCTTTATTCTGTGCAACGAGCAGGTTATTTATGATTTATCTCATGAGATCATTACTACCTTGTAAGTGACGTTCTTATGTGCTGGAAAGTTGTCACACGAAATTAATTATCATCTTGTGGGTTTTAGAGTATAAGAAGCTAATTGAAGTGAAGGTTCTTAGTGTAGGGTTCAGCCAGTTGTTCTGTCTGACACTGATGGTACAACGTGTTCTAATAGAACGTCGCATTTTGACGTATACTCTACCCAAGGCCAAAAATCGTCGTACTAGAAAATGACAGCGGCTCGCGAAATTGATATACTGTCCTGTTTTCCGTTTTGGGTCCTCTTGTAGGTTAGAAAAAGGGCACTTTAGTACGACAGTTTCTTGACGTTGGGAAACCTTAGACGGACGGGCTGGAATGTGAGTGTGCAAGTGTGGTTCAGTCGCACCTATACAGCTCCTGCAGTACGTCTGGTTGACAGTTGGACTGGCCCGTCAGTCCTCCCACACTGGGTGACGTAAGCTTATTAACAGAGGACCCACAAAGTGTTAATTAACAAAGTGTTGCTATTTCCTGAGTAGGTGCAGTCTCGTTCTTGGCGATGCGCGTGTGGGACACTTGCATGGTGGGCGCAGATGAGGTCAAATGAAACTAACTCTTAAGTTGGATTTAATGGGATGTCCACGATCATGAGATTGGAAACGTTTTTGTCTGAACCAATTAATAATAATAATAATAATAATAATAATAATAATAATAATAATAATAATAATAGAGCTTTAATTTACTCAACCATAACACTTTATTCCACAACTAGATGTATTATTGCTCGTTGGTATAATAAAAACTAGTTAAAGCAGTGCTGTTGAGATTGGATCTCTCATAACTTTAATACATGACATCGTGATGATTTATATGATTCTCTCTAGTATGCTGCTAATCTTAAGTCTTCTTCTATATTGATTATTCTTGGGACATCTTGGAGAAACAATAATCACTCTTATGGTTTAATTTTGTATTATTGGTGATAATCACATAGGGGCTTTAGCAAGCATCATGTGATATTGTCTGGTATATTTAACATAGTTTACAATACTCCTGCAAGTGAGTGTATTTAGGGTTTAAGTCTTTATCTGAGTCTATAGTATCCACTGTTTACCATGTTACTGTTAGTACTTACTCCCAGGTATTTGTATTGTCCTCAGGTTTCACTATTTTGATTACTGACGATGAAAACTAAAGGGTCATCAGTTATCTTGTGGGCACAAGGAGTTTTTAATAAAGATATAATAAAAGACCACGTTAAGCGTTTCTAACATCTAGTTGCAAGATAAATAAGTAGAGCCTGACATACCATACTATCATCCAACCTGTCCTCTTAAAAAGAACGTCGCATTTGACCGTTTGCCCGTATGGCCGAATTTGGACGTAATTTGAAAATGAAAAAAATATGAAAATAAATTTAGAATTTTTTTTTTTCAACAACAGTAAGTTAAGGGTCCTCTGATAGGTTAGGTGGGCAGGAAATTCTCATAAAGTTTCAAAACGTATGAAAAACGTTAATTTAAAGTGTCCTCTCATAACCTCTGCGCGTAGGCCGGACGACTCAAATAGAAAACGGAACAGAACGTCACTTTTGTGAGTCGATTTCATTTCAAATTACGTCCAAATTTGGCCATATCGCGCATACGAGCCAAAAGTGACGTTCTTTTTAAGAGGACGGGTTGTATCATCAACCCAATGTACCTTCTTGAATATAAATAAATAAATAAATAATGTTCTGATATTTCCAACAATGTATTTCCTATGTGCGTTACGGATGAAAGCCTCATAAGCTTGTGTAGGCATGTTAATTTATTATATAGATCTGTAATGTATCTAACCAGTCCGTTCTCTTTATTTGTAACTGTGACAAAAAATTAAACTGATTTGTCGAACCAGAAGCGTCGCATTTTTAACGGATTGGTCGATTCTTAGAAAAAAACAGTTCAACCTGCTAACGCAGCCTCAAATGTACGAACTCGATCAACGCAACTACAGTAGCCTATCGCAGCCCTGTATATAAAACGATAATACTATGATACTTTAATTTATACTAATACGTCATATTTTCAACAGATTACTAGATTCGTTAACAAAAATTCGGCGTATTAGAGAAGATGAATTGATGTTAACAGCATGCAGCACACATGACATGATGATAACCGGTGATGAGACGTGATGATTTGATCATTCCTCTTCGTATATACTTTTTTTTTAATTAATTACATGTTCTATGACAAGAACAAAAGTTGGGAAGAAATAGCATGGTTTCAATACAAGGAATGTTTGGTAAATTCTGTCTTGTACACTCTTGATAAACTGTGACACACCTCGTGATAGACTGTGACACCTCGTCTGATAGACTATGACACCTCATGATAGACTGTGACACCTCGTTTGATAGACTGTGACACACCTCGTGATAGACTGTGACACCTCGTCTGATAGACTGACACCTCGTGTTATACTGTGAGACATATTGTCTGATAGACTGTGACACATTTCGTCTGATACACTGTGACACACTAAGTCTGATAGACTGTGTGCTCGTGACTTCTTACAAGTTAAATATTAGTTCCTTACTTTCAGTCTTTTATATGCAAGACTGCTCCTCGACTCTGTGAATGTCATGACAAGAGACGAGGAAGTAACATAAGATACAAACTTTATACAAATACAACTAGAAATAAGCGAAACTATAATACTCCTGAGCATTATACGCAGAATTGCAACGTTGCAGTAAACAGTTTCAACAATAAGATAACACCAGACCTGGTTGTTTTTATTGCAAATTCCTGTTACCTTCGGACACAGACGTTGTCAAGTCTCACTGGGGTGAAGCACAGGGAGGGGATGTGTGGGGGTGATGAAGTGTGGGCGTGAAGCACAAGGTGGGGGGGCTGCGTAGGGGGTAACAAAGTGTGGGAGAGTAACACAAGGTGGGGGCTGCGTAGGGGGTAACAAAGTGTGGGAGAGTAACACAAGGTGGGGGCTGCGTAGGGGGTAACAAAGTGTGGGAGTGTAACACAAGGTGGGGGCTGCGTAGGGGGTAACAAAGTGTGGGAGAGTAACACAAGGTGGAGGCTGCGTAGGGGGTAACAAAGTGTGGAAGAGTAACACAAGGTGGGGGCTGCGTAGGGGGTAACAAAGTGTGGGAGAGTAACACAAGGTGGGGGCTGCGTAGGGGGTAACAAAGTGTGGGAGAGTAACACAAGGTGGAGGCTGCGTAGGGGGTAACAAAGTGTGGGAGAGTAACACAAGGTGGGGGTATGTGGGGCGTTAAGTGTGGCGGTGGGGCACAACATGGGGCATGTGAGGGCAGCGGGGAGACGGAGGTCTCTCTGACCACATAAGGTCCAGCCACTCTGCGCTCGTCCACTTGGCTGCTGTTCAACACAAAATTACTCTCATTCGACTGTTTTCGTTTCTGTTGAAATGGCCGTTGCGCTGCGGGCATCTCAGCCCTGGTCATACTGAGTATAAATAAGATGTGATCTCCCTGGCAGGGATACATGTGTGATATGGAAATGTTTCTTGTGCTTAGTCCTATTGCGAGTAGGTTTCGTGGCACCAGTGGGCTCGTATCGTAAAGATTATCATCCCTCAATCATATTTGATAACAATCAAGCTCTTTAACGAACTAGCTAACGCCCAGCCTCACCAAGAAAATAGCTAACTACCAATCTCTCCCACAAACTAACGTCCATTCTATCCAACAAACTAGCTAACGATCAGTCACTCCAACAAACTAACTAACGATCAATCTCTCCCACAAGCTAGCTAACGACTAAACTCTCCAACAAACTACCTAACGACCAATCACTCCAATAAACTAACAATCAATCTCTTCAACAAACTCTTCTCAAAAATCAGCCAAACCAAACCAATCTCTCTAATCCCCAAATTTCATAAATACACACACACAATATTTGTGCATGGCTCTAGTTCTATTTGTGTCTATTCCTGATCTTTTCTCATCCCTACTATTCTCGGAAGTTTTTTTAACTTAGCTAAGCAAGACGCGAAACTTTTGCTCTCGTGAGAAGCCCTAATTAACAGACTGACCTGTTAAACAACAGCCTCAGTGCATAGTTTCCGGTATCAAGCGTGGAGATTGTCAGCAATGGTAAAAAATAATTCGTAAATTACGCATTGCCAAGTATTTTCAGTCAAGAGTCAGGTAGCGAGTGATACGAAACAAGGCTACAAATATAGGAGTGAAGGGCAAGGAGAGATTGGGGCCAGGGTAATTAATATCTGGGGGCCAAGGTAATACAATGAGCTTGAGGTAGAGAGAAATGGGGGCCCAAATACCAATGATTGTTTGCCGATTTTTGTTCGATTCTATCAAACTTGAATTCTTCAAACAAAGATATGAATTTAGTGAAAGGACAAGTGGTGTGAGATAACTGACTAGCAGTAGGGTCTTGTCCACGGCTGCGTTTGGCTACCAAACCATTGCTCAGGGTGGAACTACATCATTGTGGGTCTTGTGCTAATAATATGTATTTATACTGTCATTATCTGATTCAATCTGCAGGTATGCCTGAGCCAGGCACATGTTACGTTGCACATTGGACAGTTCGCTAACTTATTTTAAAAGCCTACTTAATTTAGCCTAACCTAGCCCCACCCAACCTAACCTAGCCTAACCCAACTCTACCCTACCCAACCTAACCCTACCCTACCCATCCTAACCCTACCCTACCCAACCTAACCCTACCCTATCGTACACAACCTAGCCTAACCCAACCTAAAAAAACGATATATACAATTTTAAAAATTAAGCTCAATAGAGTATGTAAAGTGAGAAACGAGAATACAAATTTCATGTTCTCTTGTAGAAGCAAGGTTTCCGTGCATAAGCTATCAGTTGTACTACTGTCGTCAGTACAGGAGAAATTGTTGGAACAATACCATGCTGATTATATCAACACCTACCAGGAAGAAAAACATTTGAACATTGTCTACTGTTTCACAATTTTTTTTTAATAATCTGCATTTGTTCGTTATTAATCCTTTGGTAACCTACAAGGACAACTTTCTCATTCATGGATCCAATCATACTACGGGAAAAAGTAGTTCCAGCTGCCTCGCCTCCTCAAACGACCAACAAGGATATGTTTACACCAGCGGCTGCGGCCTCCGGTAATGTTACCCAAGGAATAAATAGCCTGTACAGCAGGAGGTCCGGCTGTGGTTGGTGCACCAGGCGGGGCTTTCTCACAACACACACACACACACACACACACACACACACACACACACACACACACACACACACACACACACACACACACGGAATGCATTAGGAAGTAATGTGGTGGAGGCTGACTCCATACACAGCTTCAAGTGTAGATATGATAGAGCCCAATTGGCTCAGGAATCTGTACACCAGTTGATTGACAGTTGAGAGGCGGGACCAAAGAGCCAAAGCTCAACCCCCGCAAGCACAATTAGGTGAGTACACACACACACACACACACACACAGAGTGTATGTGGGCCGGTGGCTGAGTGAACAACACGCTGGGCACATAATCCTGTGGTCCGGGGTTCGATTCCCGGCGCCGGCGAGAAACAATGTGCAGTTTCTTTCACCCTGATGCGCCTGTTACCTAGCAGTAAATAGGTACCTGGGAGTTAGACAGCTGTAACAAGCTGCTTCCTGTGTGTGTGTGTGTGTGTGTGTGTGTGTGTGTGTGTGTGTGTGTGTGTGTGTTTGTGTGTGTGTGTGTGTGTGTGGAAACAAAAAATAGTAACAGTTGAGAGGCGGACTGAAAGAGCAGAGCTCAACCCCCGCAAGCACAACTAGGTGTACACACACACACACACACACACACACACACACACACACACACACACACACACACACACACACACGGTCCCGCCTCACGGTTGAGAGGCGGGACCAAAGAGCCAGAGCTCAACCCCCGCAAGCACAACTAGGTGAGTACACACACACACACACACATAAGGACCGCCACTCTGATTTTGTGTGTACTGGCCAAGACTGGCCCCTGGTCCGTGGACTATGTTTAACCTGCGACTAGCACGCTTCCTCCACTACACCTTCCCCCAGGTGTATATTAGGAGAGGTCCGCACACTCTCACTACAGAAAACGTGAAGACAAAATTAAATTGGGTCGCGAAGTTTTCTTTAACTAATGCTCCATTCATGTAAGATGCCATTTATGGCGGTGTAGTTCCAGTTGAGTTTTCACTTTATTCTTTGATTATTATTATTATTATTATTATTAATATCATCATTAATATTATTATATCCAGCGTGCAATTAGATTTCATAGATCCAGCCATTGATCTCCACATCCAAAGATACGAAAACTTAGTGAAATGATCATTATATCTTACCTCTATACAGTATATCGATTCAATATTCATATCCAACAGAAAACACAGTCAAAGATGTAATATAAATATTAACCTTTTCTGTATTTCTAACTTCTTCATTAAAGAGACATCTTCGTAATGGAAAACACTAATCTCATCAACCTATCAACCACAGGATAGGGTTTAGGCCACCACAGTAGTTTACGAACCAGGCAGCAAGTATACTTTAGTTCTGAACGTCGTCCGGGACTAAAGTATAATCTCAAGTGTGAATGCACTAAAAGCATATATATATATATATATATATATATATATATATATATATATATATATATATATATATATATATATATATATATACATATATATATATATATATATATATATATATATATATATATATATATACATTTATAAAACATTCATTTCAAACAAATATCATTGGTATCTTTGTAAAGATAAAATGCATTCCATAAATCCTGGCATTCGATTTTGATTCGTCTTATAATTCATTTAAACAAAAAGTGGCTTTAGACAAATAATTGTGAATATTTACATGATGAAAAACAATCAATATTTTGAATGTAGGCGAACGATTCTTATTCGCAGCACCTGTTATGCTGCGTTTGTGTGAAAATGTCATAAATATCGGAGTTTTATTAAATTCGATTTAATAATCCCAAAGTTATTATTTTCGAGATACGTAATGTTTACAAAACTGACGTCAAGGTTCAAATTTCGGACGAGAAAAACGAAAATAAAGCTAATTGGCAATCTGGAGTTTTGCGTCTATTTCATATACTACTTTTCCTCTATTCTGTGATATTCCCGAGGCCGAGGGAGCCGGTCAGCCGAGCGGACAGCACACTGCACTTGTGATCCTGTGGTCCCGGGTTCGATCCCGGGCGCCGGCGAGAAACGATGGGCAGAGTTTCTTTCACCCTATCCCCCTGTTACCTAGTTGTAAAATAGGTACCTGGGTGTTAGTCAGCTGTCACGGGCAGCTTCCTGGGGGTGGAGGCATGGTCGAGGACCGGGCCGCGGGGACACTAAAGCCCCGAAATCATCTCAAGATAACCTCAAGATGTATCTACAACTATGGAAGCTCTTTAATTTTGCAATCTGTTTAGCATTATGTACTGTAGCAGCCCTCTAATTGTCTAGGTACTGTAGCAGCGTTCTATGTATAATATATATTATATATATATATATATATATATATATATATATATATATATATATATAATATGCTGATTAGTCGTGTATAAATGTATGTCCACGTCTGTGGAAGGAAAAAACTCACAAAACTTCCACTACGGCATGATGAGTCCGATGTTGTTACGTGCGTCGCGGGGTTTGTTTACGTCAGTACAGCAACACGTGATGCGCGGTCCTGCTGCTCTTGCCACCAAATTACTGCTGCCATCCGCGGGCCCGCCTAGCCACCACTGCCTTTAGCGGCCACACCACAGCCGTCCGCAGAGAATGTTTGTGTGTGTGTTTGTGTGTGTTTGTGTGTGTGTTTGTGTGTGTGTGTGTGTGTGTGTGTGTGTGTGTGTGTGTGTGTGTGTGTGTGTGTGTGTGTGTGTGTGTGTGTGTGTGTGTGTGTGTGAAGACTTGGGAAAGGTCCTCCCACAGAAAAAAATACGACTGTAAATACTCAAACTTAAATTATCTTAGCGTAGGTTTAGTACAAATCTGAATTAACTGTTTACTTTCAATTAAAGGAAAACGCATGGCCATTCTTTGTTTCGAATTTATTTGCAACGATTACAAATTCAATTTCATTCCAATGAAGTATAATTTAGAAGCACTTGCGGTGGACGATGCCTGGGCCAGACTCCTCGTACTCTTCCTTGGTGATCCACATGGTCTGGAAGGTGGACAGAGATCCCAGGATGGAGCCACCGATCCAGACGGAATACTTACGCTCGGGAGGAGCAATGATCTTGATCTTGATGGTGGAGGGAGCCAGAGCTGTGATTTCCTTCTGCATGCGGTCAGCAATACCAGGGTACATGGTGGTACCACCAGACATGACAATGTTAGCGAAGAGGTCCTTCCTGATGTCTATGTCGCACCTCATGATGGAGCTGTGGACGGTCTCGTGAACACCAGCAGATTCCATACCCAGGAAGGAAGGCTGGAAGATAGACTCAGGGCAACGGAAACGCTCGTTGCCGATGGTGATGACCTGACCATCGGGAAGCTCGTAGGACTTGTCCAGTGAAGTAGATGCTGCAGCAACATTCATCTCATTTTCGAAGTCGAGGGCAATGTAGCAAAGTTTTTCTTTGATGTCGCGGACAATCTCACGCTCAGCGGTGGTGGTGAAGGAATAGCCACGCTCAGTTAAAATTTTCATCATGTATGCAGTTAGATCACGACCAGCAAGGTCAAGACGAAGGATGGCATGAGGAAGGGCGAAACCTTCATAGACGGGGACCATGTGAGTGACACCATCACCAGAGTCGCACACCAGACCAGTGGTACGACCAGAGGCGTACAGGGACAGCACAGCCTGGATGGTAACGTACATGGCTGGCAGGTTGAAGGACTCAAACATGATCTGTGTCATCTTCTCACGGTTGGCCTTGGGGTTGAGGGGAGCTTCAGTCAACATTGTGGGGCACTCTTCAGGGGCGATACGGAGCTCATTGTAGAAGGTGTGGTACCAGATCTTCTCCATGTCGTCCCAGTTGGTGATGATGCCGTGCTCAATGGGTACTTGAGAGTCAAGATACCTCTCTTGCTCTGGGCCTCATCACCGACGTAGGCGTCCTTCTGACCCATACCGACCATCACACCCTGGTGACGAGCTCGGCCGACGATGGAGGGGAAGACGGCTCGGGGAGCGTCGTCACCAGCAAAGCCAGCCTTACAGAGGCCGGAGCCATTGTCCACAACTAGAGCTGTCTGTTCCTCTTCGTCACACATAGCTGATGGTCTGAATGTACTCTATCTGAAAAGATAATAATAAGAATTTAATAATGAACAATATTTTTTAAATTGTACTTGGGTGTATGAATATATATGTTGCTTCAGCAATAATACTCAAATCGTTTCTTAATTGATGAATTAAAAATGGATCTAAATTGTATGAATCATTACTAATGTTAACATTATGTGGCTTTGTAATTTGTATTAAAGCATATTCAATAATGATTCTGTTTAAAATGTTTTTACAATTAGTTATTGAAGAAGACTTCTCCCAATCAGTTTATTGAGAATTTACTTACAATTTAATGAATAGAGTATTAAGTAATTGGTCATTTTTTATAGAATATTTATGCTGAGAAATTCGAAATTAAAAGTCTTTGGATGTTTGACCTATATAGAATTTATTACAATCTTTACAAGGTATTTTGTAAATGATGCAGTTATCACTACTGTTCCTAACTAATAATTTTCCAACTGCGTTTTCATAATTAAACAAATGTATGTCAAAAAGTTTCAAGGCCTTGACAATATTTTCGAACCCAGAAAATATGGTAAAAATTCCGCCTTTTTTTTATCAGGAGCAAATTTTCTCAGTGCATATTTTATATAATATGTACATTGTGCTTTACTACGGCAAACTTCCAAGAAACCTAGCGGATAACAAAGCTTGAGACTAATGGAATCAGTATTCTTAAATTCTTAACTAGTTCACTTAACTAGTTCAGACTTAACTAACTTGCATGAAGCGAGATCGTCGCTCCCTGTATGACTTACCATCCTGCGAGATGGGGACTTTTATTACCACTGCTACCTTAATCAATTTTGTGTTGATGATATCCTTAAAATGCATCCGGAGTCTGCCAGTGCAGACTGCTTATCACATGCCTCTGTATGACTAACCATCCTGTGTGATGGGGATTTCTTAGCATCAACTAGTTAGCTTTTTTGACACACTGTACTCCACTTCATATAGTCTATGGTAGCTGCACTAATGCAGATGTACCTAATGTAATAATAATAATAATAAAATCTACCGTCCAGCCTAAGTGTTTGGAGAACTTATGAACAATGTAATCAAGAATATTATCAACAGGAACTCTTGTAAATAAAGAGCATACATCAAAACTGAGCAACTTAACATCATGATTAATTTAAACCTTGTTATTTTTTAACTAATTCAATTGAATTTGTCAAGTGTGAAGATGAAATAATTTAGTTTCTAACAATGCGGACAAGATTTTGGTGAGCCATTTAGAGAGCTTGTAAGAAATAGATCCCACAGAGCTAATGACAGGTCCACTACAGCACCGCTCCTGTGCCAGGTAAGTTCACTATGCACTCACCATAGCCCGTGCTACTTGTTCCGAGTAGCTGAATCTATAACAAAAATAACAACAATGACAGATCTAATAGGATAGCTAGGCTTATGAGTCTTGGCAAGGTCATAGAGATACTGTAATGAAGGAGATGAGTTAGTAAATTGCTTTAGAATATCGTTATGATTTCTTAAAAACTTCCACAAATTACTACTGAAGGTCTTGATGATGTCATCAAGAGTATTTTTCCTAAGTTTGGTGTATGTGGATGATTCGTGGAGAAGATCATTCATTTTGGAAATACAGTATTCCACCATGTCTAAAATAACAACAGTGCTGGAGTTGTAGTTAACCATAAGTTAACTAGTTAAGTTAGTTAACTAGTTAAGTTAGTTAAGTTAACTAGTTAAGATAGTTAAGTTAACTTGTTAAGTTAGTTAACTAGTTAAGATAGTTAAGTTAACTAGTTAAGTTGGTTAAGTTAACTAGTTAAGATAGTTAAGTTAACTAGTTAAGTTAGTTAAGTTAACTAGTTAAGATAGTTAAGTTAGTTAAGTTAACTAGTTCAGATAGTTAAGTTAACCTCATAAGTTAGTTAAGTTAACCTCATAAGTTAGTTAAGTTAACCTCATAAGTTAGTTAAGTTAACTAGTTAAGCTAGTTAAGTTAACCTCATAAGTTAACAAAAAGTTAATCAGTTTTGATGTATGCTCTATATTTGGTAAAGTTCCCATTGATAATATTCTTGATGTTGAGAATTACCACGAATGTTCAGTCATTCCTTAACGTCTATGATAAACTACTTTAGGTATAGTTTTGAATGTTCTCAACCTGGACTGAGGTGAGAGGACAACCCGTTCTCGCACTTTCTTACAGTCAATATTGACTTATTAAATACGTGCATATGTGACATACTAAATATACTAGTTTACTTTGAAAAGCTTCATAGAAAACACCGACCTTACCTAACCTTCTTAGTATGTTAAGATAAGCATCTTATTGCTTCGTAATTACAATTATTACTTAACCTATACCTATAATAGGTTAAGTAATAATTGTAATTACGAAGCAATAAGATGCTTATCTTAACATACTAAGAAGGTTAGGTAAGGTCGGTGTTTTCTATGAAGCTTTTCAAGGTAAACTAGTATGTTTAGTATGTCACATATGCACGTACTTAATAAGTCAATATTGACTTATTGTCATTCGTGGTAATAAGTCAATATTGACTGTAAGAAGTGCGAGAACGGGTTGGAGAGGACACAGGCAATCATAACTGTAATTATTATAACGACTGGCAACATAACAGGGTCCAGGACGGACCGAAAAGTCGTCACTTCCATTTCATATATCCGGCTTGGGTTATTTGTTTACGTTTTTTGCCACTTATTTCCCTCTAAGCCAACTGTCCTCACGGATAATACATCGGATTTTAACGTCAATATTCACAACGGACAAAATGTGATGTATTAGAAATCATAGCGGCTCACAAACATTCACGTTTTCTACGCGTGGTCGCTCGGTTAGATTAGGCTCGGATGTTGTAGTACACCATTTTCTGGCTGTTGCGGGAGCACGAGAGGACAGGTTGAATTGACATGGATTTAAAATCGAGTGTACGCGGAGGATCCACTGTTCAACTATGTTGTATTTTTGTAGAAGATGGACGTGAAGGCGACTTACCGAGCACTGGCCGACACAGGAGTCTAGAGCTGACTGAGAAACCTGCGCTAACCGCATGTTCTTTTATAGGGAACACCGGCAAGGCTGGACATGGAAACGTGTACGCTGAATAAATTAAGTTGTTATGCCTCAAAGCTAAATTCTTCCTATCTCTCTCACTTGAACGCTGAAGCCATTATGTGAAGGACGTGGTGGACAGGGAAGATGGATAACAGCCAATTTACTGCCTTCAACCAATTTACTGCCTTCTCATGAACATTAAATTCGAATTCCCTACAAGAAGGTTTTGTTCTTTCTGTTTTCAATTCCGTAATAGCAAAACCATGACATCTGATAGAGGGAAAGTTTGTTGTGGTCGTTTGGTGTGTACCGTTATGATGAAATACTATTAAACAGCAGTACACTCTTGTCACGTCAGGGCCAAGTAACTCATGTGAGACTTGTGGTAACTAGTGCAACTGCTGCCACATGTGATATGGGTCTCCCTTTGACCTCTAGGGTGAAAATGTATGAAGCGAAGGAGGACGAGAATCAGGGGAGGACGGGACGGTGAACTCCTTCACGCTTTCTCAGAGCTGGATTGAAAGCCAGAAGAGTATTTCAGTCGTTCGCACCAACATGTCTCAAGTCTACTTTACCAGTCTTCAGAAGACAGACTTTAGCCTGAAGTAGTGTCATCACTCAGCCTTCAATAAGGAAGAATTGACTTAAGGACTATCGGTTAATATAGTGATAATGATCTTTTGAAGCTGTGGAGAAGATTCGGCTTTATCCTGGTCTTACAGAGACCAAGTGGTGAGACTGTCATAATAATACCTGGCAAGAGCTATTTGGTGTCTCTTGTGGCCTGGGGTTAAGCGAGACTTAACATGGTAATCAGTATCTACTTATGTAAGTTGACCAAACCACACACTAGAAGGTGAAGGAACGACGACGTTTCATCCTGGACCATTCTCTAGTCGATCATCGACTTGAGAATGGTCCAGGACGGACCGAAACGTCGTCGTCCCTTCACCTTCTAGTGTGTGGTCTGGTCAACTTACTTTAGCCACGTTATTGTGACTCATCGCCTGCAGTATCTACTTATTATTACATGTCAGACCATAGGAGTTCTAGAAGCTATTCCAATGAAAACAATAAATTGATTTTATTTATTAAATCTTGTAAAATTCTTCATTCAAAAAAAAAACTGACTGAGATACTGCAGACTAAGGCCGTAACTTTATGTCTAAATGTTTGAGTGCATATAGATTGTGATTCATAATAAAAATGTCAACCCTATATTGTCCTGAGAATCATTAAGAATTAATAAGATGTTCACCAAACTCTGAAAGCGATCCTCTGGTTCTGTCATATTCTGTCAGGGTTTCCTGCCCGATGTTGTCAGTCCGGGAGACATTGTAATGCTACGTGATGTAGTCGTTTTTACCTCATGTTTGGACATGAAGTACTTGGTCCGTGTGTGTTCACAGTAAAGGTCATGGACCCATAATGTTAGTATAAGCTCTGATTATGTTATAAATAGAATTTCAAATTTAGTGTAAGTCTGAATATTTAAGAAAATATCAGGATAAAATGACCATGCGCTATGAGAGACGAGCGAAGAAAAACAATAAAATAAAAGAGTTTCATTCAAATGATCAAATGTTTGTTATAGTGAAGATCTCGGGAAACCCGTTGGTTCATAAGTATGTTTGTTCTTGTTACGTGATAGATAAATTTGGTGACGTGACTGTTATGCCATAAGCTCCAGGTATTAAGCAATGGTGTGGTGGAAGCAGACTCCATATACAGTTTCAAATATAGATTTGATAGAGCCCAGTAGGCTCAAGAATCTGTACACCAGTTGATTGACGGTTGAGAGGCGGAACCAAAGAGCCAAAGCTCAATCCCCGCAAGCACAACTAGATGAATACAACTAGGTGAGTACATAACGCATTAGGGGGGATGTTTAGGTCCCCTTCCAATACATTTTCTATATGTTTTTCTCCTATCATCCCCTTCCTTTTGTGGTGTGTTGTGCTTTATTAGATATTTAAAGGGGTACAAGATGTACATTGGTTAATACAATGGGTGCTTAAAAGTAATGGATCTCTTGGAGCTCCACCACTTCCAGACAGGAACCGAGGACGCAGCAGGCGTTTCCCCTCTGGATTGCCACGTTGAGGCGCTGAAACAAGGAACTGGCAGCCCCTTGGGTCTCTAATGATGTCAATGATCCTGGAATCCAATTCTTTGAGAAATCTCAAGGTACTCCTACCCCAGGGGCCATGCGTTTCAGACACTGTGGGAACAAAGGTGTATTGACCTTCCAATCGCCTGTATTTGACTGATTTTGTTATTTCTCTGTGGTTGGCCGCCCCATCTCCCAACTCATTGTTGGGAGATGTGAAAAATGTTGTAGCAAGCCGTTATTTAACATGTCACCAACTAATTAACAGTCTCACTTTCATGCAGTCACCAGGTGCAGATATCGTCATTTTTGCTACTACACAACCTTAAAGGGTTGCAAGGCAGATGTACTTAAATTCTATGTATGGTATTACCCCATTATGGTGTGTAGCTTCGAATCACATTGTTACACCATTGGGAAGCTTAGAGACTTACTCTAGCTGCTTTTGGCTTGGAGCCGTCAGTGCGAATATGGAACTCAAGGAAGATCGTTGTTGTTGATGATGCTCTTCATTCCTTTTCTGGTATTAATATTTGCCTTTATTTATGTATAATCAACTACTTGTGTTCCGGTTAAATGTTGCATCAGTTTATAGCTGTGTTTAAAGTGCCAACCCAATTAACCAAAGTTTTCGAATAGATTACTGATGAGAAAAGTGTTATCAGCTGCAAAGAACGTTAACGAGCATTATTTTCTTGTGTGCGTTTGTTGGTATGTTGGCCGAGATATATTTATATACAAACATTTCTTCTACATTATGCATGATCTAGCCAGCTTTCGGCATAATTATTATTAAGGGTTTATTAAGGGCTAAAGTGCAACCCTAAACCATTGCTTCTGAAAGAGCGATTGACTCATTACCGAGGCCGCAGACCAACATGACCCCACACCCACCTGTAGTAAGTACTGAAAAGTGTTGCTGATTTTTGTCATAACAGTGTGTGTGTGTTGGGGAAATTAGAGGATGAACCCCTTGCTGTGTTTGACGGGGATACGTTTCAACCTCGAGTAATGAGTATGTTAACAAAAATTTTGTTAAAGTTACCTTTATTACAGCTGACATACATCAATTTCAATTTAAAACTATAAATTAGAAGCATTTGCGGTGGACGATGCCTGGACCGGACTCGTCGTACTCCTCCTTGGTGATCCACATGGACTGGAAGGTGGACAGAGAGGCCAAGATGGAGCCACCGATCCAGACGGAGTACTTACGCTCGGGAGGAGCAATGATCTTGATCTTGATGGTGGAGGGAGCCAAGTTGGTGATTTCCTTCTGCATGCGATCAGCAATACCAGGGTACATGGTGGTACCACCAGACATGACAATGTTAGCGAAGAGATCCTTCCTGATGTCAATGTCGCACCTCATGATGGAGCTGTGGACGGTCTCGTGAACACCAGCAGATTCCATACCCAGGAAGGAAGGCTGGAAGATAGACTCAGGAGCACGGAAACGTTCGTTGCCGATGGTGATGACCTGACCGTCGGGAAGCTCGTAGGACTTGTCCAGTGAAGTAGATGCAGCAGCAACATTCATCTCATTCTCAAAGTCGAGGGCGATGTAACAAAGTTTTTCTTTGATGTCGCGTACAATCTCACGCTCAGCGGTGGTGGTGAAGGAATAGCCACGCTCCGTTAAAATTTTCATCATGTATGCAGTTAGATCGCGACCAGCAAGGTCAAGACGAAGGATGGCATGGGGAAGGGCGAAACCTTCATAGACGGGGACCATGTGAGAGACACCATCACCAGAGTCGCACACCAGACCAGTGGTACGACCAGAGGCGTACAGGGACAGCACAGCCTGGATGGTAACGTAAGTGGCGGGCAAGTTGAAGGACTCAAACATGATCTGTGTCATCTTCTCACGGTTGGCCTTGGGGTTGAGGGGAGCTTCAGTCAACATTGTGGGGCACTCTTCAGGGGCGATACGAAGCTCATTGTAGAAGGTGTGATACCAGATCTTCTCCATGTCGTCCCAGTTGGTGATGATACCGTGCTCGATGGGGTACTTGAGAGTCAGAATACCTCTCTTGCTCTGGGCCTCATCACCGACGTAGGCGTCCTTCTGACCCATACCGACCATCACACCCTGGTGACGAGCTCGGCCGACGATGGAGGGGAAGACGGCGCGGGGAGCGTCGTCACCAGCGAAGCCGGCCTTGACCATGCCGGAGCCATTGTCGCAGACAAGAGCTGTCGCTTCCTCGTCGTCACACATAGTTGATGTTCTCAATCAACCCCCACCTGAAAATATTGATTTATAATAATAATAAAATTATATATATATATATATATATATATATATATATATATATATATATATATTATATATATGAATGAAAACTCACACCCCAGAAGTGACTCACACCCCAGAAGTTTTCATTCGCATATAGTCCTGGGGACCATTCAGGCTTGTTCGCATATTTTATATATGTATATATATATATATATATATATATATATACATATATATATATATGTATATATATATACATATATATATATATATATATATATATATATATATATATATATATATGTATATGTATATATATATATATACATAATATATATATATATATATATATATATATATATATATATATATATATATATATATATATATATATACATAACTCACACCCCAGAAGTGACTCGAACCCATACTGCCAGAAGCAATGCATCTGGTGTACAGGATCCCTTAACCACTTGACCAACACGATCGGACAAAAGAGGATGGTAGCCGAGGCTAATTCCCCATCCCCCCGCCGGCACTCTGTTGGTAATCTTGGGCATGGTATTTTATCAAATCACCTCATTCTTTGGGGCACACGTGAGGAACACAAATGCGATTTGTGTATTATGGCGGACGCGTGTCTACACTATAATCGTACTGCTGGTTCACTACTTAGTAGTGAACCAGCATTACAATTATAGTTCACGATTATAGATCTATCTGGTTCACTACTTAGTAGTGAACTTAGTACTTGTCTCCTCTGAGAGACAAATAACAAATACGAATTAAAGAAGTTTTCATTCAGGTTGATGCAAAAGGTATTGACACTTGGAGGATCGAGTAATCCACTATTTTCAAACAGATTTTGTAGCACAGATGGAGGTACCAAACACAACTTACCGGAGTACCTGAATCTTAGAGCAGACTAAGAGACCCGCGTCAACAACATTTTCTTTTATAGGGAACACCGGCAGCACTGAAAAAAAGAAGTGCATGCTAGATAAATAAAGTTGGTCTACTTCAAAGGTAAATTCTTTTTCTCTTACTCACATGAAAGTTGATCCCATTTTCTAAAGGGCGCGGTGGGAGTTAGATAACACTAAGAATTTATGCCGTCTCATAACAGTAAATTGTAATCTCTGACAAGTGTTGTTCCTTGGGTTTTAGCTATATAGTCGTAATGGCTTGGCGCTTATCCCTTATAATTCCTTCCTCCTCCTTGGGTTTTAATTCTGTAATAGCAAAACTATGGTGTTTGTCAGAGAGGAAAAATACATTTATGCGGATTTAATTGTATCGCTATTTTCATTGTATTCCAATGTGTCGTATTGTGCCCTACTCCTTGTTACATATTAAGACATATAATAGCAGATAACCACGAAGCTTGAGGTCTACTTTCTGTGTATCACTAGCTTAAAGAGAGAAAATATATATTACTGGCGCATGAAATGAGCTCTATCTGACCGCAGAGTCATTCATTGACTTTAAAAAGCAGAAGTAACAGTGTATTTATGCATATAACAGTGTATGTGCAAGCTGTTACTGGGAAGGTTCATAAGTGGTCACTTGGTGACGGGCTGTTTCTCTTCCAAACTTGTTCAATACACTGTATTTTTTCATTTAATTTTTATATGAGTCAGTAAAGAAGTAAACTGTAACGAATTCAAGTGTTTATTAACTAAGCTATAAGCATAGGATAGTTGTTAGAAATATTGCTCTTGGCGTACACATATTGTATGTTAGAATAGCTAAACTCTTAGACCAGGGTGAAATACTGCGCCGCTACTTACAACTACACGCTTCTCATCCCGCATGGAGAGGAGAGAGAGAGAGAGAGAGAGAGAGAGAGAGAGAGAGAGAGAGAGANTCACGGTTTGCCTGGGGTTGAGGGGAGCTTCAGTCAACATTGTTGGGGACTCCTCAGGGGCGATACGGAGCTCATTGTAGAAGGTGTGGTACCAGATCTTCTCCATGTCGTCCCAGTTGGTGATGATACCGTGCTCGATGGGGTACTTGAGAGTCAGGATACCTCTCTTGCTCTGGGCCTCATCACCGACGTAGGCGTCCTTCTGACCCATACCGACCATCACACCCTGGTGACGAGCTCGGCCGACGATGGAGGGGAAGACGGCGCGGGGAGCGTCGTCTCCGGCGAAGCCGGCCTTGACCATGCCAGAGCCATTGTCGCAGACAAGAGCTACCTGATCCTCGTCGTCACACATGGTGGTGGTACGTTATGAATGCAGACGAACACCTAAAAATACAGGTGCATTTAAATATATTAATCATAATTTATAACAAAATATAATAACTGAAATTTTTTATATTTTCACGGAAGCAAATGTACAGTATAATAATGCGTATTGTTTGATTGTCGATTTTATATTTCCAATACTGTTCATCGATTATTTTACATATTTCGCGCTCGTAATTATTTGTTATTATACATTTAAGCTCATTTTAAATATACCAAGAATTTTCTTTAGTACTTAAATACATTCTTAACTAAGCAATATTTTTCTGGCTAGTCAGTCAAATCTTGAGGTGGCCTTAATTGCAATTGATAGGCCGTAAATCCAAAACCAATCAATATGTCAAAAATATAATTTAATTTCTCTTAAATGTCCAGTAATTTATATTGAATTTAAATATGACCGTTTTCCACTGTCTTAGAAATTATATACTTTCAATATTACTTAATACAGTATCAGGAGAAATATAAATTATATATCACGCGCAACATGCAGCTCGGGGCGAAACTTGATTCACAGTGTTTTTATGTGTTATGTGAGAGAGGCTGCAAGAATATGCTTCGTAGCGATATATATATATATATATATATATATATATATATATATATATATATATATATATATATATATATATATAGTTGAAAACGACAGAAAGTTTTAGTTTTATGATTCTGGCACGAATCTTCTCGATATGCCTTATGTTTTTCTTCACTGAAGCAGGAAGATTAAAAATTAACTCTCCAAAGTTCACATTTACTTATTATTTGGGTTTGTAGACCCAAATACGGGTCTATTTAGATGATGAACTAAATATATGTAATTTTAAAATAATGGAAGAAGAAGTATGTTATGCAATTTAATAACAATGGCTAATGTGTCTTAGATGGCTTTCAGAATACACCTGTTCGAATGACAGCCAAATAAAGATGCACGCAAGGTGGTGAGCTTAGCATCGGGGTAAATGCACGAAGGATACTGTGACCGGAGGATCTTATTCATGCAATTTCTTAAGATAAATTAACAGGTCAGATCTTGATCTGACTTAGCTGAATACCTCGTTCAGGTGATTAGCTGATTAGCTGAATACCTCGTTCAAGCTACAGTTTCATGGCAGGTGGTAGCACATCGGATTTAATGACCTTTGACTTCGAGCAAGCAACATTTCATGAGGAAATATTATCACAGAGTGCATAATAAACGGAGTATCTCGTTAACGAGTCAGCAGTTAAAAGCACATTGGATATAATGACTGGGACACCTCGTTAATCAATGCTCTTACTGTTTGGTTGAATGAAGCAGGTAACACTAACAAACCCAAGTGAAACAGTCACTGCGGACTGATTCTAGGGAACTCACCAAAACCACCAGCCCAGAGCGAGCCTTGATCAGACTAAATCTATCTGGCGCCGGATTGCGCTTTATATACAAAAATCTACCGGTATCGGCAATCGCGCCAACATTTTAAGCATTTTAACCCGCGCCTTAATACCCGGCGCCACATTGGCCGCGGTGCGCCTAACAGTTCACAGCTCACTCTCCTACCATACACACACATCCTATACCAAAATACTTAAGAGCCATCTTGTGGTGATCTAGTTGTGTTTTTCCTCTTCTCAATTCCAATCTGAATAAGAGTGCTGGTGCGGCTCATTAGGAATGAACATCTCGCTGCTCCAAAAGATTAAGTGCTCGGCAATTAAAAAAAAAATCTGCCATCGTGCTAGGCTTCTCGACGTTTATGACCAAATGACTGAAATAACTAGTGCTGTTTACTTTCGTAAATTATTTATTTCGGGTTCTTTTTTATTTGATTTTGTAAAAAAAAGTTGTTATTTTAATGTCTGAAGGTTAAATGGGTAGACTGTCCTGTGTTATCATGTACCGTATTGTAGCATCATGTGTTTTATTCTGACATGTGTACCGTTTTGTAGTATCGTGTGCACCGGTTTGAAGCATTATGCGTACCGTTCTGTGGCATTTGTGACGTGTACCGTTCTGTTGCATGTGTACCGTTCTGTGGCATGTGTACCGTTCTGTGGCATATGTACCGTTCTGTGGCATGTGTACCGTTCTGTGGCATGTGTACCGTTCTGTGATGTGTGTACCGTTCTGTGGCATGTGTACCGTTCTGTGGCATGTGTACCGTTCTGTGGCATGTGTACCGTTCTGTGGCATGCGTACCGTTCTGTGGCATGTGTACCGTTCTGTGATGTGTGTACCGTTCTGTGGTATGTGTACCGTTCTGTGGCATGTGTACCGTTCTGTGATGTGTGTACCGTCCTGTGGCATGTGTACCATTCTGTTGCATGTGTACCGTTCTGTTGCATGTGTACCGTTCTGTGGCATGTGTACCGTTCTGTTGCATGTGTACCGTTCTGTGGCATGTGTACCGTTCTGTTGCATGTGTACCGTTCTGTGGCATGTGTACCGTTCTGTTGCATGTGTACCGTTCTGTGGCATGTGTACCGTTCTGTTGCATGTGTACCGTTCTGTGGCATGTGTACCGTTCTGTTGCATGTGTACCGTTCTGTGGCATGTGTACCGTTCTGTTGCATGTGTACCGTTCTGTGGCATGTGTACCGTTCTGTGGCATGTGTACCGTTCTGTGGCATGAGTACCGTTCTGTGGCATGTGTACCGTTCTGTGGCATGTGTACCGTTCTGTGGCATGAGTACCGTTCTGTGATGTGTGTACCGTTGTGTTGCATGTGTACCGTTCTGTGGCATGTGTACCGTTCTGTGGCATGTGTACCGTTCTGTGGCATGTGTACCGTTCTGTTGCATGTGTACCGTTCTGTGGCATGTGTACCGTTCTGTGGCATGTGTGCCGTTCTGTGGCATGTGTACCGTTCTAACATTACGTGTACCTCTAGCATCTGATATATTGCTATGACGTCATGTGTACCATTCAGGAGCATGTACATTGTGTACGGTTCTCATATGTGCACCGCTGTGGCATCATTCCGACATGGGTACTGTTCTGGTGTGTACCTTTATATGTCATTATATGTACCGTTATATGGCATATGTAACGTTGTGGTGCATTATGTATACCATTCTGGTATGTACCGCGCTCTGTGTCGTGTTTACCGTATATATATATATATATATATATATATATATATATATATATATATATATATATATATATATATATATATATATATATATATATATAATGTCTTATATCATGTGCACCGTTTTGAGATATGTATCACTTCGTGGTATGCGTACCGTTCGAGTATGTGTACTATGTGGTATGCGTAACGCTCTTTAGCATAATGTGTACCGTTCTGACATATCTACCACTGCGCGCGCTGTCATGTGACATACTTTTATATAGAGCATTTTAAAACTTTCTTCGTGGTGAAGTGTCTTTAATTTGATATATGTGATTTTTTTTTTAATTTTATATAATTATATGTAAATACTTTTTGTTAAATTACATGCGAAATTAATAGATTCACGTGTTGGTCGTGCATGCAAGATTCATATATTTTCTTCACAGTACCTTGGATAGGGTAATGGACTGGCGTCACAGTCATTATAAAATCAAATGCCATTGTGTATTAACATCAAGCTGGCATGGCATGAGTCGACTAGTGTTCTAGGTGGCTGAGCACCGTTTAGAACCATCTAAGGTAAAAGCAGGAGAAATAATAGAATGTTGGGCAAGATATAACACGAGGTCTTTCCCCCGGAGCTAGTCTGTAGGATACTTTGAAACGGATTAGTAATTGATTCAAAGTTATACATAACCGGTTCTGATTTTTTTGCAACACTTGTAAAATGACTCACAAATGGAGTCATTAATGTAGATCAGCAACAAGATTGGAGCGTGCATTGACCCTTCATTGATTATTATTGTTTGTCTACCTTGATAACTTTCCTTTCATTGTTACCCTCAGTTCCATAATCGATTAATGTGCCTTTGCACAAATCGGCGCCCTCTCAGTCAAGTCTGCCCTTGAAGTTTAACAGTCTTTTGGGGTAGCAGCGAGTGTATTCTCTAATTAATTGTATATCCTCACGAGGGGCTTCCCTATAGATCTTCAACAACCTCCACTAGCACTCTGCGATAATTTATTGATCCCCCTGCAGTCTTTCTCACGCTAAACGTCTCGATTCATTTTCTCTACCACTTCTTATAGCACTTGTGTGCTTACCAGTTCCTATCACTAGTGGGATATTCTCAGTAATATATAAGTACATCCTGGAATCTTTTGATAACTTCTTCACACTTCTCCTTGTCAGTTTGGCCTCATCTTCTGTTGTTCTGTCTGGTCACCTGGTAATTTAACCTAATTTTCCATCTGATCCTGTGTAAACTTTTGGTTAGTCGTATACTTTGTATAGTACTTTTCTCTCCTATGTTACTGTGAGGAAAGTCACTCTCCTCTGGCCGGGCATAATTCTTCTTTTTGTCTTGCATTTGTCAGAGCTCACCTCTGTTATGCATCCTCAGTATTTATTTAATGCAGTTTTGTTCCTCTTGTAAGCTTCTTCTAGACACTGCCTAACGAACCATAGCTTTTACTTCTCCATGTCTCTTATGGGTGGAATGTTTCTTCAGTTAGGACCGGGCCGCGGGGACACTAAAAAGCCCCGAAATTATCTCAAGATAACCTCCCTACACTTGAAATTAAGATAATCCATTCTGCTAATTAATAACCCCTTGACTCACAGTGTATCTTCATATTGTTAAAGTACCTCATGATTAATATATTTCCAAGTAATGGTCCTCTGTTGAAGACGCGTCGTTGTTTCAATGCTCTTGTTTTAGTTTCATAATATTTCTGTCTGGGCCTTCTGTTATTTATTGAAAAGTTGTAGATGATCGTAGTTGCTGGTTTTGTTCTTTCTGCTCCTATAATTACTGAAATGTAACATGAAAAACTGTTTACACTTTATGCTATTGTGTTTAAAAATTATAAATCCGTTTTGCTAGAAACTTGATTCCTGTTGGTTTTGCCTGTTCTCTCATTTCTTATAAACTGGTAGCAATATGTCAATATCTTTGTCTTCTCACCTAGTTGTGCTTTTGTGGATTGAGTTTCATCTCTTTGGACCCAATGCTCACCCCTTAACCGAGTTGTGTACTAACTAGTCCACGAACTCTTTGGTATTTGCAAATATTTAAAGGAGTCTCCTTTCACGATTTTCATCTTTACAGTAGTTCATTTCAAATGTGTGTCCTCGTTCGTGTCCCATGTCACATATTCTGTTCTTGCCTACCTTATATATTTACCAAAGTATTTTATATGACGTGATTACAGACTAGAAGAGGAAAATAGCACGCAAATTAAAGTCGTTATCCATTAACTAGCATTGACAAGTTGGTTGAAAATACACATGAACGTGCGTCTGGAACTTTCCCCAACAGATGGCGTTACTAAGAACAGTCTGGTGAAAACGTCCATGGGCTATGTCAGATGTTTGCAAATTTGGACTGTTAAGACAAATAGCATAACCCCCGTGACGTTCCTAGAGACGGAACGTTGTCTAACATCAATTAGAGACCTTAAGCTTGTCTAACATCGATTTATAAAAACAAAATAAAAGTTTCTAAACTCATCTTAGAATGCATTAATATTTATATTTTATTATAAGGATAAAATGTAAATATTTACGAACATATGAATACGCTATTTGGAGCTGGAAGAAACCTGCATGTTGTAACAAATCCTAGCAGCGAGGCTGAACAATTATTAATATTAATTCTTTCACATTAACCTGCAAGACAGAACACTGTGGTGATATGATATCAATTAGAAATGAACATATTGCACATATTTACGAAATGCTTTCACTGTGGGTGTACAAAACGTAAGCGCGCTTTCAAAAACAATTGTGCTCGTCGTCAGAGACAATGCAGAACCTACATTATATCTGACGACGAGCACAACTGTGTTCGTAAAGTACGCTCAAAGTCCTTTCCGTTCAAATGTGATTATTTTGCATATATTTTTGAAAAAGTTAACGTTGGTTATAATAATGACGCCAAAGTTTGTGAATCTCTAGGAGTTCCTCAGACTGCGGCCAGAAACCGAGGATCCTGGAGAGGCACCGGACCCTGCTAGGTTATTCATAAGAACAAAAGAACAAAGGTAACTGCAGAAAGCCTATTGGCCCATACGAGGCAGCTCCTATTTATAACCACCCCAATCCCACTCATATACATGTCCAACCCTATCTTCCCTATACAGACCGAACTGCCAGAGATACCTGTAGCCAAGTCTTATTCGAGCTGTGACAGCGTCTGTTAGTCTGCTGATTTTATTACTTGCCCCATACACATGTTTTACTTGACACATTTCAATGTGATAAACAATGGACCTGCTAGTTCCAGTTTGCACTGCTCTACTTACTTCGAATTCATTCAAGAGTTATCGTCTAATGACACTTTTAACTATTGATAACTCAAGATTCCGTTCAACACTGTCTTTATTTACTGCAACCTTAGCAAGGGCATCAACTTTATCATGTTCCGGCAGGCCAATGTGAGAAGGAATCCACAACATTTTTATATTTAACCCCCCCCCCTTGTAAAGTATGCTTATATATCTTTGTCTGGCTTCTGAGACAAGCACATTAATGCTTGAGTGCAAACTATTTATTGCTAGTAGTGAGGAAAGGGAGTCGGAAATCATTAAGCTGTCTACTTCAGTGTTGTCAATAATTTCGAGTACTACCAGTATTGCTACCAACTCAGCTTGTATTGTGGATGCAAAGTTATTAACTCACATTCCTTGGAGGTTGACCCTGAGCAGCCGTGGAGTGCGGACGTGTCCCTCCGTGACTGCTAGGGTAGTCAGCATTTTGATCGCCAGGTGGCGGGGCGTAGCTGCCCCCCCCCACCCCCCAGTGTTGTTGCCTGCCTGGCGGTGTGCAGACGTGGCAGGTGTTGGGTTCACCATGGGTGGTCCCCTACCGGCGATCAAGCGTGTGAACTCGGTAGGACTGGAATTCTCTGGCCGTGCTGGGTATCCGGAGGTTGCGGAGGTACTGTGCGACTTGCTGCATGTCCCGGTGCTAGATGTTGACGGGATTGAGCTGGTGACTGCGCATCGCGTTGTCATCAAGCTGGCGACGGAGGAGGTATATCGTGCCTTCCTCAGTCGTTACGAGGGGCGCTCGCTGTCCTTGCCAGGAGGTACCGGCTCAGTCACCATTTCAGACCGGAGTGGTGCGCTGACCTATGTCAGCGTGCATGGGGCGCCCTTGGAGTTTCCCGAAGAGCTTCTGCGGCGTTATTTCCAGCGATTTGGGCCCGTCGTCAGTGTGAGGGTAAATACGTTATCCTCCGGGAAGTACGCCGGGAGGCGAACGAATATTCGCACCTTGGGCATGCGTCTGCGGTCGGACATTCCGTCTTCGGTCCGGCTTCTGGGATGCTACATCCGGGTGTACTATGCCCGGCAGCCTCGGACCTGTTTCCGGTGTGGCTTGATGGGGCATCAGGCTGCAGGGTGCGAGGCGGATCCGTTGCACCTGTCAACCTCTTTCGGGAAGAGGATTTCCCTCCGCTTCCACTGGACGAGGGCTTCGGGGATGTGGAGCCAGCTCGGCTCGTTGCTGCGGCTCCCCCGGCGTCTCCTGACGTTTCCCCGGATGTCGCTGGCCCTCCTCCGGCTGTTGCGATGAGATCAGTGGATTCCCCTGATCCTGTTCGTATCCCTGTCCTGCTGCTCCAGTGGCCCGTGGTCTTGCGCCCTCCTCTGCGCATGCTCCCCTGTCTTCCGATGCTGCGCCTGGCCCTATCTCCTCGACTCGGATCCCGGATGCTGAAGTGGCTGAGGGGTCCCTGGTTGTGTGTGGTCCGGTTCCCCCTGCGGTTGAAGCTGCTGCAGTCGTCAGACGCGTACGAGCGGCTTGTGATGCCCGTGGGTCTGGGTCCACTTCCGGTTCCGAGGATGTGCGCCCGGTGCCCAAGAGATCCAGGCGCTCATCTACTGCATGGGCTGATGAGGTGGATTCTGGCGCTGATGGGTTATCAGGACTTGAGGTAGTGGCCGCTGACGTCCATATATCTGCTGATGCCGAGGCTGTGTCTATGATTCGCCTCCTGTGGCTTCTGTCGGCAGTTCCCCGCAGTGGGGGGTGGTTGCACCTCCAGTGGTTGGTGAAGAGGGTGCTGGTGCAAGTCGGGACCTTGTGTTGGTTCTGCGGAAGGATGTTCGGGGTGAGGAGCCCCCGCGAGTGTCCCGTCCGGTGGTTGCTGAGCAGCCCTGTGAGGCTGCCGCGGGTACGGGTGCGCTGCCCGTCGTGTGCACACCGAAGGAGGTACCGTTCATATTAGCCAACGGCGCGCCGTATGATGCGCAGTCCAACCCTATAAGATTTACCTATACTGCCCGGGTGGAGCCTGTTCCGTGGCGCCCCGCGTCTGTCTGGGTTCCAGCATATAGGATATTTTTGTCGGGTGTGCCGATTTCGATGCCCGATCCTCGGACGGCCATTAGTCCCCCTATTCCGGAGAATATTATGGCGATATGGGAGGCGTATTGCACTCTTTTTCCGGCTGCAGAGTGGCCGGAAAAGTATGCGCAGTCCTGATAATGTGATGTGGATATCGGGTGTGGTTTGGATTTTAGTCTGTTATGTGGGGGTTGGTTTTTGTGATGTATATTGTGTGCCCTTCCGGCCGATGTTTTCTAAATGTCCCAGTCATTGAGCTCTGCCTTTTCATGATCTATGTTTGTTTCATTATTATGTGTGCTCTTTTTGATGTGCCTTTGCTGGATCTATGCTCTTGTCATTTGAGTGTTTCTATGCCCTTCTGGATATGGTGTTCGCTCTCTGTTTCTTCAATTATTGTGTTTATAATTTATTGTTATTTCTCTTACTTTGTGTATTGAGTATTTTGGGTCTCGGTCTTCAGGCCGGTGTTTTGTTTTGTTGTTGTGTCCGTTTATCATTGTAATGTTTATCCTGCACGTGTTTACCGTTTGGCCTGTATTTCCCATACACCTTTGAATTTGTTATTGCTGTGCTGTCGGCCCTTCTGGCTGATGGGTTTTGTTTT
>WNGS01005680.1:9938788-9952722 GCA_020271785.1 Procambarus virginalis
TATATATATATATATAGATATATATATATATAATACACGCTTCCTGTCCCCGCCAAAACGAATTAATTATGCGTATAAGGTTTGCGATTGCATGCTCGTGTTTTTACTGTTTAAATAATTAACTCTCCGTTCAAGATGCTATAGTACAAATATACCTTTTACTGTATCCAACCGACGCGTGTGATTAATGACACAACACAAAATACAAATAACTACTAAGTAATACAATTAAAGAAACTGCAGTCTCTAGAGGCTCCCATGAAATTAACTTTGGGATATAGAAAGTGAATCACTTCGTTGAACGAGCCCGGATAGCTCAGTCGGTAGGCATTAGGCTTTTAACCTAAGGGTCACAGGGTTCGAGTCCCTGTTCGGGCTGTGTTTTTGTTTCGCATAAACTGTCTTATGTCATTCCGCCGTATTCATACTGGTTTGACAGAAATTCACTTTATGAGCCTTTCATCTATCACAACACTCAACACGCTCTATTGTGAAAATGAATTGGAACACAGAATTGACCCGAACCTGCAATCAGGGTATTCCGAGCCGCGTACATTATTACCCCTGCACCACAACAAGGTATAAGATTATTTATTTATTTAGTTAGTTATTTTTATTTATTTGTATACAAGAAGGTACATTGGGCTTGTGAGAGTACATAACATTGATTGGTTTTTACATTCTTGTAAGCCACTAACACGCATAGCGTTTCGGGCAGGTCCCTAATCTAACAGATAATTATAAGTAGGGTAAATTTCAGAACAATTTGAATATGGATTGGTATATTGTAGGAAAATTTGAAGTTTATTAACAGTACATTGTAGAATAATTTGAAGATTATTAATATGTACATTGTAGCAAAATTGCGTTGCAACATAACTATACGTTCATGGCAGTGATTACAATGATGAAGTTGCATGTCGTAGGCACAAATATTGGGGGAGCGGGTAGCATAAGAGTATATACAAAGTTCTTCTCGAGTATATACAAAGACATATTTTATTTAAAATACTATACGTTTCAGTGTCATTATCAGTTACCTGATAATGACATACAGATACAAATAATTACCAACAGAAAATAAACAAACCCTAACCTACGTCTAAATATGCTCAAAATACTTATAATATTCATTTAAATTTGAGAAAAATCACATATTAATATATATATATATATATATATATATATATATATATATATAATAGATATATATATATATATATAGATATATATATATATATATACGAAGGACACTACAGCCGAATTGAAAACAAAGGTCAACAAGTTGATTGAAACTGTGAATGCCAAGAATCCGGACTCCACCTGCCAAAGATTATTGGAGAATATAAACCTGGATATGCGTATGGAAACGTCAAGACGCATAAGCCTGGAAACCCACTTCGGCCAATTATCAGCCAGATACCCACACCCACGTACAGACTGGCGAAACGACTCAACGGCTTACTGACTCCTTATGTCCCGTGCAACTTCAGCCTGAAATCCCCGAAGGAATTTGTTGACTTACTGCGGGGAACACGGGCTACAGGGATAAGAGCCTCGTTGGACGTAGAATCACTGTTCACCAACGTACCTGTGGATGAAACAATCGGGATGATAGTGGACCGAGTGTATCGAGACCCGGCCTGTACTCCCCTTGACATGCCAGAAAATATCCTGAGGAAACTACTCCAAGCTTGTACTAAGGAGGCACCCTTCTTGAGCCCGGATGGGCACATGTATAAGCAAGTAGATGGGGTCGCCATGGGTTCTCCCCTAGGCGTCCTGTTTGCAAACTTCTACATGGGTACTATCGAGGAAAAAGTCTTAGTCGACTTAAACTTGAAACCGGCCATATACTGCAGGTATGTTGACGACATTTTTACACAGGTACCTGATGTCAGACATCTGCAGGAGCTGAAAGAAGCGTTTGAGCAGAATTCTGTGTTACGTTTCACTTACGAGATGGAGAAGGATGGGAAGCTGCCCTTTCTAGATGTAACAGTCATGGAAAGGAGCGGAGGTTTCCACACTGCAGTCTACACTAAGGAAACAAACATAGGAATGTGCCTAAATGCCAACAGTGACTGCCCAGATAGGTACAAGAGGAGTGTTGTTAACGCTTATGTCGACCGTGCTCTCAGCCACAGCTCAGAATGGAAGCAAGTCGACGAAGAACTCTGTAGGGTAAGGCAGGTCCTAGTCAACAACGGCTTCTCCAATGGTTTCATTGAAGACATCATAAGAAGGAAAGTAGAACGCCATGCAACCTCTGAAGAAACAACTAATACAACACCTATACCCCCTATTAGACTATTTTACAGGAACTTCTTCTCCACCGCTCATAAAACGGAGGAAAGGGTCCTGAAAGATATTGTTAATAGAAATGTTATCCCTACAGACAAAAATCAGAAGATACAACTAACGATTTACTATAAAACCAAAAAAACAGCCAGCCTACTAATGAAAAACTCTCCAGACACGGAGCAGAACGCCCTAAAAGAGACAAACGTCGTCTATGCCTTTAAATGTCCACTTGGGGACTGTAAGCCCCAAAAAACTCAGTATATAGGCAAGACAACAACATCTCTTTCCAGGCGTTTAACGATGCATAAGCAACAGGGCTCCATTAAGGAACATATACTCTCTTCCCACAACCCAACCATCACCAGAGAAATCTTAACAAATAACACAGAAATCATCGATAGGTACAGCGATAGCAGGCGGCTTGATGTCTGCGAGGCACTACACATCAAGAAGTCAACACCAGCAATCAACAGTCAATTAATGCACAACTATATTCTACCCACTTCAAGACCCCGCTCCAATATAGAAGCATCAAGAAATATGGGCCAATAGGCCCTTCCGCAGTTACTTCCATTCATACCTTCAATTTACCCAGTTAATATCCAGTTAATATCCATTGTTTTCGTGTTCTGTCCTTTGTTGAAAGTTTTGTTCACCTCATTAAAAACTGTTGTAACATATCACCTCACCCCAAACGCGGGTATAAAATGAAAGATGAAAGCTGTTTAAATCATATATATATATATATATATATATATATTATACTATATGTATAATATATATAATATATATAATATATATATATATATATATATATATATATATATATTATATATAATATATATATATATATATATATTATATATATATATATATATATAATATATATAAATATATATAATTATATATATAATATATATATATATTATATATATATATATATATATATATATATATATATATATATATATATATATATATATATATATATATGAATTATTAATATTAGGTAACATAGGTACATAATGGGCTCAGGAACTGAACCACAAAATTCGTACAGTTTCTTAAGTTAATTAATTTACACTTGTGGTGAACAAGTTACAGTACATATAATTTTGATTCCGCCCCTCATTTATCGAATGGGCGGCGATGGAAAGATACAATCTCATGCATGTACTATCTATCTACAGTAAGTAAACTTGATATATTTGGCAAGGATTTCTTTATCCTAATCATTACCTTACCTATAGTAAGCGATAACCTCGCTTCTTGCAGGTTCTCAACACTTCAAGTTTTAAATATAAATATTATATACACGCATTTGTATTAGAGATAAATGAGGGTCCCAAAAGTACAGTCGGGTTCGTTTTCGACTCACAATCGAGAATTGCGGATTCGAATCCTTGGCGGGACAAAGATGGTTGGCTGCGTTTCCTATCACCTTATGCCCCTGTCCACCTAGCAGTAAAAAGGCACCCAGGAGTTAGTCATTAGTTTACATTTTTAGAATTGGGCATATGCTTTTTCGGGAATTTTAGTATGTAAACCTTTCAGCCTGCGTATTACCATCTACTGTCAGGATGAGAATACCATAAAATGTTATACTGTCTCTAATATCCCCGATTCAGTTCCCCATGTGATATTATCCAAGCATGGGTAAATTTATCTGATAGTTCCTAACCATCAGAACAGCCGAATCCCTTCATCTTAAATCAAGACGGTAGTTTTGGACCTTTGGACCTTTGCCCACTAAGTAAACGCTGAATTCTGGAATAACTCACCTCAGAGGGTAGTCATACAATTCCTTGGGACTTGAGGAGTGTTTGTGAAACAGGTCAAGCTATCGGTCTATACAAAATGATATGATGTGATGTGATCAGGAGAATTAAAGTCACTATGAACATACATGAAAGGAATTATTAATATAAATCTCTAGTTCCACTACAGTTCTGTTAAGTTCATTTAGTGAAAACAATGCTCTTCCTAAGACCTTTGTTATCTCCAATTTAACCTCATGAAATCTAAATATGAAAGGTAAATTTTATACTATCACTTGACTGCTGTAGTTCCTTTATTTGATATCAAATTAGTGATTGCAAAGAGCGATGAAATAATTCTAAGAATATGATAGGATCAATAATTATTTGACGGTATGTGTGGATTTTTTATGATCATCATCATGATACTTTGCGAAAGATTGGTAGGCATCTTGCCTGTGTTATATAGCGTCGCCTGCTACATTATCAAAACTGGGTAATTCTCGATGCAGTCAGTATAAATTCTCCAGTGGTTATTACGTTCGAATATATGACAGCTTTTCGAAGCCTCTCCAACTCACTGTATACCTTATTTTCGCTTCATTTAAAGGATTTTCGTTTCATGATACTTATTTTTCCAACTTATGTCGTCTCATTACCTCTTCATCATCATGTTCTCAAATTTATAGGGTGGAAGCGCCCTCGAAAACATAGAATCAAATACATTTTGGGAAAAGTTTCAGTCTTAAAAGACATACGGCCATTCATGATTCAATTCACAGTAAACAGCGTCACTGGTGACAAATATCTCCACATTCCACAGCTTGGCCATTGGACTAATTTCAAAACTGAATTAAACTCAACAACGTCACGGGAAAACCAATATCACAATTTGCGAAATATCTACAGCATTATGTCAATTTTTACATAAATTAGGTAATATGCTTTCATCCACTCAAATTAGGTAATATGCTTTCATCCACTCAGTACTGGGGTATTGTTCTCCTCCATACTACGTCTTTTCTCATACATGACATCTGCATGTTATCTTCTGGGCCTCATCACATTTTTATATGTAAGTAAATTTAGTATCTAGTTGTGTTTTCCTTCCTAAATATTTTATTACAAATTTACCGACACTTCATTATTTCTCGCTGAAGCATGTATTTAGTGCTTCTTTACTGGATTTTTTTCTTTTGATTTGATATTATTTAAACAAATTTGAAATGGAAATTTAAATATAAATTGTAACGGATCTAAAAACCTGGCGAATAATGTGCCAGCCTTAAATTTCAAGATTTTAGACTGCGTTTGCTATACTGTATTTCCATCCGTTAATCAGTGTAACATTAAAATTTCATGTTAATAAGTTACACGTTATGCCAAAAATGAATCTAACCTCTAGTAGTTTACATTTGCTTAATGTATCATGAACAAAAATAGATGTAACCTTTAGTGATTTAAATTTTCTTATTGGATCTTAAGTGTTAATGTTATGAGGAGTAAACTGAAAAAATAGGCTACTTATCAAACACCTCACTATGTTAATTAAAAACGAGATAACTTATATATTTTATTATTATTGTTATTATTATTATAAGTTTTCACAGGCTACATATTATTTTTATAAAAATAATATAATTCTCGAGAAAACAATTTTTAAATGTGGTTTGGTGTTTAGAAGCATTTGCGGTGGACGATGCCTGGGCCGGACTCGTCGTACTCCTCCTTGGTGATCCACATGGTCTGGAAGGTGGAAAGGGAAGTCAGGATGGAGCCTCCGATCCAGACGGAGTACTTACGCTCGGGAGGAGCAATGATCTTGATCTTGATGGTGGAGGGAGCCAGAGCTGTGATTTCCTTCTGCATGCGGTCAGCAATACCAGGGTACATGGTGGTACCACCAGACATGACAATGTTGGCGAAGAGATCCTTCCTGATGTCAATGTCGCACCTCATGATGGAGCTGTGGACGGTCTCGTGAACACCAGCAGATTCCATACCCAGGAAGGAAGGCTGGAAGAGAGCTTCAGGAGCACGGAAACGCTCGTTGCCGATGGTGATGACCTGACCGTCGGGAAGCTCGTAGGACTTGTCCAGGGAAGAGGAAGCAGCAGCAACATTCATCTCATTCTCGAAGTCGAGGGCAATGTAGCCAAGCTTCTCCTTGATGTCACGGACAATTTCACGCTCAGCGGTGGTGGTGAAGGAATAGCCACGCTCAGTCATGATCTTCATGAGGTAGTTGGTCAGGTCACGACCAGCAAGGTCAAGACGAAGGATGGCATGAGGAAGGGCAAAACCTTCATAGACGGGGACCATGTGAGAGACACCATCACCAGAGTCGCATACCTCACCAGTAGTACGACCAGAGGCGTAAAGGGACAGCACAGCTTGGATGGTAACGTACATGGCGGGCAAGTTGAAGGACTCGAACATGATCTGTGTCATCTTCTCACGGTTGGCCTTGGGGTTGAGGGGAGCTTCAGTCAACATTGTTGGGGACTCCTCAGGGGCGATACGGAGCTCATTGTAGAAGGTGTGATACCAGATCTTCTCCATGTCGTCCCAGTTGGTGATGATACCGTGCTCGATGGGGTACTTGAGAGTCAGGATACCTCTCTTGCTCTGGGCCTCATCACCGACGTAGGCGTCCTTCTGACCCATACCGACCATCACACCCTGGTGACGAGCTCGGCCGACGATGGAGGGGAAGACGGCGCGGGGAGCGTCGTCACCGGCGAAGCCGGCCTTGACCATGCCGGAGCCATTGTCCACAACCAAGGCTACTTGATCCTCCTCGTCACACATAGTGGTGGTATTTTATGACGGCAGGAATTCACCTGAAATTATAATGCATCATGAAGATTACAAATTATTGTGGTTCTGTAAATTACTGATCACATTTTTTTGTGATTCAACCCCAATTATATTTTAGTGTTATATTAGGTAAAATTGAATTTTTTACAGGTAAAGAGGAAATGGTGGCGATAAAAGTTGTTAACCTCATTGAGCTTACCCCTCACATCGTTTACGTTTCCCCTTACAACTTCCACACTTAGAGTTCCTTCCACACTTATTTGTAGATTAGCAGGTAGGCCCGTGGCCTACGTGAGCCTTAATCCTGTAGCTGGTCCGTTAGTTTGGTTTTGACAGCCAAACATTTGACAGTTTTTAGCTAGGAAGGTGGGCCCAAAAGCAAAATCTTGGTTTTCATAGGCTTATCAAAATAAGCAACGTCTGGTAAATATGCATAAAATATCAAGATTGCCTTCTTTCTAAATAAATCCTTGAGCAAGAATTTATTTAAAACACTATTAGTAGCCTATTACGCTACTTTTACATTATCAATATCTGAATATCCTATAAGCCCTAACTATCCGATCACAAAGAAATTTGAGAAAATCAGTCGTTTGTCACAATATTGACCCCAAATGTTAGATTTGTGAATTACGGGAAAAGGTTACGGGAACTATATCTCACGACATTGTAAAAGCGCAGGACAAGAGGAAACCTGAAATACTCCTTAGAATAGATATGCTGGATAAAGACAGACCTTTTGAAAATGGTGGGACCCGGCCTGAAGGTGTTGATATGGAAGCTGTACTCATTTATGAGGAAGAGGGATGTTAGGAGGATTTATTTTAACGATAAAAGTATACATGCCGTGGAATAAGCTATGAAAATAAGAGTTGAGATAACTCCAGATAACCTAGCCAAACCTAACCCAGGCGATAGCAAGACATTGGCCCAGAAGCTGAAAGCTTAAACCATCGTAAACATAGCTACGTTTGTATCCGTACAAACATACTTGTGAACTTACATGTGTATGATGCTATAATTAATTGAACAGTGTATTGTAGTTTGGATTCTGAGACAGGTATCAATATATACGTTTAATCGATCGTTTATAACGATATATTCTTCGTCATACTTGTTCTAATTGACACACTACACAATTTTGTATCTTTTAGCGTTGTTATTATTATTATTATTGCACAAAAATTACCTTAACGTGGTATATCAATGAGAAAATCAGTAGAAGCCATGATGAGGAATGGAATTGTTCGAATCCTCATCATAGCGTCTAATGATTTTCTCATAATAATAATAATAATAATAATAATAATAATGATGAACAAATCCACAGGTGCGTTAATGAGAGTTCGAACCTATGGACTGGGTGTTCGTAGGCGCGCTCTAGTCGACTGCACCACGACATGGTAAAAGAATTGCAACCTGAGGTACTACTTCACCCACAAGGATCCCAAGGCTTCCACTGAAGCCTAACCGGGGTTTCACACAATTCCCCCGTGCACTCGGGCTCTGTCAATCAGAAGTACTACCTCTCTACTACTGAATGAAACACTGTGTGTCATTAGTGTTTCACTGTCAATCAAATTCAACACACACTTATACACCCTTGTATCATTTGGTTTGAGCCTCATCAAGGCTCCTGTGGATTTGTTCATTGATATATCACGTTATTATGATTTATCTGTGCGAATAATAATAATAATAATAATAATAATAATAATTATTATTATTATTATTATTATTATTATTTTTGAGAAAATCCATAGGAACCGTGATGAGGGTTCGAACCTATGTAGTGGGTGTTCCCACGCACACGCCCTAGTCATGATTTCTCATTGACACATCACGTTAGTGTGACTGCTCTCTGTGCATTATTATTATTATTATTATTATTATTATTATTATATTATTATTATTATTATTATTATTATATATTTTTCTGTTGTGGTCCCAATTTTATACATTCACATTTATTCGACTATCACTGTAATATGTATACATTTGTTGTTGGAGCTATGTATGCCTGTAGCACACTTAGTGTTTGAAAATTAACGTATTAATGCTTATATTCATAATTGAACAGTTAATGAGTAAACATTTGTCATAGCACTAAATGACTAAATTAATTATAATTTATTTACTTCAACGAAAAAGTTATATTACATTGTAACCAGCCTAAGTGATTTATTTTTAATATTTTTTTTCGGAATAATGATAGGTTCTCGTATTGCTAGTTTGTAATTATAATTGTAATTGCTTCCATTACAAGTTTGTTGCGCAGTTTTTACATTCAGAGCTCTTTCAGGAACAGGGAGAAAACCATTGCAGGACCATAGTACTACTTTTCCTTTTTATAGATTTAAGTCTATGTTCAAGAGATATACATACTGAGAGGAGATTTGGTTAAGGCAAACAAATGAATGGTTGTATTGATAGTGCATTATTTTTCACTGTTTATTTATGTTATTTTAGAATCGGAATGTGGAAATGACATTCAGAAATCGGAGTGAAATGACATTACATTTCGGTGACTAACAAGATACGATACAGTATATTTTTTTCTGCGATCAGGAACATTTTTGACCCAGTGATGTTGATATGGTTGATTCTTTGTTAGTGAACTATTTAATTGAAGTAACATTAAATTTTAGATCCTTCGGACTGCGCGCAGTTAACGTCACCCTCAGAGATCACATAATTCTATTTCACCATTACTTGTTGCTTTCAACGTACTTCACAACATTAGCTAACCACAAGGCACGTTGACCAAACTCACCACCAGCAGTTGCCACACCTAGTCCTCACTTGACAAAGGTCCAGACCAACTAAGCTCCTCCTTATATACAGTCTGCTTAGTTCCTAATAGCAAGAATCTGATGCCGATCCAACTCACGATGTTTGGGGTTCAGATATCTGCGCGTGCTTAAGTCAGGGGATCGGAGGGAACTTGATAGTCTTCTTCAAGATTAATCCTCTGTCTGTTTCGTCAAACTCGGTTTATTGACCTACACTTGAGAAGGAAGAAATTTGCCTACATTAGGATATTCCCGTTATAATTAGAGCCTAGTGTTACTCCCCCAGTACGTCATCAGGAAGTTGCCTGTCCTCTCGAATTTCCACTATCGACATAAAATGGTGTACTGAAACACCCTATCTAACCTAACCTAGAGACCCACGCATATAAAAACGTGAATATTTGTGAGCCGCTATGATTTATTTTGTAGTACATCATATTGGTGTCTACTTAATATTTATTATAATCGGTCTTCATTTTACTGAACAACGATCCACGCGGGAAATTTATAAGAAAAAAGAACCAACAGAAAAAAGTAGAAACTAGGTGTGGGTGGGGGGCGTTGTTTACATAAACAAAGGCTGTATTGGAATGGAAATATTTATATATATAGGTTAATTTTGTTTTCCTTTTCTTTCGTGGCCACACGTTATAAAGTTTGCATGGTAAATATATCTAGAGGTGTAACCTACTTCTCAGTGTTCATACACTGTGAGCTTACATCCTGAAATTTGTTCGATATTTGATTTAATTAAACTTACAGTTTAGAAAGTAAGGCAGCCTGTAGGCCTGGAAGTTAATAGGCCTAAAACTTTTAAAATAACCGAATCAATTAGACATTCAATATAATTGCTAATACATATTTTTATTACAAAGTGAGCACGTAGCTCATAGATATTGCCGTTAAGTTTCGTAGGATTCATTTTTTTTTATGACCTATCTCTGAGTTGTATATGATGATAGCATACATTTTTAGAGATGTGTAACAGTGATGAAGGCGCTCCGGCAGAGAGTGCCAGGGTGTTAGTTTAAAGTTACCACACCGCTACACACCCGAGGCAGGCAGGTGAGAGAATATTTGGGCTACGACCAACTTCCTACCCACAGATGTTGCTCGTTGATCACCAATGGGACTGTGTAGGGTNACACATTTAGGCACATCTGCTTTTGTGATTCCTAGCTAGACTATATGAATGGGAGTACAGCGTGTCAAAAAGGTAGCTACGTGGTGCTAAAATCCCCATCACACAGGATGGTTAGACATCCAGAGGCATGGATAAGTATTCTGCACTGGCAAACTCTGGGAGACGCACCCTAACCCCCAGGGACCAGTTCCCACACGGAGATGTCGAAGCTCTTGGGAGAGCAAGCAAAACCCACAAATATTTTCTTTTATGTTTAGTTAATTTATTATGCACCCCATTTTGTGGGCGGTAGTGGAAAAGGTTACAGAGGCACTAATGGGCTCAGGAACTGAACCCAAAAATTCATTTAGTTAAGCAAATTAAAAACTTTATAAGCTAACTAGAATGTTTAATGAATTTTTAAATCAACAATGAGTTCTGGTAGTAGATTTTTTTATTGAAATGTTTACACAGTTCTTGAACATTTGTTATAGAGCTCTCTCTAAATGCATGTACTTTTTTCGCACTCCATCACATAGTGACGTAGTTTACACTTAAAGGACACCCAACCCGCACTCTCTACTACCATAACCTCCATCAAACCCAACAACCCACAACAAACAACACCAGCGGACTATCTACTCACCCGACCCACAGTTAACAATACGCCAACCCCACTCACTACCTGCCCACCCCACATCTATCAATTCAATCTATTCACCACCTGCCCACCCCACATCTACCAGTCCAACCCACTCACCACCTGTCCACCTAACATCTACCAGTCCAACCCACTCACCACCTGCCCACCCCACATCTCCAACCCACTCACCACCTGCCCACCCCACATCTCCAACCCACTCACCACCTGCCCACCCCACATCTCCAACCCACTCACACCTGCCCACCCCACATCTCCAACCTATTCACCACCTGCCCACCCCACATCTCCAACCTATTCACCACCTGCCCACCCCATATCTACCAGCACGCCAACCCACAGAATGATGTCCCAGACCTCTAGAGATTATGATTCGAGCAGAATGAGATCCTCAGATAGCAACTACAGTATTATCAATGTTTAAGGAAAAGCTGGCATAGCCATCAAAATATAAGAAACAGTTATGAAGACAATAGAAGACGAGCCGTAAAATTATCCCAAACTACCATAAACTTTGAACAACTATCCAAAACGTCCTAAAATTACGTAAATAAAAAAGAACTACTATATAGTTTGTTACTATAATATTAACAATGAATGCAGAACGTGAATAAATTATAGTTTTTTTCGTGGAAACAATTAGTTTTATAATAAATAAGGCAAAAATAGGTGAAAGATGATTGCAATGAAAGTCGACGATCTGAGCAACTCGTCAACATCAAACATCCTATTTAAGTGTTGTTTCTTAACTAAATGAGCTTATTTATGAATTAAAATTATTTCATATGCGCTCTACATTCATTACCAACAGTATGGTAAGAAACTATGTTAATTTTTAATCCGCGTGATTTAGTAAGATCTGGGTAATTCTACAGAAGGGAAAGGAACTATCAGGAGAAAGCGCCAAGCTATTACGACTATATAATATTACCGAGTCTTTCTCTAGTTCAGTAATTCTACGGAGATTTTAACGCGAGCGTAGTCCAAGGCTCAAATACATTGTAAAATAGACCTTGCAATTGTTAAGGTAATTACGTGGTAAGAAAATGTAAAAGAAAACAATGTTTATACTTGTAGCCCCTGAATTGAAGTGTAAAAATTTGGAGGGAATCGACGACTGACATCACCGCGTCAGTGTCATGGTAGCAGCCGGAGGGGGAGGACGCTCTGGGTAGCTGGTCCTCAAGTGTGTTTTATCTGAATTCTTTACTTTGGTAGGTTAAGCAAATCATTCGGTCGTGTAATTATATTATACAGTAGTTTGTACGAGTTTTGACACATAGTTATATATATGTAGGGATGTTAGTAGTCTGCATTCGTCCATAATGAAATAGATGTTACTATGTGTACATTATGTGTAAACTTTATTAGTAGGATGTACTTTCGTTTCCTCGGTCCCAACCACTTGGGCTGGACGGTAGAGCGACGGTCTCGCTTCATGCAGGTCGGCGTTCAATCCCGACCGTCCAAGTGGTTGGCATCATTCCTACCCTCCGTCCCATCCCAAAACCTTAACCTGATCCCTTCCCAGTGCTATATAGTCGTAATGGCATGGCGCTTTCCACCTGTAGTTCCCTTCCCTTCCGTCCCATCCCATATCCTTATCCTCGTTCCTTCCAAGTGCTACATAGCCGTAATTGTTTTCATTTATATGCACAAAGTTATTACATTCTTATACAGCCACTAGCGGGTCCTTAAGCCTAATTATTTACCCGGAATACGACCCGCCAAATAGTTAACAAACAGGTAACCATTCACTGCCGGGTGAACACAGGCTACAGTTGGATTGTACAGTTGAGGATTGGCGCCCAATCAATCCCCCCCCCCCCCCGGCCAGGATACGAACCCTGGCCAAAGCGCCGGGCGGGTGCGCCATGGGGATTGTAACGGTTTAGCGCTTTAACCTGACAATTACCTTTACCTGTTAGCGGTACTGTGTACGTTTAGGGGTGATCCTGGACGGCATGGGTTCGAATCCTGGCCGGGTCAAATAGAGTATTTAGTGATCTATGGCTTGCGTGTTCATGCAGCTTTCTCTCTCTCTCTCTCTCTCTCTCTCTATCTCTCTCTCTCTCTCTCTCTCTCTCTCTCTCTATCTCTATATATATATAATATATATATATATATATATTATATATATATATATATATATATATATGTCGTACCTAGTAGCCAGAACTCACTTTTTGGCAACTATGCAACGCCCGATTTGCCTAATAAACCAAGTTTTCCTGAATTAATATATTTTCTCAAATTTTTTTCTTATGAAATGATAAAGCTACCCATTTCATTATGTATGAGGTCAATTTTTTTTTATTGGAGTTAAAATTAACGTAGTTATATGACCGAACCTAACCAACCCTACCTAACCTAACCTAACCTATCTTTTAGGTTAGGTTAGGTTAGGTAGCCGAAAAAGTTAGGTTAGGTAGGTTAGGTGGTTAGGTAGTCGAAAAACAATTAATTCTTGAAAACTT
>WNGS01005680.1:9952755-9990360 GCA_020271785.1 Procambarus virginalis
TCATATATATATATATATATATATATATATATATATATATATATATATATATATATATATACATATATATATATATATATATATATATAATATATATATATATATATATATATATATATATATATATATATATATACATAACTTCCGTTTAAAACAATTCAGCGATCCCACAAATTATTTGGCACTATACTTCTGTGAGTTTGGATGCGTTGCCTTGAATTGGCCAATAGGCCTTCTACACGCTTTGCACTTTCAGTGTCTGAATCCATTTAAAATACGGTGCAATGCAATACAATATTAAAAATAAGAATTTGTCTTAAATAAGCAATAAACAATACATGTGCATAAAATAAAAGTATATCAACTTTCTTTTATTAATACTTAAAATGTTGTAATCAAAGACACCGAAGTATTATGTTATTGTATTTCTACTAATTTATATAATAAACATTACTAATTTATTTAATTTTGTGAATATAAGTGTATTAACAATGCGTTAAAACATATATATGTAAATAAACAATTTAAAAGCATTTGCGGTGGACGATGCCTGGGCCAGACTCGTCGTATTCCTCCTTGGTGATCCACATGGTCTGGAAGGTGGAGAGAGAGGCCAGGATGGAGCCACCGATCCAGACGGAGTACTTGCGCTCGGGAGGAGCAATGATCTTGATCTTGATGGTGGAGGGAGCCAGAGCTGTGATTTCCTTCTGCATGCGGTCAGCAATACCTGGGTACATGGTGGTACCACCAGACATGACAGTGTTGGCGAACAGGTCCTTTCTAATGTCAATGTCGCACCTCATGATGGAACTATGAACGGTCTCGTGAACACCAGCAGATTCCATACCCAGGAAGGAAGGCTGGAAGAGAGCTTCAGGAGCACGGAAACGTTCGTTGCCGATGGTGATGACCTGACCGTCGGGAAGCTCGTAAGACTTGTCAATTGAGGTGGAAGCAGCAGCAACATTCATTTCACTCTCGAAGTCTAGGGCAATATAGCAAAGCTTCTCCTTGATGTCACGGACAATCTCACGCTCAGCGGTGGTGGTGAAGGAGTAACCACGTTCAGTCATGATCTTCATGAGGTAGTTGGTCAGGTCACGACCAGCAAGGTCAAGACGAAGGATGGCATGAGGAAGGGCGAAACCTTCATAAACGGGAACCATGTGAGAGACACCATCACCAGAGTCGCACACCAGACCAGTGGTACGACCAGAGGCGTACAGGGACAGCACAGCCTGGATGGTAACATACATGGCGGGCATATTGAAGGACTCAAACATGATCTGTGTCATCTTCTCACGGTTGGCCTTGGGGTTGAGGGGAGCTTCAGTCAACATTGTTGGGGACTCCTCAGGGGCGATACGAAGCTCATTGTAAAATGTGTGATACCAGACCTTCTCCATGTCGTCCCAGTTGGTGATGATGCCGTGTTCGATGGGGTACTTTAGAGTGAGAATACCGCGCTTGGCTTGGGCCTCATCACCGACGTAGGCGTCCTTCTGACCCATACCGACCATCACACCCTGGTGACGAGCTCGGCCAACGATGGAGGGGAAGACGGCGCGGGGAGCGTCATCACCGGCGAAGCCGGCCTTGACCATGCCGGAGCCATTGTCGCAGACAAGAGCACACGCATCTTCCTCGTCACACATCGTTGAAAATCTTTAGGCGAGTATCTGAAAGTAGTGGGTAAGAATCAGTAGTTAATATATGATACTTTGTCACTTCGTGCAATTATCGAGCTCACTATAAAGACAATACATGCAAACAGCGCATTTATTAGTTGGTATTTAGATTAAATTCATATTTTTATTAGTGCTTTGAAGTTCTTAAGTCTGTATGTTTGGATCTCGTTATCTAACGGATTAAAACATTTATTTTGTGCTAGACAATTTAAATATTGTTATTTCGCTTGTAATAATTTCATAATGAGCAATTGATTTCATCATGTACCGTATAGCTTTGTTAAAGAAGTTTTAATACAGATTTTCTAAAAACCATTATCCATCATTAATGTTAAGAAAAAAGTTATTAAGTTGCTTCATGTTATTCGTGTTCACTTTGTTACTGCTCATTACTGTATACAGTATACTCAATTAAAAGCCTAATGAACATATATATAGCATTATGATTAAATACTTTGTTAAGGTTAATTATAAATTTAATTGCTTCCATTGCGAGAAATAGGGTTTTGGAGTCAATATGTTAACCGTATTCGCACCGTAATGTTAATCTTTAGACTAATTCGCCGCATTTTTGGTAAAATAAGAAATTCAGGTGGAACAATATATGAACAATGCATATGGAACAGTATGTATACATATTTTTTCTAAAGAACTGCAAGTTGTTTGTTGTTCAAATCAAACGACCAAGAGCAAACTTGCGTAACAATAAGTTAAATACCAAAACACAAAATGTGCAGTATATTCCCAATTTGAACAAAATAGCAGTAACGCAGTAGTGTTGAAGTGGAGTAGTGTGGGAGCCAGTGAGGAGTACTCCAATGTTACCTAGGGGCTGAAGGTTGTGAAGTGGAGTAGTGTTGGAGCCAGTGAGGAGTACTCCAATGTTACCTAGGGGCTGAAGGTTGTGAAGTGAGAGTGTAGGAGCCAGTGAGGAGTACTCCAATGTTACCTAGGGACTGAAGGTTGTGAAGTGGAGAGTGTAGGAGCCAGTGAGGAGTACTCCAATGTTACCTAGGGGCTGAAGGTTGTGAAGTGGAGAGTGTAGGAGCCAGTGAGGAGTACTCCATGTTACCTAGGGGCTGAAGGTTGTGTTGAAGTGGAGTAGTATGGGAGCCAGTGAGGAGTACTCCAATGTTACCTAGGGGCTGAAGGTTGTGAAGTGGAGTAGTATGGGAGCCAGTGAGTACTCTAATGTTACCTAGGGGATGAAGTAACGTGTCGGCGAGGGCAGTGCGAGGGCCGGCAGGTGTAACCAGTATCTGGAGGTCAAGCTACGCTGGAAATATTTGTTTGGATGAATTCGGAATTAGATTTTTCCGTAGTGTATGAGTTTACGCTGATCTCATTTATTATAAAGACGTACAATTGTAATTAGGAATTGAATATATATATATCGTTATGATGATCGTATAATTGTTAACACTATTCATAATCCATATTCACTTATTTTAAAAATGGAATTCTTGCGAACTGAAGCTGTAGTAACCAACTGAGTCTGGAACTTTTGTTGTACCACCAGCAGTTACAAAACGAGTTTGACGCAACACCAATCGTCATTGAGCACCATAATGAGTTACTGTTTCTTTTAACGATTGTCGTGTCTAGTATGGGAATATCGTACAACCTGCAACAAAGCAGGTGAAGCTTCACGCACCGTTTGATGCCAGGATTAACTTCCACCTCTCGTGCACCTCCCCAGGCTTGAGTCTTGGGCTGACTAAGTGAGAACGGGCTGGCCCCCTGCTTTTTATACAGAACTCTGAAGACCCTACTGAAAGGAATGCAGGTAAGCGCCAAAGATTTTGTATCGCAGGTAACTATTATCAGATTTAATCACCCAGAATTAAAATTCTACTGTAAATGACTACTGACAACTTATGATGCGACTCACGCCGTTTTGAGAAATTGGACATTGGTTAAAAGTAAAATTACTTATGGGTTTTCAAGCTACCTGGTCGTATTGTTGGAAATTCATTGCAATTAGCATTAGTTACCTAGGGCGGGAGGTACACAGACAGCGCTTTTAAGGAGAGGGCGGAGTCGCGTGTCTTGCGACCCCAGCGTGTGCGTGCACCTGTCGTCCCCAACGTTATGATTGGATGCGTTCGCTGTCACTTAGTTTTAACAGTGCTTTACTCTTGATTACGGTAGTAAGAGCAGAGTTGTGTTTTCTTTGTAGCAAATATTGAGTTATATATAAGAGCACTATATATATATACCCTATATTGTCAAATATTCAATTTTGACCGTTCACAAGACCAATCAGATAGAATTTTAAAATAAAATGCAAATTGTCAAATGCCGTTTTGTGTTGACAAATATACAGTGCTGAGCCTAGTTATGTTAACCCTGTGGCTGCATAATTAGGTTTCGAGAAGTGCACTTTGAACATTAGAATTGAAGGAAACTATATTCAAGAAAAGTCCGAATGTCATCAGGTAGGAATCGTGTGAAGTTTATTTCATAAATATTGGGAATGACTACCGCACATTATTATTTGTTTTGAAAACGGGTTGTATACAGAACCATTGCTCACCAACATCTAAAATATAATAAAAATTTGATTTAACTAGTTGCTAATCGTTCCCAGTTAGCATTCACACCCAGGCTTGATTGCTCGAGGCACAAGCTCCATTTCTCAGAGACGTACACTGTGCATCAAAACCGTAACACAATTGTTATGAATTCGGCGACATTCGTAGAGTCGCATTCAAAGGGTTAAGATAGTAACTGATGAAATTCTAAATATGAACGAGATGAATATCTGAGAGGGATCTAAAAAAATCAATCTATATAGTTCGAAATAAGGCAAATATGAAACCGGGTTTCAATATCTAACAGCGTTGGTAATAAGGCATCTAATCAGGGATATATTCAATGTGAATTGTACTCTACTAATTGCTGTATATACACTGAGAGTGTATTTTAGTTCTAAATACTGTTCATGGCTAAAGTATACTTGCTAATTGGTCAGTAAGCATTTTTTGCGAGCTTATAACTCTGGAGGTGATAGGCTTTTAGCCCAACACCACCACCCTATATAATGCTATTCGTCAGGCTTTGCCATGTCTATATTAGGTTCCACTTAATTTATGTAGTTATGTTTTGGTCACCATATAATAAAAGGGGAGTGGTGTGACAAAGGAACACAAAACTGCAATAAATTGGGACCCCCAAAACTCCCTGTAATGCGTTGTGTGTGCTTTTCTCCGAGGCTATGGGTCCCCCTTCTTCCAGCCAGAGGTAGTACAATCCCTTTTTTAATACACACACACACACACACCTATATATCATTAAGTTCAGCTAAAAATTCGTCTGAGTTTACATTTTTAGGCCAAATACACAACTGGTACATCTGCCTGCTGATATTATTGTCAATCTCGTTAAGCTAAGTATAAAAGAATGTAAATTTACTTTTAATAATGAGTATTATTTACAGACTTTTGAAATGGCAAAGGGGAATCTTTTATCGCCATTGCTTTCATGTAAAGAAACAGAATAATTGGAGAAAAAATTATGAAAATTCATTGAGTGAGAGAGGTACAGTGAGGTGGACAGGAGAAGGAAGGGTAGAAGGAAGGGTTACAGAGAAGGAAAAGAAGGAAGATTGGGGACAAAGAAAGCAAGGAAGAAGGGGGAAAGGAAGGAGCTGGAAGTGCTGAAGGAAAGAAAGTAGAAAGTGCTGCCACCTTCCATTCAAGTGAATTTTATAAAACAAGGAATGGAACTTGTCTGTCCTACAATATTAACTGATGTTATGAAGTAACAACAGTAAGAATGTAAATCATATACTCAAAAATCTTTAAGTCATAATCTTAAGCCAATAAAATTCAGAGTGCTCTCCACTCTAGCTTTCACTGTTCAAGATCTATAGGGATCAGTATTAAAAGAAAATTAAAAAGTAAGTTAATCAATTATGTATTAATATTATATATTCACTCATATGGTTATCATAATTCATAACTTCACTTGATGTTCAAATATCAACATTAATTCAGACTGAGTCACCGCACGAGAATTTGAGAGCAACCAAGAACCAAGAATGAAGGTAACTGCAGAAAGCCTATTGGCCTATACGAGGCAGCTCCTATTTATATCCACCCAATCTCATTCATATTCGACTTATCAACGGGAAGACCACTCGTTTGAGTGATTCTTTAAGCCATTAGGCCAACTTCGGATCGAATCAGTCTTCTTAACTCTGGAAATAAACGGTCTTCACTTCCGCCATGATGGAACATAAGAACTTTAGCGCCTTTTTTTGTGTCTGTGCCAATCTCCCTGAGGTATATAGTGATTAATTGTAGCTAGTATATTGTGTATATTTATTTACATTTGTGTTAAAGAGCATTTGTAATTATATCTGTTATTCTGTGTGAAAGTGAATATCTGGAATATATTAAATTTAATATATTTCTTTCAAAGTGTTATCTGCTTAAATATATGTTGCGGGCCAATACTTTCGCCCTAACATGTGTGTTAAAGTATTGGTATGTTCGTCAGTGTAGAGTGCTTCCTCCTGCGTTAACAAGGACTCTCATATTCTTAAGCGTAGAGCCGCTGTCTCCCGCACAATGACTCTAGCACGCCAGTGTAGTGCTGCCGTCTCTCACACACTGACTCTAGCACGCCAGTGTAGTGCTGCTGTCTCTCACACACTGACTCTAGCACGCCAGTGTAGTGCTGCTGTCTCTCACACACTGACTCTAGCACGCCAGTGTAGTGCTGCTGTCTCTCACACACTGACTCTAGCACGCCAGTGTGTAGTGCTGCTGTCTCCCGCACACTGACTAGCACGCCAGTGTAGAGCTGCTGTCTCCCGCACAATGATTCGTGTACGAGTGTAGAGCTGCTGTCTCCCGCACAATGATTCGTGTACGACAGTGTATTGCTGCTGTCTCCCGCACAATGATTCGTGTACGAGTGTATTGCTGCTGTCTCCCGCACAATGATTCGTGTACGACAGTGTATTGCTGCTGTCTCCCGCACAATGATTCGTGTACGACAGTGTATTGCTGCTGTCTCCCGCACAATGATTCGTGTACGACAGTGTATTGCTGCTGTCTCCCGCACATTGATTCGTGTACGACAGTGTATTGCTGCTGTCTCCCGCACAATGATTCGTGTACGACAGTGTATTGCTGCTGTCTCCCGCACAATGATTCGTGTACGACAGTGTATTGCTGCTATCTCCCGCACAATGATTCGTGTACGACAGTGTATTGCTGCTATCTCCCGCACAATGATTCGTGTACGACAGTGTATTGCTGCTATCTCCCGCACAATGATTCGTGTACGACAGTGTATTGCTGCTATCTCCCGCACAATGATTCGTGTACGACAGTGTAGAGCTGCTGTCTCCTGTGTAACGGGACTAGGTAGATCATGCAGGTCTAGAACATTGTTTTCATATATCAAATGAATCGCTGAGTAAACTTTGGGTTTCAACACAAATTCTACCGTAATGATATTAATATATACATTGCAGCAAAAATTATTATAAAAGCTTTCACCGTTTTGTTTCGATTTGCAGGGATTGGACATACTCTGACATCATGCATACCATGGCCGCTTGTATAATCTTGACGATCAGGCTCAGAATTCATTAAGCACTTAAATGTCTACTTACGAAACCTTTACAACTAGAATTGCAAGAGGACAAGAGGGAGGTAGAATTGGGAGCAAGTCCTACCGTTGCCTACCTTGCCTCAGATCTAGAGCTCAACATATCAGTATATATTTTTGCATTACCTGCTTCTCAGCAAACATAATTATTTTATAATAAAACTCACGATTTGAACGGAAGTTTGCTTTTATTATGTTATAAATAAATTGAGATCATATTATTAAACGTGCAATGCAAAACTTAAAATTTAAAATATCAGTTTAGCCTAAGAACACCATGTTTAAAGAACAATAACAAAATGTTAAAAGAACAATAACAAAAGGGAGAATGCAAGCACAGAACTTAAATAGCCATCAGGAATCAGCGGCACGAATCCGTCTCCATTTAGCAGATGCACGCCAGTATTTGTTCTATGTATAACTCTACCTGCACCTGTTTTACGTCCTCGACAGAGGCAGGGCACAGAGTGTGTGTGTGTGTCAAGCAGCTCACCAGGGGTTCCTGCTCAACCCGGGCGTAACGGCCCACCGGGGCGACTGTGTGGGAACACGTGTTTCTGTTTTATTTATTTGGTACACGTGGTGAACGCTACATTGTATACTGTTTCTAACTGTATGTAGAGCTTTGCTTTCATGGAGGAGGAGGATTTTCCCGGGGGTTACCTCGAGAGTGACTCTAGTTTGTGTGGTCAAAACATTAATATGTTAGTGATCATCGTTTAGTTGACCAATCCACATACTAGAAAATGAAGGGACGACGACGTTTCGGTCCGTCCTGGACCATTCCCAAGTCGATTGTGATTAGGGAAGGAGATGACGGCAATAAAAAATTTGTATTGTTGTCATCTCCTTCCCTCATCACAATCGACTTGAGAATGGTCCAGGACGGACCGAAACGTCGTCGTCCCTTCATTTTATAGTGTGTGGATTGGTCAACATACTTCAACCACGTTATTGTGACTCATCATCGTTTAGCTTTATTTTATAATTCTGATTGCGCTCAAGTTTCAAATGCACTAATGGTGCGCAAGATAATGGACCATGATGATCTTTGATTTCAAAGTGATACAATCAGATGTTCTACTTGGCTTTTGAAATTTAGTTTCATCAGAGAGGATGAGGTTCATTTTCGTAATATGTTTCACCCGTTTTGAGGATGACAGACATTGACGCCCTACCAGTCTTGCTGACAACTATGCCTTGTTCAATAGCACACTTGCTGCCTCTTTGAGTGTAGGAGTCGTCTTGATGGTCACTTTGGACAAAAGTTGACAGTTTATGCCCAGTCAGAGAGAGGTTTTTATTTGGGGGTGGCGGTTATAAATTCGGTGGTTTCTGGATGACTAGGCTAGGCTCTGTTTCATAGTGATTATGAACAATTTTTACCGTGATTTTATTGAGTATAGTGAAAAACTAGTACTGAAAGTCTGAGGAAAAATAACCATAATATTCTTAATTTATTTTATGTTGGTAAAAATGATAAAATTGTTAATAAACCTATCAGTGCAAATATAAAATAATTTATTGATAGCCGTGCGTTAGGCTATGTATTGAAATTATTGAGACTGTGAGTTTGATTTTCATTGTGTAATTTTTATAAGCAGATCTTAGTGAAAGATGTGAGCTTTTTTTTTTTTGTCTTGTACTATAATAGCGTTGCGCATCTAAATAATTTATTCCTATGAATATCTTTTTCGCAGAATTCGTTATTCTGTGTTTTGTAATTTTACATGTTGGTAAAAATAGAAAAAAATATTATATAATTAACCACTTTGAGTTAATGCTAAGATACGATAAATTATTGACCAATACTATTTGTGCAAAGTTGATCAGCGGATTTACTGGCTCAAATTGTGTTGGGAAATATTGCAAGACTTGCAGCAAATGAGTGCATACACATGCACAGCATCAACAATCTTCGTAATGTAAACATGTCTTTGCTCATGTGCCTCTTTCAAAGCATCACAAACATTTTTAAAGAATGGCAAACAATTTGTGAAATTATATAAAAGTTGATGATTACCAAACGAATATATGAGGATTTATTGTTCATAAGCTGCTTTTTGTACCGATATCCCAAGAATATATTTCACTATCATAGTTCTGTTGCGTTAAAGCAGATTTGAATTGGTTGTTGTTGTTGTTGTTAAAGATTCGCTAAATGGAACAAGAAGTTCCAAGTAGCACGGGCTATGGCGAGCCCGTAATGGATGTTTTTTTTCTGAATTGGTGTTGGTCTTAAGGCATATTACCGGCGAGAGGGTTATTAAGGTCCCCATAATACTTCACTGACCCACCAACAAGTATACTTTACTCCTGAATAAAGTATATACACCGAGAAGCGGAAAACACTTTTAGAAGATTGTGCTAAATGAGATTTTATGGTTTTATATAGATAAGTTATCTCTGCAAAATTAGAACTCGAAATGCATTGTTTAGCTTGTTTTTATTTTTGGCACTATTTCAACTGAAATAATCGATTTGTATTTTTGTTTTTAACTAGATTTAAGCTTTTAGATTTATGTAATGCATATGTACAACTGTTGTGCTTTTGGTAGTTATCACCACCGTGTTTCTGACAACTCTTATTCGAAAATACAAGTGTGTTGTTAAAACTGTGAACAGGTTGTTATAATATTTAATGTTTAGTTAAATTATCAGCACTCGAGTTTGTCATACTTTACTTCGTACTTTATATTTTATACATGGTGCACAGTGCAGACTGGAGAACATAGAGGGATAAATAATAACTTGTATATACATAATGTAGTCACTTTTAATCAGCCCACGTATAATTCGCATTATTATAATAAATTTTAGCTTAGATATGTAAAATTAATTGTATATTTAGAAGCATTTACGGTGGACAATGCCGGGGCCTGACTCGTCGTACTCCTCCTTGGTGATCCACATGGACTGGAAGGTGGACAGTGAAGTCAAGATGGAGCCACCAATCCAAAACGGAGTACTTTCTTTCGGGAGGAGCAATGATCTTGATCTTGATGGTAGATGGAGCTAAGTTGGTGATTTCTTTCTGCATGCGATCAGCAATACCTGGGTACATGGTGGTACCACCAGACATGACAACATTAGCAAACAAGTCTTTCCTGATGTCAATGTCACACTTCATGATGGAGCTGTGGACGGTCTCGTGAACACCAGCAGATTCCATACCCAGGAAGGAAGGCTGGAAGAGAGCTTCAGGAGCACGGAAACGCTCGTTGCCGATGGTGATGACCTGACCGTCGGGAAGCTCGTAGGACTTGTCCAGGGAAGAGGAAGCACCAGCAACATTCATCTCATTCTCGAAGTCGAGGGCGATGTAGCAAAGCTTCTCCTTGATGTCACGGACAATCTCACGCTCAGCGGTGGTGGTGAAGGAGTAGCCACGCTCAGTCATGATCTTCATGAGGTAGTTGGTCAGGTCACGACCAGCAAGGTCAAGACGAAGGATGGCATGAGGAAGGGCGAAACCTTCATAGACGGGGACATTGTGAGTAACACCATCACCAGAGTCGCAAACCATACCAGTGGTACGACCAGAGGCATACAGGGATAGCACAGCCTGGATGGTAACATACATGGCGGGCATATTGAAGGACTCAAACATGATTTGTGTCATCTTCTCGCGGTTGGCTTTGGGGTTGAGGGGAGCTTCAGTTAACATTGTTGGGGATTCTTCAGGGGGCAACACGGAGCTCATTGTAGAAGGTGTGATACCAGATTTTCTCCATGTCGTCCCAGTTGGTGATGATGCCGTGCTCGATGGGGTATTTTAGAGTCAGGATGCCACGTTTAGCTTGAGCCTCATCACCGACGTAGGCGTCCTTCTGACCCATACCGACCATCACACCCTGGTGACGAGTTCGGCCGACGATGGAGGGGAAGACGGCGCGAGGAGCGTCATCACCAGCGAAGCCAGCCTTGACCATGCCGGAGCCATTGTCGCAGACAAGGGCTGTCCCTTCATCGTCATCACACATTGTGGTGGTCCGTTACGGGCTCAGAGACGACCTGGAGAAGAAACTATATCAATATTTCAGTAGTAATTTTAGTGTTAATTAACAGGCATTGATAGAAGAATCCATGAACGAATACACGCATATACGGTTGTCAAATTTAGAAGAAAATTTTTACAGTATTATCAAATTAGAAACAATTGAATTTTATACCTTCATTTCATAATATTAAACTTGAATATATTCTAATTTGTTTTCCTTATAATTAATGATTATCAGAACATTTCAAGAAACAGTGATGGTAATTTATTTCCAATATTATTTTGGTTGTGAAAATAAGTTAAATAAAATAAATAAAATAAATATTTTTGTAAGTGAAAATAAATACATAAAGTCCGTTGTTGATAGATATTAAACCTGCAGGATATCCCTAAATGTTATGATTGATGATTGATGAAGATTAAGCCACTCAGGAGGTTTCAAGGGCATAAATAGCCTGTAAAAATGTTATGCAGTCAAGCATAAATACAGGTACAGCACAGGTACAGCATGCAGTGTTAAGCTATACCTGTTTCTGGCCTGATGCAGTGTTGCCTTAGTACCAGTACCTTAGTAATCCTGATGAAGTCTGGATTTGTGTCTCCTTCCATATTATTTGTACAGTATTTCATATGTTAATAATTCAGATATAATCCATATCTTGAGTGGGCTAATTAAGCCCGTAAATGGAACATTGACGTAAATGGAAATGTCTTAACCACCAGGTCTTGTATCACTCAAATTTATTATATTTATAATCATTCCGAAGAGCATTCGAAACAACAAATATAATTCACGCTGAAATCATAAAAACTACAACGCATACTGAGACTTTATGAATGATTACAATTCAACATTTGCAGGCTATTACGTTTACCGCCGAATATAATGGATTTGTTTTCACTGTGTGATGATGAGTGGTAACCCTAGTGAGCAACAGCGAAGACAGTTGATGCCATAGCACTTACCTGAGATGAGTTTCAGTGCGACTAGGTGGGACAAACCGGAACTTCTCTTTTTATATGGCACGAGCCAGACCTACCCCGACAAAGAATGTGGAATAGCGCCAAGGATTCCGTGCAGGTGGTCCCATATCTTCCCTACATACGGCTGTTGTTATGATTAAAAGCGTAGGCATCGGTGATGTTTTCTTTCAATTGGTCCCGTTTTATTGCACTCATATATACAGTATATGTGTGTTGTCGACAGTGATATGAATTACAGAATTGCGTATATGACAAAATATATATACGCAGTCTTCAGAGCACATTCCACTGCCAGATCAACCACGGATTACTTTAGAGACGCAGGAATGTTCTTGTCGACCTGTAACGGATATATCCAAAATTCATCTATTTTTATCTCTTTTCCTTGTATGTACAGAATATACAAAAATTTTACCATGTGTATTGTTTTACTTTTGTGTGTGGAAATTATGAATATTTGCCGAATAGGGCGAATTTCGGTACATAGATTATGGTGTTATTACAAAACTTTAATTGAAATATGACAGTACCAGGAATATGTGCCTTATATTAGACCTGTGTGCTACTGATTTGGGGGAAATGTTTTAGTTAACTTGAGTTAATGCTGCACACCAATGATTTATCCTTATGCGGTCTTTCCATATAACTAAAATACTTAATTGGAAACTTCATTAACCCGATTGTGTATCAACACAAAAATAACCTGTAGACTGCTGCGAGGAAAATCCTGCCCTTTAGTATATATATATATATATATATATATATATATATATATATATATATATATATATATATATATATATATATATATATATATATATATATATATATATATATATGACAATGTCAGACCACGGAGAAAAAATGAACAGGAATTTCCTTAAGTACTTCGTATATATACATCTTCAGAAGGAGTCCTTCTGAAGATGTATTAATATACGAAAGTACTTAAGAAATTCCTGTTTCATTTTCCTCCGTGGTCTGACATTGTCACATTTTAAAATCACGTGTTTAATTTCGTGATATACGCACATATATATATATATATATATATATATATATATATATATATATATATATATATATATTATATATATATATATTATATATATATATAAAGATAGTCATCTAAAATGTTATATAGGTTGCTTTGATTAGGCTGTGAATGGCTTTTATACTCAAATCTATAGTAACTGACACCGTTCATTACGCTCATGTACTATGGACTGCCGCTCATGAGCTTCCCTGTCTTTTGTAAATAAATTATATTAGTTCTCTCCTTAACTTACACTATCAAAATTCATCAGAAAACAAGATTTTCCTATTAAGGAAATGATCTCTGGGAGACGCTTTTTTTGTTTATTAACACATTTAGGCACATCTGCTTTTGTGTTCCTAGCCTAGACTATATGAATGGGAGTACAGCGTGTCAAAAAGGTAGCTACGTGGTGCTAAAAATCCCCATCACACAGGATGGTTAGACATCCAGAGGCATGTGATAAGTATTCTGCACTGGCAAACTCTGGAGACGCACCCTAACCCCCACGGACCAGTTCCGACACGGAGAATGTTCCCAGTTCCCAGGCTTCGACACGGAGAATGTCGAAGCTCTTGGGAGAGCAAGCAAAACCCACAAATATTTTCTTTTTATGTTTAGTTAATTTATTATGCACCCCATTTTGTGGGCGGTAGTGGAAAAGGTTACAGAGGCACATAATGGGCTCAGGAACTGAACCCCAAAATTCATTTAGTTAAGCAAATTAAAAACTTTATAAGCTAACTAGAGTGTTTAATGAATTTTTAAATCAACAATGAGTTCTGGTAGTAGATTTTTTTATTGAAATGTTTACACAGTTCTTGAACATTTGTTATAGAGCTGTCTCTAAATGCATGTACTTTTTTCGCACTCCATCACATAGTGACGTAGTTTACACTTAAAGGACACCCAACCCGCACTCTCTACTACCATAACCTCCATCAAACCCAACAACCCACAACAAACAACACCAGCGGACTATCTACTCACCCGACCCACAGTTAACAATACGCCAACCCCACTCACAACCTGCCCACCCTACATCTATCAATTCAATCTATTCACCACCTGCCCACCCCACATCTACCAGTCCAACCCACTCACCACCTGTCCACCTAACATCTATCAGTCCAACCTATGCACCACCTGCCCGCCCCACATCTCCAACCCACTCACCACCTGCCCACCCCACATCTCCAACCCACTCACCACCTGCCCACCCCACATCTCCAACCCACTCACCACCTGCCCACCCCACATCTCCAACCCACTCACCACCTGCCCACCCCACATCTCCAACCTATTCACCACCTGCCCACCCCACATCTCCAACCCACTCACCACCTGCCCACCCCACATCTCCAACCTATTCACCACCTGCCCACCCCACATCTCCAACCCACTCACCACCTGCCCACCCCACATCTCCAACCCACTCACCACCTGCCCACCCCACATCTCCAACCTATTCACCACCTGCCCACCCCACATCTACCAGCACGCCAACCCACAGAATGATGTCCCAGACCTCTAGAGATTATGATTCGAGCAGAATGAGATCCTCAGATAGCAACTACAGTATTATCAATGTTTAAGGAAAAGCTGGCATAGCCATCAAAATATAAGAAACAGTTATGAAGACAATAGAAGACGAGCCGTAAAATTATCCCAAACTACCATAAACTTTGAACAACTATCCAAAACGTCCTAAAATTACGTAAATAAAAAAGAACTAGTATATAGTTTGTTACTATAATATTAACAATGAATGCAGAACGTGAATAAATTATAGTTTTTTCGTGGAAACAATTAGTTTTATAATAAAATAAGGCAAAAATAGGTGAAAGATGATTGCAATGAAAGTCGACGATCTGAGCAACTCGTCAACATCAAACATCCTATTTAAGTGTTGTTTCTTAACTAAATGAGCTTATTTATGAATTAAATTATTTTCATATGCGCTCTACATTCATTACCAACAGTATGGTAAGAAACTATGTTAATTTTTAATCCGCGTGATTTTAGTAAGATCTGGGTAATTCTACAGAAGGGGAAAGGAACTATCAGGAGAAAGCGCCAAGCTATTACGACTATATAATATTACCGAGTCTTTCTCTAGTTCAGTAATTCTACGGAGATTTTAACGCGAGCGTAGTCCAAGGCTCAAAATACATTGTAAAATAGACCTTGCAATTGTTAAGGTAATTACGTGGTAAGAAAATGTAAAAGAAAACAATGTTTATACTTGTAGCCCCTGAATTGAAGTGTAAAAATTTGGAGGGAATCGACGACTGACATCACCGCGTCAGTGTCATGGTAGCAGCCGGAGGGGGAGGACGCTCTGGGTAGCTGGTCCTCAAGTGTGTTTTATCTGAATTCTTTACTTTGGTAGGTTAAGCAAATCATTCGGTCGTGTAATTATATTATTAGTTTGTACGAGTTTTGACACATAGTTATATATATGTAAGGGATGTTTAGTAGTTTTGCATTCGTCCATGAATGAAATAGATGTTACTATGTGTACATTATGTGTAAAACTTTATTAGTAGGATGTACTTTCGTTTCCTCGGTCCAACCACTTGGGCTGGACGGTAGAGCGACGGTCTCGCTTCATGCAGGTCGGCGTTCAATCCCCGACCGTCCAAGTGGTTGGAGCACCATTCCTACCTCCCCGTCCCGCCCCAAACCCTTAACCTGATCCCTTCCCAGTGCTATATAGTCGTAATGGCATTGGCGCTTTCCACCTGATAGTTCCCTTCCGTCCCATCCCATATCCTTATCCTCGTTCCTTCCAAGTGCTACATAGCCGTAATTGTTTTCATTTATATGCACAAAGTTATTACATTCTTGTACAGCCACTAGCGGGTACTTAAGCCTAATTATTTACCCGGAATACGACCCGCCAAATCGTTTAACAACCAGGTAACCATTCACTGCCGGGTGAAGACAGGCTACAGTTGGATTGTACAGTTGAGGATTGGCGCCCAATCAATCCCCCCCCCCCCCCGGCCAGGATACGAACCCTGGCCAAAGCGCCGGGCGGGTGCGCCATGGGGATTGTAACGGTTTAGCGCTTTAACCTGACAATTACCTTTACCTTGTTAGCGGTACTGTGTACGTTTAGGGGTGATCCTGGACGGCATGGGTTCGAATCCTGGCCGGGTCAAATAGAGTATTTAGTGATCTATGGCTTGCGTGTTCATGCAGCTTTCTCACTATATATATATATATATATATATATATATATATATATATATATATATATATATATGTGTGTGTGTGTGTGTGTGTAAATCACGAATATATATATATATATATATATATATATATATATATATATATATATATATATATATATATATATATATATATATATATATATAATATGTGTGTGTACTAGTATATATTCACTAATATATGTGCCTGTGCATGCTAGGTGAGCAAGTATCTGATTACTGTACGTGCTTGCTTTATTGAAATAAAATCACTAGTCACTTCTAGAGGTGTTGCAGTAAATAATTGCTGCTTGATTTTTGCAAACAGTTCTTGAATTGTCGACTTGCTAGCATAAATAGCATCTGATGCAGCCTGTTATAATTTGTTACTGTTGTCGGGGACAGGATGATATCCACAACAATTGCCTGACTGGGGTACCTATTTAGCTGCAAGGTGAACAGAGGCATCAGTTGGTAGGAAACGTGCCCAACCATTTCTGTCCCGCCCAGGGGTTGAACCCAGGTCCCTCGATTGTGAGACGAGGACGTAGATCACTCTGAATCATAGAGTTTTATATTCATGTATTGTTAATTTATAAACGACATATATTTTCTTTATTACCTTGGACAGGACGATAGAGTGACGGTCTCTTCTTACAGGTCGGCGTTCAATTCCCGACCGTCCAAGTGGTTGGGCACCATTCTTATCATCTGCCCTATGTTAAATCCTTATCCTTTCCTAGTAGTATAGTCGTAATGGCTTAGTGCTTTCTCCTGATAATTGGGCTGGACGGTAGAGCGACGGTCTCGCGTTATGCAGGTCCGCGTTCAATCCCCGACCATCCAAGTGGTTAGGCACCATTCCTCCCCCTCCCCCGTCCCATCCCAAATCCTTATCCTGACCCCTTCCCAGTGCTATATAGTCGTAATGGCTTGGCGCTTTCTCCTGATAATTCCCTCCCTCACCTGATAATTACCTTACGTGTAGCTATCTGTTAACTCTTCTTTCTAAATTTCCTTGGACGACAGTTCAACATATAATGAGAAGTTTTATATAGGATTATTATAATAGAAATAATTTATACCTCGTTACCGCTCTTCATCGGTATTGAATAACTAAAAGCTTGTAGAGATCAGTCTTTTATGTACATATTATGTTACATATTGATGTAACGGAAAAGGAAACAGTGAATTGCTAGGCTAATATGAAATGTTTAATTTGTTTAATACCTATTGTATTATCTAAGTTGTTAATTTTTGGTTTCCTAGGTGTTACGGGTGTATGAAGATGTTTTAATTTATGAATGGGAAAGAAAGACGTCTTCCTGAAGTGGTGTACCCAGCTACCTGTCAGAAGTCATCATGAGGGAAGAAGGAAGCCTAATTGCTGACGTTGTGTCTAAGGTAAGTGCATAATCTTATTGTTATTTTAGTGCCACATAATTTATTTTAATATTTTTAATAATGAACGTTGCGGAAAATCCCACTATATATAAATTAATTTAATCAAACCGTTATCCAGAATTATAAATATTGTATAAAAAATCTCAGACGAACTAAGTGTTGATTACAACTGACAGAACATTTAGGATTGGATGAGGAACTCAAGAGTCAGTGAAGGAGAATTTGATAGTTTAAATAGTGATCAGTAGCACCGAAATGAAGAGCTGGAAACTATTAATCAGGGAGAGATTAATCAACAAGAACAATTAATCAACAAGAACAATTAATCAACAAGAACAATTAATCAACAAGAACAATTAATCAACAAGAACAATTATAAACTAGCTAAGGTTTAGGCATTTGAAGCTGCGGCTTAGGAAGTAGCTCGGAGGAGGCCGAGATTATCTTGAGAGGTTATCTTGAGATGATTTCGCGGCTTAGTGTCCCCGCGGTTCCACCCCCAGGAAGCAGCCCGTGACAGCTGACTAACACCCAGGTACCTATTTACTGCTAGGTAACAGGGGCATAGGGTGAAAGAAACTCTGCCCATTGTTTCTCGCCGGCGCCCGGGATCGAACCCGGGACCACAGGATCACAAGTCCAGCGTGCTGTCCGCTCGGCCGACCGGCTCCCGGCCGAGGCTACAGCAAAAAAAATGAAAGAGGCTGATCAAAAGATGTTGGAGATTTAAAGATAAATTGTTTGCATTTAAAAATATTATAGGCTAACGTAGATGAGTAAACAAAACATGCTGGAGACTGAAGTGACAACTTCGGCAAAAGGAGACCACCAGAACTTTTTTTTCATCAGAGTTATCAGATAGAGTTGCGTGTTTGTAGAGTGGTGATTATCATGAAATTCCCTATCATATCATTTTATAAACACACCCGGCTCGTCTGTTAGCACTTTGAGAAACAGGCCACCAACATAAAGAGGCTTTCTTATAAGGCAAGCTAGCACTCATAAAAGTGCTCGCTCGCCATGGTTAACCAGGCCTTAACTGAGGCGAGCACCTTAATGTGTATGGAATTTGCAATATGAAAATTTAATTTAACGAGTAATTGATTGTATTGTATTAACGGTATACCATTTTTCATATTTTTTGGTATCCAAGAATATTTTATGCCAATCCATTTTTTGGGGCCTAGTATTTATGTAATTTTTAACATCAGTGTTAAGCCTGATATTAGATTCCATGTTTAGGGTCAACAGACTTGTTTTACGCTTCTAACTTAAAGTTCGTGATGGAACGAGTTTACGGAAACTTACTCTATACGTTAAGGAATGTCTGGTAACAAATATTTCTTGAAGAAGACCGACTAATGGAAATAACCGCTTCTCTCCCAGTCTCATCCCTCCGCCCCTTTCCTTTCTCTTTTTTTTTATGTTTGTTGAGGTGGCGGTATTTTATATTAAGATTTTTAAATTATAAAATATAGAATTTTAAATGTTTTTTTTTTATAAAGATGCAGGTATGAGAAGCAAATAATCGTATGTAGTTAGAGTCAAACGGTAAAGTTTTTTCTGAATGCTATGTATTCCCATCTCAGAGGCTATGGGTCGCCAATTGTACCAGAGGTGGTACCCCTATATATATATATATATATATATATATATATATATATATATATATATATATATATATATATATATATATATATTATATATATATATATATTTATATATATCACATAAGAATTCTATGGCCTCACCACGGCACAGTTTTTCAGTTTGGGGAACATTCAAGCCTTATTTCCCATTTGTTAAAACAAATTAGAGTTGTGGTGTATAATTCCTTATTTTTATTAACGATGCATTAGCAATAAATGTTGAGGAAAGTGTTTTCATTAAGAAACTATATACTTAAAAACATTTATTAGTGGTTCTTGCACAGGTATAATGCCAACTTGGTTAGATATAACTTTATTTAGAAGCACTTGCGGTGGACGATGCCTGGGCCGGACTCGTCGTACTCCTCCTTGGTGATCCACATGGTCTGGAAGGTGGACAGAGAGGCCAGGATGGAGCCACCGATCCAGACGGAGTACTTACGCTCAGGAGGAGCAATGATCTTGATCTTGATGGTAGCAGGAGCCAGCGCCGTGATTTCCTTCTGCAAGCGATCAGCAATACCAGGGTACATGGTGGTACCACCAGATACGACAATGTTGGCGAACAGGTCCTTCCTGATGTCAATGTCGCACCTCATGATGGAGCTGTGGACGGTTTCATGAACACCAACAGATTCCATACCAAGGAAGGAAGGCTGGAAGAGAGCCTCGGGACAACGGAAACGTTCATTGCCAATGGTGATGACCTGACCGTCGGGAAGCTCGTAGGACTTGTCAATAGACGAGGACGCTGCAGATACATTCATCTCATTCTCGAAGTCAAGGGCGATGTAGCAAAGCTTCTCCTTGATGTCACGGACAATCTCACGCTCAGCGGTGGTGGTGAAAGAGTAGCCACGCTCAGTCATGATTTTCATGAGGTAGTTGGTCAGGTCACGACCAGCAAGGTCAAGACGAAGGATGGCATGAGGAAGGGCGAAACCTTCATAGACGGGGACCATGTGAGAGACACCATCACCAGAGTCGCACACCAGACCAGTGGTACGACCAGAGGCGTACAGGGACAGCACAGCCTGGATGGTAACGTAAGTGGCGGGCAAGTTGAAAGCCTCAAACATGATTTGAGTCATCTTCTCACGGTTGGCCTTGGGGTTGAGGGGAGCTTCAGTCAGCATTGTTGGGGACTCCTCAGGGGCGATACGGAGCTCATTGTAGAAGGTGTGATACCAGATCTTCTCCATGTCGTCCCAGTTGGTGATGATGCCGTGCTCGATGGGGTACTTGAGAGTCAAGATACCTCTCTTGCTCTGGGCCTCATCACCGACGTAGGCGTCCTTCTGACCCATACCGACCATCACACCCTGGTGACGAGCTCGGCCAACAATGGAGGGGAAGACGGCGCGGGGAGCGTCGTCACCGGCGAAGCCGGCCTTGACCATGCCGGAGCCATTGTCCACAACCAGGGCTACTTGATCCTCCTCGTCACACATGGTGGATGTTCGAGCGTGATGTCAGCTGTTTACCTGAAATTATAATAGTGTTTAATTCTGAAAAAAGTAATTATTCTTAAAGAGACGAATCAAATTTAGGAATATGATTGTCGCTAGGGACATGACAAGGGCATACTTTTTTTTAAGGGCATACGATGGCAAGGTTCTGAACATTTACTATCCCTTTGCTTATTGCGGTTTAAGTGTCTGGAACTATTTTTGAAAAACAAATGAAACTCCAGGGCAACATTCTAAATTAAAACAAATATATTTGTTCGTGGAGTATGTTGACAACGTATGATCAGGCCTGCTCTAGGTTTGAGCCCAGCGCAGAGTTAATACTCGATCTCGCCCATTGCCGCCTCAGGTGAAGCTGTGCGAAGCTTGCTATCTCTACTGTTATTATTCAAACATATTATTATTCTAGTATTTTTGGTTCGTGTATAAATTTACTAAGAAGTTCCTATGCGTTCTAATATATATAGTAGACTGTAAATTTTCGATTACGGCAAAGAACGTATAAAGGAAAAACCATAGTTATAAAATATTAAATGTGGAAGACTCTTTCTTGCCCTGACAACAAGACCTCTACAGCCGTGACTGGAAAGCCTCATCGTCAGAACCAGTCTTCCGCCGATAGTTTTCTGGAACTGTTTTTTTCCTTTTGCAGTATATTTTTTAGCATTTGTTGCAAAGTTCACTATATATATAGTGAATTTTATATATAATATATTATATATTATATATAATATATATTATATATAATATATATATATATATATAATATATAATATATATATATATTATATATATATATATATAAAATTCATTATATATTATATATAAAATTATATATATATATATATATATATATATATATATATATATATATATATATATATATATATATATATATATATATATATATATAATTCACTATATATGTATATTATATATATAGTAAATTTTGCATCAAGTGCAAAAAATATACTGCAAAAGGAAAAAAACAGTTCCAGAAAACTAATGCCGGAAGACTTTGGTTCTGACGATAAGGCTTTCCAGTCACGGCTGTAGAGGTCCTGTTGTCAGGGCAAGAGTCTTCCACATTTAATATTTTATAACTATGTTTTTTTCCTTTTACGTTTTGTTTGTGTTAGTCGAAAATTCACAATGTATGAAACACACACACACACACACACACACACACACCACACACACACACACACACACACACACACACACACACACACACACACACACAGAAAGGCCGGGTCCAAGAGCTAATAGATCGATTCTGCAGATACAAATTGTAAATACACACACACAGGTTTAAATGTAAATGTGATAACAACAGGTGAAAAAAGAGTCACTACATTTAACTAATGATGATAGAAAGTCGGAGCTTAAGAGCAGATGCTCGATCTTTCAAGCATAACTAGGCGAGTACATACACAATGCGTATGAAATTGGAATCAAATTAAATGATCTTTAGGGGTCGATACCAGAGACGTGAAATAATAATTTGACTTAATTTTGTAGATATTGTGACATTCCATCAAAAATGGTTCATAAGCTGAAAACACTAAAAACTTCAACGATATATTTTTTTAAGATATTTTTGGAAATAGTTTAGAAAATTTCTTCTGTGAAAGTACCAATAAGGTTCTTCGGTACATTTTGAAATTTGTTGCCCGTCCACTCCGTTCCTCTTACCTAATACGTCGCAATTTTTACGGAATCTACCAATACGGAAACAAGTTTGTGTTAGCAGAAATTAAAGCGCCCTGGTATTGACGTTTTCTATGAATCGGCCTCGATGGGTTGGGTAAGTTGCTTGGGTGCGTACGTTTCCGGTTAGGCAAAATAGTTTCTGACGGAATAGCAAATTGGGAGACGAGTTGCACAAAAGCAAACCACCTCACAGGAGTCATAGCAGAAGCTGTTGTCACAAAGAAACTCGCAGAACGAAGGGTTTCAACAATGACAGTATAACACTATTCCTACAAGAAATACTGAATATGAGCTGTTTATCCTTCAGGGTAAATACTAGATAAAATATCCTAAAACATACAAAATTTTGAAATAAAAATTCATATAATCACTTCTTGGTTTTTCTTTTCAAAATTCAGTATTTGTTTCGTTTGACCATTTGTTTGAAGTTCTTTCGTACACTCATTGTAATTAAACACCATTACTCTAAAAATGCAAATGACTGAAGTGCTAGGCCTCATTGACCTTTAAATATCAGATTAACAAAAACGACGCTGTTTACTTTTAAATTAAATTAAAGTAAGGCGTTCCGAAAAATATTGAAGATTTTAATGGAAATCAAAATATTAGTCGTGATGGTAGCGTTTAGGCAGACAAAAGCTTGAGTCTCATTTTCTGTGAGTTTATGAATGTTTAATGACGCTTGCGTGCTAAAAACGAAATGAAAAGTTTTTGCCTTTGATAATTTAAAACCGTTTATATTTGTATTTTCCAACCTATATAGAAGAGTAATAATAGCTTATCACGTAATTCCATATGTGAACAACACTACATGAAATCAGATAATAACCTATATCAACCTATATAACAGCGCAGAGGTTGTTATAAATACTTTTTAAATTTCCTTCTATTGGTATACTTCTGTCGGGGGGTCAGGAAGCCTGTTAGGCTTATTGAAATCCTTCTAGCCAAAGATAGGCAGTCTGCTAGGCAATATCCAATTAATAGCCAGATCCAGTGGTGCTTAACTTGACTGACCGAATGATAAACACTTAATCGAATATGCTACACTTTTCTTAAGATTCTCTTGTACGGAGTAATCACTCGTAGACTTGCCGAACTCGAGACTTTCACTACCGTTCACTAGTTTACTAAGACACAATATGGGGGTCTCACACTCGACAGAGACTGCCACTAGCCCTTACCCGTGCTGAGTCGTGTTGTGACTGGAGGTCCACAGTACCAAACCCGTCCTTTTATATACACTCAAAAGTCCTGCTAACAGGAATGTGTAGCAGTGCCAACATTGTATTTGGTATCACGATATGCACGCCCACCTGTCTTTGAGGAGACTACACGTGGGAAGCTACTTAAGGAGCTGCATGTGTCTTACCAACCTCAAACAAACGCAGTTGCAGAGCCACATGTACTCCTGTGGATATTTACACTATTATTAGGTTAATAAACTGCGTGTTTGGTCTTATTGTGTATGGCTGTATCGATATATCATTAATCATTTATATATAGTAAATAACGTGGTTACGGTATCCGTGGCTGGCGGCGGCCACAGCTTCGTTAATGAGCCATAAAAACAACCACTCCGTTTTCTGTTGGAACCATGGCGCACTGCCCTCTTGTGTTGTATGAATTATTTCTTTTGTATTAATGGCTTTACCAAAACGTGCTTAGCTTGATATCTAATCTTTATTGGTTAATTTGTAACTATATTCACTAAGGCATCATATTTGCATCGTATGCAAGTCACGAAAATGGATAAAAATCATATGCACAATACCTTCTTCGATATATATTGTATAAAATATCGATATAAATTATTCTCTCCTTTCATTTTGGTTATCAAGGGTATATTTTTTGTATTGTATTTATACTGTATTTATGTTTTGAACCCTGGCCGGGATTAAAATACACTGGACACGAGAGGAGCTTGTGGTCTTGCGGTCGTGTTCATTATTCAGGCTGGGGACACGGACTCTTCTTGGATAGCTGGTTTCATTTAGTTTTATTCTAAGCTAATTTACTTCGTGCTTGAAATAATGGACGACAGGAATTACCCAGTATATACCTGAAGTTTTTGTTGGCTATTTGTATAATTGCAGATTTAATAATACAAATACAAATTAAATAAAAATAAAGAAGAATCTGGCAGGCAGTTGTAGTTATTGTTACCGGGAAATGGCAACTCAATCCCTCAGGAATATATACGCCGAGAAGTATACGGCATTTCTTTTTACGGGCTCACCATAGCCCGTGCTACATGGACACTTCGTCCTGAGTAGCTAAATCGAAACAACAACCGCGTTTCTCCGTGTATATACACGGAACGTTTGCGTTAGTCCTAGACTATGCTCATGACTAAAGATAACTTGGTGGTTGGTCAGTACGCTATTCTGGTGGCCGCAGTAACCCTCTCCGCGGCTGTAGGCCTTAAGGTCAACACCTGCCTTTAAAGGCTCTTTACTTTCGTCTTTATTTTGTCTTGCATTCGATATGATGATTAGACAAGCGCCCAATTTAAAGTGTTTTAACTAACAATAAGCATACGAATTTTAAAAAATTGTCACCATGGTCATTTGCCTGAGTATGGGTACATATTAAGTTGCTTATATATATATAAATATATATATATATATATATATATATATATATATATATATATATATATATATATATAACTAATATAGACGCAGTCGACAACAGCGTTTACATAGACTCTACTGTCGACAACATACGGGCTCACCATAGCCCGTGCTACTTGGAACTTCTTGTTCCAGGTAGCGAGTCTTTAACAACAACAACAACATGTCGACAACATCATCTATATTGGGGTTAGAACAGGTTGCTTTAAATGGTCGTGGCAGGAAATAGGCCTCAAATCTTATCACAAATACTGACCTGTATTTACCGCTTGAGGTGTATGCCTACTGCTCAGAATATGGAGTCTGAAAATAAATCTAAACGCTGTTAGTTTATTAAATTATATATAAAATATTTAGCACAAATTTACGGCTTGAATAATTGGTAGTCACTAGGCTTTAATCACAAACACCTGTATCCTCGCGAGACAACAGAACCTGACCCTTAATAGGATACAGTAAGGGCCAGATCCTGTAAATCCTCGAGTGAGGAGGGTAGAAATAGCCATAGCTACTATATATGTATTTTATTGTCTGAATAAACGCACTTGAACTAAATCCTCGCCCTTCCTCCCCCTCCCCATATGTTTGTTGAACTATAATGATAACCATTTGAACATTTCTGATAAGTGGGGTTTAAAATTTGAAATTCTTGTTCGTATTGCATAAATATTTAATAAAAAGATTACTAGATATAAAAAAAATGACTAAAATGTGAATTTTCAGTGGACGCCTGATCAATGTTTCACCACTGAGTTGCCGGCATAACCGAGAAGTGAACAACACATTGTCCTAAAATAATAGTACTTCTAGCAGCGATATGCTCGAACGTAAAAATACGTTCGTGTTGGACACTCATAAAGTTCACGTTTTGTGTTGAACAGACCACATACTAGAAGGTGAAGGGACGACGACGTTTCGGTCCGTCCTGGACCATTCACAATCGACTTGGGAATGGTCGAGGACGGACCGAAACGTCGTCGTCCCTTCACCTTCTAGTGTGTGGTCTGGTCAACATACTTCAGCCACGTTATTGTGACTCATCGCCTTCCCGTTTTGTATTAACGAATTAGCCCAAATGACATGCTAGAAAGCTGGAATGTAACTAAAGAGCCTAACCTAATCTGTACAAGCAATCTTAGGCCTAATATAGTGTTAAATCTGCTTTACTAGGCGTAGGAATTTTTAATTTGATTTTTAGCATTTTTTTATTTTTGCCTCTGCAAAATTAATAGTACAAAACGGGAAATGTTGTAGGGGGGTCCAAAAGTACATATTGGTACATTTCACCAAATAGTTGGGATAAGTATTATCATTGTAGGAGGATGGGTTCTCTTTTGTACACCTTCACACACACATAGTCAAATTCTGATAGGTTGTGTAGATGTATAACAAGTTGGTGAAAAAGTGTTGTGGTCTTCCCCCCAAAAGTGTCCCACTAAAATGCAATACTTTGTTATTCTCTATGGTAAAGAAAATTAAATACTCTATTGCATAATGTACAGAATTTTCAACATATTTATAAGAGTAAATTTTGGTATGAAAACCGTCGATTGATAAAAGTTCAGCAACGGAAGAGATTCTGGTCAGCATTTCCTGTCTGGAAGATTATGATTAAAAATTCCAGTCTGGAAGATTACGATCAACACTTCCTGCCTGGAAAATTATAATCAACACTTCCTGTCTGGAAGATTATGATCAACACTTACTGTCTGTAAAATTATTGCTAGCACTTCCTCCCTGGAAGATTTAACGAGTTTATGATGAAGTCTTATTTAATGTTCATTATTTGCTTTCTTTTTGTAAAATATGTTTATTATACGAAAAATATTGTTGAATACACTTACACATGTAGTTGAATAGACATACACATGTACTTGAATACACTTACACATGTAACTGAATGCAAATGCACATGATAATGGATAAGGTCGTACTGAGATGATAACGGATAAGGTCGTACTGAGATGATAACGAATAAGGTCGTACTGAGATGATAACGGATAAGGTCGTACTGAGATGATAACGGATAAGGTCGTACTGAGATGGTAACGAATAAGGTCGTACTGAGATGATAACGGATAAGGTCATAGTAAGATGATAAGACTGCCAGTAGCCGGGTGAATCTGTTTTGGTTTTGGTTCGCATCTTTTGCTGTTGTAGAAGACGAAGCTGGAACATTCTTAGGAACAGTGAATAAAGTTAAAGACAAATAGCTGGAACTTAGAAAGCTTGGCTATAGTGGCGCGCGGCTTATCATTAAGCTGACGTTTAATGATAAGAAGTTATATATATATATATATATTATATATATATATCATTTTATTTGTCATTCTTGGGGACCTCTATTGGAATCACTACTTGTGAAGGAGAGACTTATATAAGTTCCGTATTGTCTGCGGATTGTGTTAGTGTTTTTGATCAACCACCAACCGAATTTATATTGTTTATTTACATGCACAAAATCATATATTTTTCCTACAAAACCAATTGAAAATCACTTTCAATAAATATATCGTGAAATACTTAACAAATTAAATTCGCAAGATATTCTTGTAAATTAGATGTATTTTGTAAGCGGCCATTACGGAACATTACTAAATAGTAAGATGACTAGTTGCCGTCTTACCAAACAATGTTTTCTTCAAGTAATAAAAATAATAGATGACAGCTTAAAGTTCGTTCGTCTTGTGTTTTTTCTCAAGTTATCTTATTGTATTTCATTGGGTAGCGACGAAGCCTCGCCATCCAGCCCTGACAATATTGACATTATTAACCTGTGTCAGTGAGGCGAAAGAACTGTATTCTAATCCACAAATATTCTAATTGGAAGCCTTACTTCCAAATAGCGACCAAGACACGGTGACCAGACACATGTACATTTCGTACTCTAGTTGCATTTTTGGGGTCTGCCAATACTGATTCATGACGACACCTGTGTGGAATTTACCACAAGCACGTCGGCGAGCCTGTGTAGCAGCGATGGTGCTGGCAGGCAGCGGAGCAGTATACTGTGTGCAGCCCACAAGCACGGAGTCGATACGTGGGAATTATTGTACATCTCGCAACTATAGGATGATACGTTTTGCCGGGGTTGGTGATGGCGCGTGTGTGTGTGAGTGTGGGTGTGGGTGTGGGTGGGGTGTGGGTGTGGGTGTGGGTGTTTGGTGGATGAGAACGCCCGTTGAGTGTGTCCGTCTGGATTTGTGGGCATATACGTCTGGGTGGATTGAACGCATGGCGGCGTGTGTCTGCATGGATTGAACGCAGGTCGACATGTACGTTTAGATAGATTAGACACATGGTGAGCTGGATGGATTAGATGCATTTTGAAAATGTACATCTGAATAGATTGGATACATGGTACATCTGGGTGGACTGGACGCATGCTATGTACGTCTGGATGGATTAGATGCGTGGTGAGCATGTACGTCTGGATGGATTGGGCACGGTAGACATGTACGTCTGGATGGACGGTTAGGAACAAGGGGGGAAAGAAATTCAACATGTAAAAACTATTTAATATATTACAAATCAGTTATTAAGAAAATATATGAAGCCTAAATGAATATTAGGCTAATGCAAAAGTCATATAAGAATTAACAATAAGAACTCAAGTTCAAGTTCAAGTATGTTTATTGAGACAAGAAAAAATACATCTCAAAGGGATAGAGTAGCTTAGACTATTTCTACCCCCTCCCCCACAAATAAGAACTTAAAATACATCAATAACATTAACCTAACGTCTAGCGCAATGTACTTTACAGGGAATGCATAGCCAAATACCACGGCTTTAGATATAAAGTCTAAACATTTAATAACATGAATATTAGCCAAAGTCTAAAATTAGTAACCCCTCTCTACATTAAGGAGTAAGCCTATCTGAATGTTACCCTGACGCAGTTTGCCTACTTTGTTCCTGCTGGATTGCTCTGCCTCGGGTAGACTAGCAGAGCTCATATATCCTCAGGCTATCTCGTCGTGTGTAAACTGTTTTTTCATTCATAAACAGGGTGGTTTGGGTGGCTGGTTTTTAACGAGCATTTGACCTGGTTTGCTGAGGACAGGCTGAATTCGATTATAAAAAGAGTGCAAAGCAATGTTCAAGGAAAGTTTGAAACATCAGTTATGTAGCCCGTCCTTATCATCAAGGCAAATGTATATTGCCTGCAGCCGCTAAAACGGCCGTTTATGAATAAAACAAAAACGCAGTCATCAACTTTAACATGCTCNCCCATTCTCAGAGCCTGTTAGGCTCTGACTGACCTATCCAGAGGATGTACCCATAATAGTTGCCCTAATTCCCGGGTACCTATTTACTGTTAGGTAACAGACCCTTCACTGAGCAGTTAAGAGGTAATAGCTATTGGAGTGAGGACGATCGCTAAGTGCTTGGCGATTATCTATCCAGACACACGAATATGTTATCAGTTAGATTACTGTGTTGGATCCTGAGGACGTGAATCAGATGGTCGCCGCGTGGTTCGGTCTGGACCTCGCGCCTGAGCCCTCTACGTAAACTAAATATCTGTGTTTATGGGGTGTGAAACGGGCGGGAAGCAGCCAACCATGACGGGCTCGAATTCTGTATCCTAACACATATATTTGTTTTACCTTATTTTTATATTCGTGTTTTTTCTGCATTTTCAGGTGTCTTATCTGGACATTCGTGAATGTGTTATCAACATTTTTGTGTCACTGTTTTTAGTAGCAGTATTTGTTAATTCATTTAAAAAGCAACTAATCATAAAATTCAATAAACAAACCTCAAGTAATTAATGATATGAGTATTAATAAGGTGGCAATTTTTGAGCTTTATTTAAATTTTAACCTGGGTTTAATTTTCAAATGCACTCAGATCCTTTTCTTCTAGCATCTTCCATGGTCGGATTGACAAGAATATTATAACTACTTCTGTGTCCTTTTGATACCACATATTATTAAGTTAGTGGCAGATGTCAGAGTCTGTCTTTACTGACAGTGGTTATAGTGACGTTAATCGGTTTTTATAAATGCAACTGCTCACAGCGTACTTTATTGACAAACTGTCACTAGCTAGAACCCGTTGTATTGTCATTAACAAGAACTTATTGTGTTGACACTGTCATCGGCTAGAGACTATTATGTTCACAAACTGTCAAAAAAAATTGTGCACAAAATATTGCATTCAGAAACTGTCTTGTAGTATAAAAATATATATCGAACAATATATGGTGGTGGATAACAAACTCATTTTTTAATTATTTTTATTGGCCATAAGCTACACAGCTTTGATAATACTAATGCAGCTAATTGACAATAATGCTCTTATGTAACGTAAAAAAAGGCAGTATACAAAGACTTGTTCAGAAGCATTTACGGTGGACGATACTAGGACCGGATTCCTCGTACTCCTCCTTGGTGATCCACATGGCCTGGAAGGTGGACAGAGAGGCCAGAATGGAGCCACCGATCCAGACGGAGTACTTACGCTCGGGAGGAGCAATGATCTTGATCTTGATGGTAGCTGGAGCCAGAGCTGTGATTTCCTTCTGCATGCGGTCAGCAATACCAGGGTACATGGTGGTACCACCAGACATGACAATATTAGCGAACAGATCCTTCCTGATGTCAATGTCACACCTCATAATGGAATTGTATACAGACTCGTGTACTCCAACAGATTCCATACCCAAGAAGGAAGGCTGGAAGAGAGCCTCTGGGGAACGGAAACGTTCGTTGCCGATGGTGATGACCTGACCGTCGGGGAGCTCGTATGATTTGTCTATTGAAGTTGAGGCAGCAGCAACATTCATCTCACTCTCGAAGTCAAGAGCTATGTAGCACAACTTCTCCTTTATATCTCTAACAATTTCACGTTCAGCGGTGGTAGTAAATGAATATCCGCGCTCAGTCATAATTTTCATTAGATACTGAGTTACATCTCGACCAGCCATGTCAAGGCGAATGAAAGCGTGAGGAAGAGCATAACCTTCATAAACGGGGACGTTGTGAGTTACACCATCACCAGCATCACACACCAGACCAGTGGTGCGGCCGGAGGCGTAGAGTGATAATACAGCCTGTATGGTAACGTACATGGAAGGCATATTGAAGGACTCAAACATGATCTGTGTCATCTTCTCACGGTTGGCCTTGGGGTTGAGGGGAGCTTCAGTTAACATTGTTGGGGACTCCTCAGGGGCGATACGGAGCTCATTGTAGAAGGTGTGATACCAAATCTTCTCCATGTCGTCCCAGTTGGTGATGATGCCGTGTTCGATGGGGTACTTGAGCGTTAGAATACCACGCTTGGCTTGTGCTTCTTCACCAACGTAAGCGTCCTTCTGACCCATACCGACCATCACACCCTGGTGACGAGGACGGCCGACGATGGAGGGGAAGACGGCGCGGGGAGCGTCGTCACCAGCGAAGCCGGCCTTGACCATGCCGGAGCCATTGTCGCAGACAAGAGCACATGCATCTTCCTCGTCACTCATTGTAGTGCTTGTCTGAAATTCACAATTAGTTTAATACGTGTTCATCAAAATGTCATCAGAAATCAAATACATTTTTCGGGTCGTGAGAAAAAATATAAGATATTGACATAAAATATTCCTTAACATTATTAAAAAAAACAATGTCTTTGGTTAAGAGTTGTTATTAGGGTTATAGACCTATCGACTCATTGGATAATTGAAACTGTAATTTATCTAATTACCCGAACAGACTTCAGGATTAAAGTAATGTGTGGCCTTTATTGTGTTCTAGGTGCTTCGTTGTTATGGTTATTGACACCGTTGAGTTGCGTATTGACCCTTCCTAACTTTTCCAGTTTATTTTAGCACCGCCAATTGGCAAGAAGCTTTTTCTAGACACGTGTTTGATATATTGTCTATTTTCTTAATTAATTCATGGCACTGCGCTCGTTGGATAGTGTAAATGTTAGGCAAGGTTCTTTTTAACTACGTAAAAATATGTTAAGCAATTACTGTTTTTTTTGGTTTGGAGTGTGCTGAAAAAGGGACAGCCTAACCCATTTGATCCATCCTAGTCTTCATCTGGTTAAATTTGACATACAGTGAAACAGGCATTTAGGGGCAGAGCCATTTTACATAGCAAACAATTAACTCTTTATTTTAGGACACTAAATCAATTAAAGAAATAAGTTACAATATTAAATGATAAAACGGATAACGTGCTCTTAATATAAGCTGCCATGGGTTGATGCGATACAATATGGCTGGCCGTGGGCGCCCGACAGTGAACACTCACCTGGCGTGTGTGGCGGGCAGAGTGGGGTCGGCGCCTGCTTCCCTTCCTTATATACAAAGACCTGGAGCCTCTTACCGGTAAGACAGGAATTCAGGTGAGAGCCAGAGATGTCGTATCGCCTGTACTGAATGACGTTAAGTGTATGTTAAAAATAACCGATTAATAGCTGTGATCCTCAGACACCTTTGGACGTAAACAGATCCTGTGGATGGTAGGTAACAGTTCATAAAACGTTCCGGTTCTTTGGAACTCAAAAGCGTAAAATGCCGAGGATATAAAATTGTATAAATAAAAGCATTCGCCCACTGACTTCTCTCAGATTATCACAATTAAATATTATTGATTTTGAATAGGCTATATCACACTATTTGCAATAATATTAATATTAATAATTATTATTATTATATAATAATAATATTATAATAAATAATAATAATAATAATTATTATTATTATTAAATCAGTACAAATAGTATTTTGTAGAGAAAATGTGTAGTTCTACCTTGCAATCTTCAAAGTAATCTCGTCGTAGTCTTGCTTACACGCTGGAATCTGTAACACAGCTGATAAATGTATGCAATCTATTGTTTTTCCCTTCAATATTTATATGAAAACTGACTACACATTACTTATCGAGACTCATTCCTAGTACACATGGCGACGACGCCTCATGATGGTGAGGGGAGAGCATTTATTCTCACCTCAACACCACATTTGATTGTCATTTCAGATATAATACCTTTATTATTAGCTATTATTTATTTGCAGAATTGCGAATCATCTTGATCCTTCTGTAAATATATATTTGCAATTATAAACGGTATCTATATTGTGACGTCAGGTATAGTACAATTTGCGTCTAGCCTAAACCTCCCGTGGGTCACTGTTAGCTAAGCCTACATCCGAGCCAATCGGATAATCTTGCGAAGAGATGAAATAGAGGTAATTGTGTGTTACATCTGCAGGCACCTTCCATGTTATATTATATCTCTGAAGACATCTCGTTTGTTATATTTATATATGAAGGTATCGTGCTTGTTACATTTTATTTGAAGGTTCCTTGCTTGTTTATCCTACCTCACTCTTTATACTGTACCTTTGACGGTAGGTATATCTTGAGGTTATCTTAAGATGATTTCGAGGCTTAGCGTCCCCGCGGCCCGGTCCTCGACCAGGCCTCCTTTTTGTTATACACCCCCAGGAAGCAGCCCATTGCAGCTGTCTAACTCCCAGATACTTATTTACTGCTAGGTAAACAGGTGCATCAGGATGAAAGACACTCTGCCCATTGGTTTCTCGCACCTGTACAAAATGTACAAAATGCACCTTGCACAAATGTACCTAGATACCTTGCTTGTTATAACAAATAAGGTGCCTAGCTTGCTATATTGTACCTCTGAAAGTACCTCACTTGTTAAATTACACCTCTGAAGGTACAGTGCTTTTTAAATTATACCTCTGAAGGTACAGCGCTTGTTAAATTACACCTCTGAAGGTACAGCGCTTGTTAAATTATACCTCTGAAGGTACAGCGCATGTTAAATTACACCTCTGAAGGTACAGCGCTTGTTAAATTACACCTCTGAAGGTACAGCGCTTGTTAAATTACACCTCTGAAGGTACAGCACTTGTTATTTTGTATCTCATGATGTTATCGCGCTTGTTGAATTAATCCTCTGAAAGTATCTCCCTTGTTATATTGCAATTCACTCACTATATTGCATCTATAACTAATATGCATTCAGGAAGTATTCTTCCCCTAGATGTCTCTGTCAAGATACTGTACTGGAAATTCCCTAAAAAAATGGGTTTAATGTTAAGGAAGTTTGATCTACATGTACTGAATTATGCCGCCGTTAGAGGAAGGACGTTCGTTATTCAAGTTAGAATAGCTAGCTCTTCACTATCAACTAGTTACTTGACTATAAAGCATTGCATTACCAATTTAGTATCTTTTCTTCTTATTGTTGGCTATAGTGACTAATGAACCTTGTAGGGGACAGGTTAGTGAAGGTCCAGCTTGTTCGTCTGATGAATATTTTAAGATATATTTTAAACTGTTCCCTAGCCTTAATGGCCTTTTGCGTGTATATTATTCTATGGTTTTATTCTTTGGAAAAGAACAATATTGTATTCTCTATTCTTTATAATGTAAGGCATCTTGAAGTTGCCAGGACTGATGTTTATCAAATTTATTCACTCTTTTTAGTTGTTCTGCGATCAAGTCCATAGTTCTTAATTGGAAGAAATGTTTCCTGAAACCCGTAGCCTACCTTAGTAAGACTATTTGCTGAATTTTTGGGTCATTTGTATTACCTTGTGGACGTTTTTCCAGTAATATGATGTTATTACGTAAGTAAATATAGTTAGGTGATCAAGGGAAGGGTTTACAAAAAATTAAAAAATCAGAATGAGTTTTTATCGGGGGGGGGGGGGGGGGGGGGGGGGGGGAGCTTATAATCATAAGCACGTTTACTTATGCAAGAGCTCGATTGTCTTTTATAGCTTCTTTTAGTACTTTCCTATTGTCAACGATTAGTTGACTATTATCCTACATGTAGGGTTTTCAATTTTCCTATATTGAATACCATCTGCCCTTCAAGCGTTCATATATTATGAAAAAAGTTTTAGAGTTCATCATTTGAATACTGTATTTTAAGTTCTAAAGTCTAAACCAATTTCCAAATATTATGAAAATAATTTTAGAGTTCATCACTTGAATACTGTATTTTAAATTCTAAAGTCTAAACCAATATCATTAACAATTACCATTTCTGTATTAGAGAAATATTTATTTTTATCAATATGGCCATGTTTTTACAAGGTGCAAACCGAAATATAGTGGTATTGATTTATGAAGTATAGTGCCAAATAATTTGTGGGATCGCTGAATTGTTTTAAACGGAAGTTATGTATATATATATATATATATATATATATATATATTATATATATATATATATATATATATATATATATATATATATACGTATATATATATATACGTATATATATATATATATATATATATATATATATTATATATATATGTGAGAAAGCTGCATGAACGCGCAAGCCATATATCACTTAGAACTCTTTGACCCGGCCAGGATTCGAACCCATGCCGTCCAGGATCACCCTAAACGTACACAGTACCGTGACCACCGCACCAATGATCTTGAGGTTATCTTAAGATGATTTCGAGGCTTAGCGTCCCCGCGGCCCGGTCCTCGACCAGGCCTCCTTTTTGTTATACACCCCCAGGAAGCAGCCCATTGCAGCTGTCTAACTCCCAGATACTTATTTACTGCTAGGTAAACAGGTGCATCAGGATGAAAGACACTCTGCCCATTGGTTTCTCGCACCTGTACAAAATGTACAAAATGCACCTTGCACAAATGTACCTAGATACCTTGCTTGTTATAACAAATAAGGTGCCTAGCTTGCTATATTGTACCTCTGAAAGTACCTCACTTGTTAAATTACACCTCTGAAGGTACAGTGCTTTTTAAATTATACCTCTGAGGTACAGCGCTTGTTAAATTACACCTCTGAAGGTACAGCGCTTGTTAAATTATACCTCTGAAGGTACAGCGCATGTTAAATTACACCTCTGAAGGTACAGCGCTTGTTAAATTACACCTCTGAAGGTACAGCGCTTGTTAATTACACCTCTGAAGGTACAGCACTTGTTATTTGTATCTCATGATGTTATCGCGCTTGTTGAATTAATCCTCTGAAAGTATCCCTTGATATTGCAATTCACTCACTATATGCATCTATAACTAATATGCATTCAGGAAGTATTCTTCCCCTAGATGTCTCTGTCAAGATACTGTACTGGAAATTCCCTAAAAAAATGGGTTTAATGTTAAGGAAGTTTGATCTACATGTACTGAATTATGCCGCCGTTAGAGGAGGACGTTCGTTATTCAGTTAGAATAGCTAGCTCTTCACTATCAACTAGTTACTGACTATAAAGCATTGCATTACCAATTTAGTATCTTTTCTTCTTATTGTTGGCTATAGTGACTAATGAACCTTGTAGGGGACGGTTAGTGAAGGTCCAGCTTGTTCGTCTGATGAATATTTTAAGATATATTTAAACTGTTCCCTAGCCTTATGGCCTTTTGCTGTATATTATTCTATGGTTTTATTCTTTGGAAAAGAACAATATTGTATTCTCTATTCTTTATAATGTAAGGCATCTTGAAGTTGCCAGGACTGATGTTTATCAAATTTATTCACTCTTTTTAGTTGTTCTGCGATCAAGTCCATAGTTCTTAATTGGAAGAATGTTTCCTGAAACCCGTAGCCTACCTTAGTAAGACTTTTGCTGAATTTTTTGGTCATTGTATTACCTTGTGGACGTTTTCCAGTAATATGATGTTATTACGTAAGTAAATATAGTTAGGTGATCAAGGGAAGGGTTTACAAAAAATAAAAAAAAATCAGAATGAGTTTTTATCGGGGGGGGGGGGGGGGAGCTTATAATCATAAGCACGTTTACTTATGCAAGAGCTCGATTGTCTTTTATAGCTTCTTTTAGTACTTTCCTATTGTCAACGATTAGTTGACTATTATCCTACATGTAGGGTTTTCAATTTTCCTATTGAATACCATCTGCCCTTCAAGCGTCATATATTATGAAAAAAGTTTTAGAGTTCATCATTTGAATACTGTATTTTAAGTTCTAAAGTCTAAACCAATTTCCCAATATTATGAAAATAATTTTAGAGTTCATCACTTGAATACTGTATTTTAAATTCTAAAGTCTAAACCAATATCATTAACAATTACCATTTCTGTATTAGAGAAATATTTATTTTTATCAATATGGCCATGTTTTTACAAGGTGCAAACCGAAATATAGTGGTATTGATTTATGAAGTATAGTGCCAAATAATTTGTGGGATCGCTGAATTGTTTTAAA
>WNGS01005680.1:10000597-10016996 GCA_020271785.1 Procambarus virginalis
TGGCGCTTTCTCCCGATAGTTCTCTCTCTTAACACTTAGTAACCATCACCATGACAGCTAAGGTGTTAGCTCCTCTAAGTTGACTACCACCATAGTGTCAGCTTTCTGCATGTCGCAATGGTTAGAAATTATTTTTTAGTACATATGGGCTTGAGACTACGAACTCAAAAATCCTGCTATGTTGTTGATTGAGGGGCGACGACGATCGAGGGACTAGATGCGCCCCGGCAGCCCGACACCGGGAAATAGAAAAGAGGGATGAGATCCCTGTAGCCTCTTCTGGCCACGGATGTGGCCAATGAAGCGGAATGTATAGCAAACGTTGTCATAGCGGACGTCGTCAAGATTCCTGCTTACAGTCCAGCCCGTCCTCATAAACAAAGGTCCAGCGCCTAACCCCCTGTTTTTTATTGAAAAAAAATGGATGGATGAATGTGAATGGAGCATGGCGCTTTTGTGAATGGAGCTTCCAAGTTTATTGCTTTTAGTTAATAATATTATGGTAGAAATAGATTGAGGAATATATATACATTGAGGAATATACTCTGCTTCTCGTATATATATATATATATATATATATATATATATATATATATATATATATATATATATATATATATATATATATGCAACAAGCCTGAATGGTCCCCAGGACTAGATACAACTGAAAACTCTCTGAGTTTTACTGGAAACTGACCAGTAATCACTGGTCAGGTGTTGCTACCTGCAGAGGATGATAGGCATTCAACCCATATCAAACCAAGGGAATACGTAAATTCCTTGCAATGAATTGTTAAGATTATGTATATATTTTTGCATTTATATATATATATATATATATATATATATATATATATATATATATATATATATATATATATATGCGAACAAGCCTGAATGGTCCCCAGGACTATATGCGAATGAAAACTCACACCCCAACTCACACCACACATTTTCATATATATATATATATATATATATATATATATATATATATATATATATATATATATATATATATATATATATATATATATTGAGTTACTTATTGGACTTTGGACTATGATCAGATCCAAGGTATTTTTGCTGGTTGGACAGTAATCACTGGTCAGGTGTTGCTACCTGCAGAGGATGATAGGCATTCAACCCAATATCAAACCAAGGGAATACGTAAATTCCTTGCAATGAATTGTTAAGATTATGTATATATTTTGCATTTATAATATACAGTACTGTATATTATAAATATACAGTACTGTATATTATAAATGCTAATATACTATACTACTTATATACTTATATACTATAAATGCTACTGTATATTATATTTGCTAATATTTTCAATTATTATTATAATAATTATCATAATAATAATTGTTGTATTTAATAATTATCACTCTTCCTTCTACTTGGTCTTGAAGGAGGCCGGCCTCGTGTGAAGGGGGGCTGTGACGATCTCTGTCTAGGACCCGTAGGTGCGGGACCGGGACGTCCACCTCCCGGGGCTCGTGGGGCCCAGGTTCTGCTTCAGGAGGCTGGAGTCGTTCGTGCTCTTGCTGGGATGGTTCTTCTCCGGCCCCGACCACGGCGGTCTCCGGGGTTGGAGGTCCCTGTGCCCTTCTTCATCACCTTCGAGGTCAACCCCGGAACTCACAGTTCCTGCGACGGCGCTGGAACCAATCGTATTGGCGTATGGCTTTCCATTGGAGACTTTCAGCGCCGTGGAGAGGGGGGACCTGCTGCCTGGGTAACAGCTTCTTCCCCGATTCAACCTACCCTGGCTTTGCGCCCTGGTGAGGCCACTCCAGACCGACAACCAGAGCGCAACTCCATAGTCTCCTGAGACTGATGGATGCCTACTAATACTACTGTATTGTGATCTAATGCTTTAATTTTAGCTCCCTTGGTGCTCTGTTGTGGCTGTTTAGACAAACAGAAGCAAGATAGGTGAGGGAGTCAGGCGGGAGAATAATCACGAGCAAGACGGACACAGAAGCCGCTTATAATGCAATTCAAAATAATTGAGGCTATATATTTTTAATTTTCCTTGTTTCATTTCTAGCATTGTTCCTAGTTCATTTCTAGCAATATATTTTAGCGTCAAACTGTTTTTTCGACAGAATTTGCCCATTCTCGAGTAAACATGTTGAATGTCTGTAAGGCTTGGGGTAAGGGATAAGTGTCACCCACCGGGTTAATCTTCAGGTCTGGGTAACAGATGTAGGCAGGATGAAGATAAAATATTTTTGAGTTTTGGCTGAGGGAGTGAATGGCGCACCAGGTGGTGTGAATGTTATGTTGTGTAGGAGTGCACCATCACCTTTCCTCAACTCGTCCTCCTAATAGAACGTCGCATTTTGACGTATACTCTACTTAAAGGCAAAAATTGTCGTACTAGAAAATGGTTACGGCTCGCGAAATTGACAGTCTCATTTTCTGTTTTGGGTCCTTTAGGAGGTTAGGATAAGCGTACTTTAGTTCGACAGTTTCTTGACGTACTAAAAAACTTAGGAAGATGGGCTGGATGGAGCGAGTTGGTAGGGAATGATGGTATGGCGGTGAGGGAGGGGGGGGGGTGGTGATGTTTGAGTGGTTGTGTAGGGTGATGTGTGGAGGTGATGTTTGGGTGGTCTTTGGGAATAATAGTGAGTGGGGGGGGGTGATGTTGGTTGAGAGGTGTGATATTGGGTGTGGTGAGATATTATGAAAGGTTATGACTATGGTAGCGTGTTTATGCAAGTGGAGATATGTGGATGGTTTTAGAGAGCCAGGCACTACGAGCACTGGGATGGAGGAAGGCACGACTGGCTTATCATCTCAGCCACTCACCTATGGCAGCAGGGTACCAGCAACGTGGTCTTTAGTCACAGATAAGAGCTGAGTGTATTGGGCGTGAGGCAGGCAGCGCCAGGTATGGTCATACTGGCCCAGTATTTTTACCTGACCCGGGTATAAAAGGCTCATGTAAGCATCCTGGGGAGACATAACGCACAACGCACGTACATAGAAGGACGTTTCCATTTACACGTTAAAATTTTTCTCATTTAATTTTCGTTCGTGTACAGAAATAGTAGGCACACGTAAATAAATTAATTTGCCTTAGTCTAAGGTACCCAGGATTAACTATATTCAATGTAAGTGAATTAAAAGCCTGTTTCAATTCGATTTAGAGCAACAAATACTTTTATAATACATAGCAGTTATGAAGACAAACCCTTAGCTACAACTGTATTTATCATATAAAATTAATTTGCACATGATTCTTTTCAGAGGCGAAAAGACCTACTGGAATGTGCGACGACGAAGCTTGTGCATTGGTTGTGGACAATGGCTCCGGTATGGTCAAGGCCGGCTTCGCTGGTGACGACGCTCCCCGTGCCGTCTTCCCCTCCATCGTCGGCCGTCCTCGTCACCAGGGTGTGATGGTCGGTATGGGTCAGAAGGACGCCTACGTTGGTGATGAGGCCCAGAGCAAGAGAGGTATCCTGACTCTCAAGTACCCCATCGAGCACGGCATCATCACCAACTGGGACGACATGGAGAAGATCTGGCATCACTCCTTCTACAACGAGCTGCGTGTTGCCCCTGAGGAGTCCCCAGTCCTCCTGACGGAGGCTCCCCTCAACCCCAAGGCCAACCGTGAGAAGATGACACAGATCATGTTTGAAACTTTTGCAGCCCCTGCCATGTACGTGGCCATTCAGGCCGTGCTATCCCTGTACGCCTCAGGTCGTACCACAGGTATCGTGCTGGACTCCGGTGATGGAGTGTCCCACACTGTCCCCATCTACGAGGGTTATGCTTTGCCCCACGCTATCCTTCGTCTCGATCTGGCTGGGCGTGATTTAACTGATTACCTGATGAAGATTCTCACGGAACGTGGCTACTCCTTTACAACAACTGCTGAACGTGAAATAGTTCGCGATGTAAAGGAAAAACTGTGTTATGTTGCTCTCGACTTCGAGGGTGAAATGAATGTTGCCGCAGCTTCGTCATCTTTAGAGAAGTCCTATGAACTCCCTGATGGGCAAGTTATTACTATTGGCAATGAACGTTTCCGATGTCCTGAAGCACTTTTCCAACCATCCTTTTTAGGAATGGAGTCTGTGGGCATTCACGAAACAGTTTTCAACTCAATAATGAGATGTGACATTGACATAAGAAAAGACTTATACGCAAACACTGTCATGTCTGGTGGTACCACCATGTACCCTGGTATTGCTGACCGCATGCAGAAGGAAATCACATCCTTGGCTCCCTCAACCATCAAGATCAAGATCATTGCTCCTCCCGAGCGTAAGTACTCCGTATGGATCGGTGGCTCCATCCTGGCCTCTCTGTCCACCTTCCAGTCCATGTGGATCACTAAGGAGGAGTACGACGAGTCCGGCCCAGGCATCGTTCACCGTAAATGTTTCTAATATTTTGTATTATCTAGTTTCATAAATTAAGTTTATTTTTTATTTCTCATAAAAAATGTAATAACCTATGCGATTTGTTGTGTTAGATTTGTTTTTATTATTATTGTTAGTGTGTTGGTCTCCCACCACCACTAACTCTCTGAATTCATTGCGATGAACTGTGGGTAATAATGCAGTTAAAGTTCCTATATATATATTCCATGGTAAATGAAAAAAAATAAGAATAATAAAGAATAACAAAATATTAATTGATTAGTTACTGACCATTGAAAGAATATGTATTTTTTTTGTAATTGTTCATTTTCATTGGTAACGTTTGTAAATGTTTTAAATTAAGCCCATATTCTAATTTTAAAATATGTTTGTGTATATTTTAACATTCAGTTTTCAACATATGTGTAAATAAACAGTGTATAAATGACCCAATGTCACTGTCCTTCGTAAGAGCGGCTAGGAAAGATGGGTCCTTGAGGGGGGGGGGGGTAGAAATAGCCTAAGCTACTCTATCCCTCTGAGATGTATTTCTTTCTTATCTCAATAAACATACTTGAACTTGAACTTGATGGATCATCGGTCCACTGCTCTTGTTATACCAGGGGCTGCGGGGCTGGTTGCTCCACTATGTGGTAGGTGGATGATGGGATCACAATATATCTCGACACCAAAGAGTATGGCACCATATATTTATTAGAATGTTTAAGGAGATAGCTGAGAAATTTATGATTGTTGAACAAGGTGAGGTCCGTTATAGAAGAGATTGTTTAAATCAAACACTTTCTATGAAACAGTTAATGGAAAAGGTTCTTTATGTACGAATGTGAGACGCTGTTGTGGAAAAACTCATAAATTTGAGTTGTAGAAATAGAATCTGAGTGTGTTGTGTTAGATGATATAGAATAAAGTCGGTAAATCAATAATAGCGAAGACAATTTCCTGAGATAGTTAGGTAATGTTGAACGAATTAATGATGATGAACTTGGCGGTAGAAATGGAAGAACACTACAAGATGTTCAAAATTGGGTATTGTGTGAGAAAACAGGAATTGAGACTGAACAGAGCATGATGAGAAGACAACGAGACTACAGCAGTTTGTGAGCAGTTACTATCAATTTGGTTGCATATCACTACATTTAATGATATGAAACGGAGTTGTAGTGTTGTGGCTGACTTTCTAGAGATCATATGGCAAGTAACACACGGTGAATGAATAATGTGTTAATATCTTTTAACCTTGTCTTTCTATACATATTCTTGTCTTCGGCTTGATGTCTACATCCCTTGAACGTGAGGAACGGAATAACGATAAATACACTGCTAAGGCACACACACACACAAAGACATCACATCAGTATAATGTATCAATGAGAAAATCAGTAGAAGCCGTGAGGAGGATACTAATAGTACAAATTTAAAGAGAAGCGTAGGAGGTTGAATCCTAGACTACAAGCCAGAGTGCATGGGGGGGGGGCATTGTATGAAACTCTGGTTAGGCTTCAATGGAAGTCTCAGGAACCCTAGAGGATTCAGTCGAATCACAGGTTGCAATGCTTTTACCATGTAGTGGTCTAGGGCGTTGCTTGGGAGTACCAAGAGCATAGGTTCGAATCCTCCTCATGACTCCAACTAGTTTTTCTCTATAGTAGCTGAGAACAATGTTCTCAGTTCGATAAGAGTTATCGAACTGAGAGCAGTGAATATTTACAACTTCCGCCCGATCAAGTTCAAGTACGTTTATTGAGACTATAAAATACATCTCAAAAGGATAGAGTAGTTTAGGCTATTTCTGCCTCCCTTATGTTTATAAACGTCTAAATAACTTAAGCATAACTGGTTTAAGACATTAATGATATGTAATAAGCGGCACATACATAATGTCTAAGACTCATCCCTTAGAAGCATATTACATATTATGCTTCCCGCTTCCCTAGAAGCAAAAATAAATATTAACAAAATTAGCACATTAGACCTAGGAATGCTTATTTAGACCAAGTCCTCATTTGGTTAGATTAGGTTATTAGTTAGGAAGGTGTAGCTTTTTGTTATGTCCGTCAATTTACAAATAGTACAACACGGAATATTTTGTGTACAACAGTTCATATTTTGTACATATTGCTGTACGTACTATCGAGGAATAACAGACCGAAGTAGGCAGGGAAAATGTGCAGCCGTTGGTCGCTGTAGGCAGCAGTGGTAGCCAAGGTAAGCAGGAGTTGTAGCCTAGGTAGGCAGCATGTTGCTATAGTGAGCCTGTAGGGTAGGCAGGAGTGGTAGCCGAGATAGGCAGGAGTGGTAGCCGAGGTAGGCAGGAGTGGTAGCCGAGGTAGGCAGGAGTGGTAGCCGAGGTAGGCAGGAGTGGTAGCCGAGGTAGGCAGGAGTGGTAGCCGAGGTAGGCAGGAGTGGTAGCAGAGATAGGCAGGAGTGGTAGCCGAGGTAGGCAGGAGTGGTAGCCGAGGTAGGCAGGAGTGGTAACAGAGATAGGCAGGAGTGGTAGCCAAGGCAGGCAGGAGTGGTAGCCGAGGCAAGCAGGAGTGGTAGCCGAGGTAGGCAGGAGTGGTAGCCGAGGTAGGCAGGAGTGGTAGCCAAGGTAGGCAGGAGTGGTAGGCCGAACACGGCAGGAGCGGCGGACACAGCTGCTAGACACGCCAGTCTAAAATTATCTTCATTCCGTTAAGGGAAATGTGATCCCCCACTTGCTCTATACATATATTTAGCCTATGGCCATATACAACACGGATATCAAATGAAAACACCCATACTTATGGGAAAGTGTGTTCATTGCTTATTTTCTCATAACAGGACTTTCAGAAATATCAACGCAACAACTATTGTTCCCGAAAAAAAACGGTGAACGATATAAAGTTATATTCAGTTTTCAAACCTAATGTGATGGCAACAAAGCCTAAGACATGGTAACAGAACTTGTTCTACCGTGACAGTAGGCTTTGTTTGATAATGTTGGGTGTTTGTCAATTAAGAGAGCACACGGTTAACTCTACAATTAAGAGAACACAAAGCTTAGTCATCAATTAAGAAAACACGAGCTTTACTCGTCGACTCATAAGTTTTTCAATTATACGAAGCAATTGCAATTTTGCTTTTAAAGGGAGCTTAAACAAAATGTCTGATTTTCTTCATATAACCTTTAAATATTATGTTTATAATTATATATACTTGTGTACTATCTTGAATTTATGTAACAGGCATGATTAACGAATTAATATAAAGGATTTTGGTATATAAAATCATGAGCACTTACGATAGGAGTTGTAGTAAATATTTACTTATTCTAAGTATTGTTAAGGGTATTTTTTGTGCGTTGTGTAGTCTGTGCTCAAGTTTGCTCCTTTAAATGTAGAGATATTTATACCTGTGTTGACTATGGTACAAGTAAAGCCCTCTTTATTGGACTTTATTAAGACTATTAGGAGTTGCATGTAATTGAGCTCGCTCAGCCAAGGGATTTTTTATTTAAATTTGCTAAATTGTTATGTATTGTGTATCTGAGATTCTTTGCGTACAACTTTGTTTGACGCGGAGTTGAATGTAAAGTATACGCACTTATAAACAAAATTTATTCGAATAGTACAAAAACATAGGTAAAATATGTTCTTATTAAATACGAGACTCAGCCAGGTTCGTTTGTTTGCTAGTTAGAAGCACTTACGGTGGACGATGCTGGGGCCGGATTCGTCGTACTCCTCCTTGGTGACCCACATTTGTTGAAAGGTGGAGAGAGAGGCCAGGATGGAGCCACCGATCCAGACGGAGTACTTACGCTCGGGAGGAGCAATGATCTTGATTTTGATGGTGGAGGGAGCCAAGTTTGTTATTTCCTTCTGTACTCGGTCAGCAATACCTGGATACATTGTGCTACCACCAGAGAGGACTGTATTGGCGTACAAGTCTTTTCTAATATCAACATCACACTTCATAATAGAATTATACACAGTTTCATGAATCCCGCAGGCTTCCATCCCTAGGAAAGATGGTTGGAAGAGCGACTCTGGAGCACGGAAACGCTCATTACCAATAGTAATGACCTGACCATCGGGGAGTTCATAAGATTTGTCTAAGGACGAGGAGGCTGCTGCAACACTCATTTCACCTTCAAAATCAAGGGCAACATAGCAAAGTTTTTCCTTGACGTCACGGACGATTTCACGTTCAGCCGTGGTGGTGAAGGAGTATCCTCGCTCTGTCATGATCTTCATCAGGTAATCAGTTAAGTCCCGGCCAGCCAGGTCAAGCCGAAGGATAGCGTGGGGCAGAGCATAACCCTCGTAGATGGGGACAGTGTGGGACACTCCATCACCGGAGTCCAGCACGATACCTGTGGTACGACCAGAGGCGTACAGGGACAGCACGGCCTGGATGGCCACGTACATGGCTGGACAGCTGAAGGTCTCGAACATGATCTGTGTCATCTTCTCACGGTTGGCCTTGGGGTTGAGGGGAGCCTCCGTCAGGAGGACTGGCGACTCCTCAGGGGCAATACGCAGCTCGTTATAGAAAGTATGATGCCAGATCTTCTCCATGTCGTCCCAATTAGTGATGATGCCGTGCTCGATGGGGTACTTGAGAGTGAGAATACCACGTTTGGCTTGTGCCTCATCACCGACGTAGGCGTCCTTCTGACCCATACCGACCATCACACCCTGGTGACGAGCTCGGCCGACGATAGAGGGGAAGACGGCGCGGGGAGCGTCGTCACCAGCAAAGCCGGCCTTGACCATGCCGGAGCCATTGTCGCAGACGAGAGCACACTCTTCTTCGTCACACATTCTTGTGATTTATATAGCTGGATCTGTCATGAAAGGGAATAATAATATATAAATTCAGTTTACGATTATTTAGGACAAGCCTATACTTCGGAAACAATATTTCTAAGCCTTAAGCGTAATAATAAAATTCTTACAAATGTTAAATTATGCAATATTCATACCGATTGCCAAGCAGAAAATTGTAGACAATTAGAAGTAATTTTGCTTATAATATTTTAAGTCTATTTTGTTTTTTCATAGTTATGCTCTCTGAAAAAATAATTTTGTGTTATGCTAAATACTCACATATACACAAATTAATATTTATAAAATACACAACATTAACATATATAAGGACAGCCTCTAGAAATTCATGAACGAATGAGATATTATAATGTATGCTATATTCATGAGACAGTTATCAGGGTTATCTTGAGATGATTTCGGGGCTTTTAGTGTCCCCGCGGCCCGGTCCTCGACCAGGCCTCCACCCCCAGGAAGCAGCCCGTGACAGCTGACTAACACCCAGGTACCTAATTTGCTGCTAGGTAACAGGGGCATAGGGTGAAAGAAACTCTGCCCATTGTTTCTCGCCGGCGCCAGGGACCGAACCCGGGACCACAGGATCACAAATCCAGTGTGCTGTCCGCTCGGCCGACCGGCTCCCTTCAAGGGTTTACAGCACCAGAGTACACCTCCTTGAGAATACAAAGACATTTGAAAAGAGTAAGATATTTGCCGCGAAGCTGTTCCTACAGATTAAGGGCCTCAGCTACAAGGATAGGCTCAAGGAATTAAATATGATAATGCTGGATGAATGTGACACATGAAACATGGTCACAAAATACAAGATACTTTGAGGTATCGAGAAGGTGGATAGGCAAGCTACTTTTATGGTCTGTATCTAAGATGAGATGAACAAATGGAACACAGAAATGATTCAGAGTTTGTTAAAGTGGAGTGCACTATGGAGGCGAAAATGGAAACAAACTCCACACTCGAGGTCAAGTGTAATAATGATAAGAGCCATTTGGGTAGGAAGGCATTACACCAGCCCTTGCTGGAACCCAATCCTCGCAAACATACATCGGTAAGAAGAGACGCTCACACATCCCAGTTGAAGTATCTATTACACTGTAAATATTCACATTCACTTCTTTCACCCTCTTGTATATTACGAACCTTCTTCGTGAAGTGGAGATCACCAGTAACTGGGACTCAGGGAGTGGGCAGGACGTCCCTGGCTGCCTTTCCTGACTGACTGAACAACACGTGGGCCCTAACCCTACCCTATATAGCCTCACTCTGGCCCTTTAAGACTTGCCGTTCATCCCTCCCCTCCTTCCTCGCATGCCAGAGAAAGCTATGGGTGGTATTTCGAAGGGAGATTAACAACAGTGGTAGTCGACACTGGGGTGGAATCCACTCTTCCGGCACTCGGATATAAACGCGACTTGTTTCACAGTTCCCTCTGACTTCTCGCTTGTTTATTGTTGTCACGATATTTCTGCAAAATGATGATGAGCCTGAAGAAGCTCGACCGAACGGCATACTCTCATATAAATGAAATAATTTTAATATGATTATATGCATATTTTTTAGGTAAATATGTATAGGCTACATAAACATAATGATAATTGATAATTATTATATTAATACTTGCAGCACAATAACAAGTTATATTAAAAGTTCTTCAAATTTAATAATAACGATAATTTGGTAGACAAAGTGTGAGGTTTCCCATTAATACAAACTCTACCGGCAATTCAGTGTTTTTCTTCTCAATTTAGAACAATGAGTGACTAAAGTTGCAAAATTACGCAAAATAGACTTGAAGAGGTGATCATCCTGTCATTCCCTAGTAATATAATCAATGTATATCATCTAGTCCTTCCTTGTGAAGGCATTCATTATTCAGTTCATTCTTCAGTTACTTCTGAGAAAGCGTTATACGTATTCTCTGAGATGTTAAGATTGAGGCCTCGGTAGCAAGTACTGTACTGCCATCTTAGTGGGGCAGCCAGAGGCTTAGGGCCCGCGCAGGAATATCCCTGCAAAAAAATAAAAATGTACTGCCATCGGTTAGGCTAACATGGTCTACTCTCGGCAGACGTACGCTACTCTTATTATCACGAATTTAAGTTAAATAGTGACATATGGTATGGTAATACATAGTTCTACTGACTGAGTTTACATTTGGTCAGATGAACTTTAGTAGGTGGTGCAAACATCCAGAGGTATTTGTAGCATAGCCTAAGCCTAGCAGCAGTAACGTCTAAATGTCTGCTAACCTTGTTGGATGACCCACATGGATACGTAGCTCTTCTTGCATAACAGTATGATGAGTGTGGATTTCCTTTTGTCTCAGGTCTACTAGATTTTGTTGCAGTTTTCGGTAATTTTTTATCTTTATTAAATAATATACAATATAATGGTCATATATACATTTATTTACAAGGGAAATACATTACATATAGTTTATATAATAAACTCATCATCGGTAAACCAATTTTTCATATCATCACAGAGCATGAGCCTTAAACCCCAACTGTTATACTTGATTCTGCCTTGCAAACTGAGTAACGCTCCTGCTTACCTGCCTATCCACACAAAAAAATTTATTAATAAGTAGCATAATTATTTTATTCTTAATTTTCTTGTATTTTCGGTATCTTGCTGCTTTCAGGCTGCTCTATGGCAATCAAGATGGCACTCAGCTCCTTCTTTCCCAAGATGCGACCCACAACAGTGACCTAACTCACATGTACCTATTTACTGTTGAGTGAACAGAGGCATCAAAGGAAAAAAAAAACATTGCCCAAACGCTTCAACCCTGCTGCGGGAATTCGAACCAGGCACCTTTCGGCAGTGACCTAACAGCTTCGACCGCTACACCATGCCGTAGTAACTACTGTGAGAAAAATGGGACGATATCTCGCTGTGTTCTCCTATGGAAAATTTCACTGTAGAACATCGGTATGGAAATATAGTCAGTTCGACATCGTATGCAGAACCCGTCGAGCAAATCAGAATATATATTAGTGCTCCCTTTTAAAGTTGTAGGTTCAGCATGCTCTATACTGTCTCGCCGTGATTTAAGGAAGCGTTTTCTCTGGGCGGGACTAATACCTCGGGGGGGAATGTGAAAAATGTGTAATGTTTGTTTGTTGTTGAATTCACTGAACGTTTTAGTGCCATTATTCTTCAGGAATAAGGGAGGACCTTTGACAAGTCACCGGCTTCCTGTCCCTGTCGAGACCACTAAGGATGTCGTCCCTCAGGTTAATAACATACACTGAAAAACGTACACCACGTCCTTGTGTATCCTATATAAACTGAAATATTTAATTTAAAATTTCATTTTAATTAAGGAATCATCATTCACTTCGGATTTTGCATTATTAATAAAATAGTCTTTACTTGAATGGAATTTCTTATTGGTATGGAACGCTACAACGCTGTAAATTTGTAACGATAGTCAATGCCCATGATATTAAACATACATTAATACATTAATAATATTGGTGAGTATAGAGTTTGCTTTTTGGAAGTGCCAGGACGCTGATAATATGTCAAACTAGAATTTGTGACTACGGCAGTATTCAGATGAAAAGTGCAACGGCATAATACCTAAACTCTGAAATTTGGATAATGGCAACAAATGTAGCAAAATATGTTCCTTGTGCTTGGACCAGACTCGTCATACTGTTCCTTGTAAAAATGCTTGGACCAGACTCGTCATACGTTCCTTGTAAAATGCTTGGACCAGACTCGTCATACTGTTCCTTGTGCTTGGACCAGACTCGTCATACTGTTCCTTGTAAAATGCTTGGACCAGACTCGTCATACTGTTCCTTGTAAAATGCTTGGACCAGACTCGTCATACTGTTCCTTGTAAAATGCTTGGACCAGACTCGTCATACTGTTCCTTGTAAAATGCTTGGACCAGACTCGTCATACTGTTCCTTGTAAAATGCTTGGACCAGACTCGTCATACTGTTCCTTGTAAAATGCTTGGACCAGACTCGTCATACTGTTCCTTGTAAAATGCTTGGACCAGACTCGTCATACTGTTCCTTGTAAAATGCTTGGACCAGACTCGTCATACTGTTCCTTGTAAAATGCTTGGACCAGACTCGTCATACTCTTCTTGTAAAATTATTAAAAAGTGAAGCTTTCCAATATATTTAGCAGAAAAAGTGAATCCACTATGAATTTGTATCTAATGTTTTCAAGTATCATCATCATTAAATTACATATAGAGGCAACTCAATATTTATATTATTTTTTATGTCAAGGAATGAAAGTTGGGATTTCATGTAGTATCTTGAAAATATGCTCAGTGTGATAAGTGCTTTCCCTGTGAAACACATTTTATGTTTAGGTTAGGTATGTTTAAGTTGGGATATACTTCAAATATATATTATTCCCTGCCATTTTCTTTTAATGGTTTATAATATTATATGGTATCTTTTTCATTGGATTGTGGCTTCAAAAACACTGTTGTGAAACTACATTTTGCCTGTAGCATTGTTTATTGATAGCTCAATATATATGGACACCAATGACAATACACTAGTTTTAAAATTATGAGGACTTCCTTAGAAACATTTGCGATGCACAATGCTTGGACCAGACTCGTCATACTCTTCCTTAGTAACCCACATGGCCTGGAAGGTGGAGAGTGACGAGAGAATGGAGCCACCGATCCAAACAGAGTACTTACGCTCGGGAGGAGCAATGATCTTGATCTTGATGGTAGAGGGAGCCAAAGCTGTGATTTCCTTTTGCATGCGATCAGCAATACCAGGGTACATGGTGGTACCACCAGACAAGACAGTGTTGGCAAAGAGATCCTTCCTGATGTCAATGTCGCACCTCATGATAGAGTTGAATACACTCTCATGAACTCCAACTGATTCCATACCCAGGAAGGAAGGCTGGAAGAGAGCTTCAGGAGCACGGAAACGCTCGTTGCCGATGGTGATGACCTGACCGTCCGGAAGCTCGTAGGACTTGTCAAGAGTGGTGGAAGCTCCAGCGACGTTCATTTCACTTTCGAAGTCAAGAGCGATGTAACCAAGTTTTTCCTTTATGTCCCGAACAATCTCGCGTTCTGCAGTGGTAGTGAACGAGTATCCACGCTCAGTCATAATTTTCATGAGATACAGAGTCAGATCACGACCAGCCAAGTCTAGGCGAAGAATAGCGTGGGGAAGAGCATAACCCTCATAGACGGGGACCATGTGAGAGACACCATCACCAGAGTCGCACACCAGACCAGTGGTACGACCAGAGGCGTACAGGGACAACACAGCCTGGATGGCCACGTACATGGCAGGCATGTTAAATGTCTCGAACATGATCTGAGTCATCTTTTCACGATTTGATTTTGGATTCAGAGGAGCTTCAGTCAATAGCGTTGAGGATTCCTCAGGGGCAACACGCAGCTCGTTGTAGAAAGTGTGGTGCCAGATCTTCTCCATGTCGTCCCAGTTGGTGATGATGCCGTGCTCGATGGGGTACTTGAGAGTCAGGATACCTCTCTTGCTCTGGGCCTCATCACCGACGTAGGCGTCCTTCTGACCCATACCGACCATCACACCCTGATGACGGGCTCGACCGACGATGGAGGGGAAGACACATCGCGGAGCGTCGTCACCGGCGAAGCCTCCTTTGACCATACCAGAGCCATTGTCGCAGACGAGTGCTGTAGCCTCATCGTCGTCACACATGATTGATATGGACGAATGACACTGAAAAATATAATTAATGGAAATTGTACAACCTTCACAAAATATATTCTTGTACTATGACACACATATTAACAGCCAATACTTTAAACGTCATAGATCATTGATCTCGCGTACTAGTGTGAGATCTTAGCTAACGACTTAGTCTCCCTTAGCTAACGACATATCACGAAGTATTGTTATAATAAAGATATAAATAACGATTTAATTCATAAAAAAAATCTGGTTGAATGGCTAAGTATCACTCTCAAATTGTTTAGTATGAGGCGCGGATGAATTATTGTAAACTACTTCAGGTTCTGCATTTTTATTTAATGCCGAGCTTCCTTGTAATGTACCAGTATTGAAGTTAACCATGAAACATTTTAAGAAGTAGCAGAAAACAACTGGTAAACCATGTTGAGTATTAATGAGTGTTAACAGTACTCAAAACACAGTTACTGCCCCGCTCCTGTGTAAGGTAAGTTAAGCCTAGATCATATGCAGACCATAACGAAAATTAGCCACTCAACCTATACATGTGAAAATAACGGAAGGGACGACGTCTCGGTCCGTCCTTGAACATTATCAAGTCGTCGCAATGGTTCAGGACAGACAGAAATGTCTTCACCTCCTTTATTATCATATGTGTGGGTTGGGTGTCTATATTGTAGTTCAAAACGACTAAGGTAAAATTTCATCTTGTTTCACGGAGGAGCATACTGATACACCTCTCAGAATATATATATATTCTGAGGTGAGATGAGACCTTACGAAACGCATCACTAGGCGTTAGACCCCAATAAAAATTAAAAATTAAATTTGGAGAGTTAATTTTTTAACTTCCTGCTTCAGTAAAGAAAAACATAAGGAATATCGATGAAGATTCGTGCCAGAATCATAATTTTAAAAACTTCTGTTGTTTTAAATGAAATATGTTTAAAAGAAAGACTGCTACCAAAAAATAATTTGCAGCATTTTTTGGAAATAATATAATGAACAATAAAATCTTCAGAGGGTGGGCTGGAGAGTCTTACCTGTGTGTGTACCTGCTGTGAGGCACGTTGTGACTGGTGGGACCCAGCACACACCTGCCTTTTTATACGTCCATTGTAAAGGGGAGGAATGTGGGGTAGAGCCAGAAGATTACTCCAAATTTTAATCCTCTCATTTGGGATGATGATAACCTCTTTAGGCATTTTTTTTAATGGGCACATAATTTCATAAAGGGAATACAGTCATGCGAGATGGAGACTTTCAGTATCACTGCTACCTTATTCACTCTTGTGTTCAGCGATATCCTAACAATGCACCTAGAGTTTGCCAGTGCAGACTACTTATCACATGCCTCTGGATGACTAACCATCCTGTGTGATAGGGATTTTTAGCATCACGTAGCTAGTTTGTGACCCCTTCATATCGTCTAGGGTAGCTGCACAATGCAGATGTACCTAAATGTGTTAATAAAAATAAAACGAATTACAAA
>WNGS01005680.1:10043293-10057017 GCA_020271785.1 Procambarus virginalis
CGTCTGCATCCCAGGCGTATTCTGACCACTATAACATCGCATTGCCAAGTTCTTTCTCTATATCCTGGCAGGATATAGAGAGAAACGTACTGTGAACATAATTTGCGCATAGTAACCACAAACTACGATATACATATGATAAGAGACATTACCGCTGATAACTTTGCTATTCGCCAATCATATATTTATGGAATGTCAGAATGTCACGATTTGCGAATCTTTAAATTTCAGGAGTGCATGATATTAACGATTCGAGAATCTCTTAATCCTGGAGAGCCAAATCTGCTAATTTCTATTTCGGAATCGCCAGCGGACCAATACAAACGGCCAAAAACAGTGCTCGAGGTGGCATTTCCGCCATGTACCGGAACTCCCGACGGCAACTGCCTTTTAGGGCGTTTATAGCCTTTTAAAGGATGAAACGTGGAAATCAGCAGCGCCTAAAAGAAATCTCGGGCTATAAAGGGATCTTCTTTCTATCTGAGGAGATCCTATAAAAGAAGTTTAGGTGTAAGGACTAAGTCTCAGTCTTCATCGCACTCGGAAGGTTAGTAGGCGACTCAAGTTCTGCTTGAAGGGGGCTGCCGGTGGTTTGTGTCAGTGAATGCGAGGAGTGCATGAGGCTTTTCAAAGTCTTTTACTATGCACGTGGCCTGTAGTAGCCTGGATGCGCGTGTGGCTCGTGGAAGCCTGTATGTGTATGTGGACTGTGCTCGTAGAAGACAGAAGGAAGGGAACTGTCAGGGGGGGAAAGCGCCAAGCCATTACGACTATATAGCACTGGGAACGGGTCAGGATAGAGATGGGAGAAAGGAATGGTGCCCAACCACTTGGACGGTCGGGGATTGAACGCTGACCTACATGAAGCGAGACCTAGGCACAGATGCCAAGGCGTGTCTGTGATTTGGAAAATTTTGGTAAAAAAACAAATATAAAAGCTATTTTTTATATTAAACCCATTTATTAAATAAATAAAACCCATAGGAGTTTATTTAATCACTAGATAAAATAAATGCAATTTTATATGTAAACAGAAATAACTAAGTTCCCATATTAAAACAAAATAAGTTCTTAAACCACGTCTAAGTTTTTCAACTAAAAACCCGGCCCAGGTAAGTGGGTAGCTATACCACGCCAACTCTGGTATTTATGGCTGAGTCTATTATTGCCTGTATTTTCGGAATGCTGATTGTGTATGCAGACTCTACAAGCATGAGTATGTGACTGTAGAAGCCTGAGTGTGTTTGATACGTGCTTGTGGAAGCCTGAATCTGTCTGGTACGTGCTTATGGAAGCTTGAGTGTGTGTCTGGTACGTGCTTGTGGAAGCCTGAGTGTGTGTCTGGTATGTGCTTGTAGAAGCCTGAGTGTGTGTGGTACGTGCATGTGGAAGCCTGAGTGTGTGTCTGATACGTGCTTGTGGAAGCCTGAATCTGTCTGGTACGTGCTTGTGGAAGCCTGAATCTGTCTGGTATGTGCTTGTGGAAGCCTGAGCCTGTCTGGTACGTGCTTGTGGAAGCCTGAGTGTGTGTGGTACGTGCTTGTGGAAGCCTGAGTGTGTGTATCTGGTACGTGCTTGTGGAAGCCTGAGTGTGTCTAGTACGTGCCTGAGGATGCCTGAGTGTGTCGGGTACGTGCTTGTGGAAGCCTGAGTGTGTCTAGTACGTGCCTGAGGAAGCCTGAGTGTGTCTAGTACGTGCCTGAGGAAGCCTGAGTGTGTCTAGTACGTGCCTGTGGAAGCCTGAGCGTGTCTGGTACGTGCCTGAGGAAGCCTGAGTGTGTCTGGTAAGTGCCTGAGGAAGCCTGAGTGTGTCTAGTACGTGCCTGTGGAAGCCTGAGTGTCTAGTACGTGCCTGTGGAAGCCTGAGTGTGTCTAGTACGTGCCTGAGAAGCCTGAGTGTGTCTGGTACGTGCCTGAGGAAGCCTGAGTGTGTCTAGTACGTGCCTGTGAAGCCTGAGTATGTCTAGTACGTGCCTGAGGAAGCCTGAGTGTGTCTAGTACGTGCCTGTGGAACCTGAGTATGTCTTGTATTTGCTTGTGATTTTTTTTACAATGGTTGCGTCGTAATTCGACATAAATATCTAAGACATTTTCTGAATGAATGGTAATAAAATAATTATACTAACATATTCAGTCTTTTCTGCGTTATGTTTCTGCGGACTTACACAAAGTCCGCAACGAGAATCTTTTGCAGTGCTAAGAAATAACACAGAAGCTTGTGTTCCTTAAACTTAGAGATACAGAGCGAAAATCTGTTACATGGGGATTCTATTATATATAATACATAACAGCAATTTCGATGTTTTTCATATGTGAATTTGTATACTGAAGTCTGAAAAAAAATTATTTAAATAAAGTGGAATTCGAACAAATATTTAAAAATCAAGAAAAAAAGTTACTATGAATTACAAGAGTCAGGTCTATATTAGGCACAGAACCCTCATGGCCTTATATGGCAGTAGTTGAGCCCGTTGGTGGGGCGGCGGCAGAGAAGAAAGCGCACCTTCACACCCCGCCTCACTCCTCAAACCCCGCCCCCATTCCCTGTTATAACGCCCCTAAGTCCATCACCCCGCCCCTTGAACCCGCCTCTCCCTAACCTCCGTTATTATCCGTCACAGCCCAAGCCTCGCCTTTACTCCCGCCCACATCCTGCCTCTGTCACCTGCTGAGATGTGTGGTAAGAGAAGCTCCTCCCTTCCTGTCCGTCTGCAACAGTTAAATACAAACATATAGTTGCCATTTACCATTTTGGCCAAACGTGAGCCTAGGATTCCGTCACTTGCGGCAGTACCGGGTCAGACGCTCACTCAGGCAGGAGCACGTGCTGCGTCCTGTACACAGTGACAGCTGAGACGTGTGCCTAGAAGTCTCAGTAGCACCTTCCTCACACCACTCTCCTCTACACGGTAATTGAATGCTTTCAACACAAGTGTATTATTACTATTATTGGTAACTAATTTGTATATATGGACTTTATACTGAAAGTGATTAAGCATTTTTAGACTCGAAATTAACAGCTCTGTTACGAATTCAATGGAACTTGTATTATACTCAGAGAAAATAATAAAATGCAATTATATATTCCATGCAGCAGCATCAGTAGCCCCAGGATGTAAGACGAGCGACAGTTTGCATTGTTTTTGTTTGAGCGAGACACAACAAAATATTCCAAGGACGTCTCTGAATTTGGCCGTAATTAATATTTAGTAGGATTCGACTGTCTATGACCTGCTGTAATTTTAATATTAATTTGCACCAATTAGTAAAGTCATAACTAACCTATTATTCTACATTCACAGAACTGCGATCAAAACTCTCAAACCAACACAATGTGTGACGACGACACGTGTGCCCTGGTTGTGGACAATGGCTCCGGCATGGTCAAGGCCGGCTTCGCTGGTGACGACGCTCCCCGCGCCGTCTTCCCCTCCATCGTCGGCCGTCCTCGTCACCAGGGTGTGATGGTCGGTATGGGTCAGAAGGACGCCTACGTCGGTGATGAGGCCCAGAGCAAGAGAGGTATCCTGACTCTCAAGTACCCCATCGAGCACGGCATCATCACCAACTGGGACGACATGGAGAAGATCTGGCATCACTCCTTCTACAACGAGCTGCGTGTTGCCCCTGAGGAGTCCCCAGTCCTCCTGACGGAGGCTCCTCTCAACCCCAAGGCCAACCGTGAGAAGATGACGCAGATCATGTTCGAGACATTCAGTACTCCTGCCATGTATGTGGCGATTCAGGCCGTGCTGTCCCTGTACGCCTCTGGTCGTACCACAGGTATCGTGCTGGACTCCGGTGATGGAGTGTCCCACACTGTCCCCATCTACGAGGGTTATGCTCTGCCCCACGCTATCCTTCGTCTTGACCTGGCTGGCCGGGACTTGACTGCCTATTTGATGAAGATAATGACAGAGAGAGGCTACTCCTTCACGACCACAGCTGAGCGAGAAATTGTTCGAGATATCAAAGAAAAACTTTGTTATGTTGCCTTAGATTTCGAGAGCGAAATGAACGTCGCTGCTGCTTCATCTTCGCTGGAAAAGTCCTACGAGCTTCCTGATGGTCAGGTCATCACCATTGGTAATGAACGTTTCCGTGCTCCTGAGTCGCTTTTCCAACCTTCCTTCCTGGGTATGGAATCTGTTGGTATCCATGAGACTGTCTTCAATTCCATCATGAGGTGCGACATTGATATCAGGAAAGATCTGTTCGCCAACAACGTTTTGTCTGGTGGTACTACCATGTACCCTGGTATTGCTGACCGCATGCAGAAGGAAATCACAGCTCTGGCTCCCTCCACCATCAAGATTAAGATCATTGCTCCTCCCGAGCGTAAGTACTCCGTCTGGATCGGTGGCTCCATTCTTTCATCTCTGTCCACCTTCCAGGCCATGTGGATCACCAAGGAGGAGTACGACGAATCTGGTCCTGGAATTGTCCACCGCAAGTGCTTCTAACCAGGCCTGTCCTAGTTTACTTTGGTAATATAAAATACTCAACAATTTCCATGTATTCTTTCATAGTTTTAACACATAATAATGTTATTTTCATAAATTAGATATGATATATTTTGTATAACGCGTGGAAAACCAATGTAACATTTAAATTAAAATTGTTTGAGTTACAAAGAATACAACCGACATTAATTAAATCATCCTTTTTAATACTATTATTTTTTTCAGTGGAATGAGTTTAGACATGAATAATTCGTTTTTCCTTTAATTGATAAACCAATCTGTTCTTTCAAAAGGTTACGTACGTATATTACGTACATACATATTTTTACGTACTTACGTATATTGCTGTTACGTATAATACGTACTTTTATTCATATCTTTATGTGTGAATGATTGTATCTGTGCAAAAAAAATTATTTCAGCCAATTTATATTAATTGTTCATTTCATAAAATCAATGCAAGAGCCTCTGTTTTATGCATCCGGTGCACCACTTATACACTAGTTCACAGTGTAAAACATCAAAAGTTTTTTTTGTTTGACACACAAATACTCACCCGCACTAAACCCACACTATCAATATAGAACTTAAACGTACATATCTAAGCACCGTCCAGCCTAATTTAAACTCGACGCGGTTTCTTCTAAGAAAAGCTTCCTTTTAAAATAGCTTCTGTGGTGAGTCACACATTCCAAGCTGGAGGGACCGCAGGAATACCCATAGAGAGCACGTGGGCGCTTGTCACTCCATTCTAGACCGGGACAAACACAGTGGCAAGCTGAGTTAACTCACAACAGATTAGTCCCAGATACAGGGAGACGTTACGCTACCTTTCCTTGCACTTAGCAGTAATTAGGTATCTAGGAGAAAGGCAACTAACCTGGGAAAGGCTACTCTGCAGCCCAGGGAAACCTGAATATAATAATAATCAAAATAATAATAATACTATTCGTAGGAGCCATGATGAGGGCTCGAACCTGTGCGGTGGGTGTTCCCACACACAACGCCCTAGTCAACTGTGCCAAGACATGGTTGACATAGGTTCGAACTCTCATCACAGCTCCTACAGATTTTTTCAGCTGACACATCACGTTAGTGTGATTACTCTCTGTGTAATAATAAAAAAAAAAATAATAATAATAATAATAATAATAATAATAATAATAATAATAATAATAATAATAATAATGTTTATTCAGGTCCTTACCTTGAGGTGCTTCCGGGGCTTAGTGTCCCCGCGGCCCGGTCGTCGACCAGGCCTCCTGGTTGCTGGACTGATCAACCAGGCTGTTAGACGCGGCTGCTCGCAGCTTGACGTATGAGTCACAGCCTGGTTGATCAGGTATCCTTTGGAGGTGCTTATCCAGTTCTCTCTTGAACACTGTGAGGGGTCGGCCAGTTATGCCCCTTATGTGTAGTGGAAGCGTGTTGAACAGTCTCGGGCCTCTGATGTTGATAGAGTTCTCTCTCAGAGTACTTGTTGCACCTCTGCTTTTCAACGGGGGTATTCTGCACATCCTGCCATGTCTTCTGGTCTCATGTGATGTTATTTCTGTGTGCAGGTTTGGGACCAGCCCCTCCATTATTTTCCACGTGGGCCCCTCCATTATTTTCCACGTGTTCAAAGGTCAAAGTGCATACATACAAAATGAGTTACAAACAGAATGTTGGATTTCTAGATAAGAGCTAGAATATACTATGCCTAAAGCCACTAATACGCACAGCATTTTGGGCAAAGAGACATCAGAATAAGCCTGATAGGCTTCTCTGTCCACAGACAATGAAAACCATCACATTGGGGGGTAGAAATAGCCTAAGCTACTCTATCCCTTTGAGATGTAGTTTTTCTTGTCTCAATAAACATACTTGATCTTGAACTTGAACCATCACATTCTAGTTCCATTAGCCTGAGTTCGCGCCTGCGATTATAAAACTACCCCACCTTACTCTGCCGCTCTTTGAAGGTATTTAATGGAAGGTCTCCGTGGCGCAGTGGTAAGACGCTCGCCTGGCGTTCCGTGAGCGCTTAGTCCTGGGTTCGTATCCTGGCCGGGGGAGGATTTACTGGGCGCAAGTCCTTAACTGTAGCCTCTGTTTAACTCGACAGTAAAATGGGTTACTTGGTTGTAACAACGATTCTTGGTGGGGGTCGTATTCCCAACCCGTCCTCTTAAAAATAACGTCACTTTTTGCTCGTATGCGAGCTATGGCCAAATTTGGACGTAATTTGAAATGAAATCGACTCACAAAAGTGACGTTCTGTTCCGTTTTCTATTTGAGTCGTCCGGCGTACGCGCAGAGGTTATGAGAGGACACTTTAAGTTAACGTTTTTCATAACGTTTTGAAACTTATGAGAATTTCCTGCCCACCTAACCTATCAGAGGACCCTTAACTTACTGTTGTTGAAAAAAATCCCAAATTTATTTTCATTTTTTTTCATTTTCAAAATACGTCCAAATTCGGCCATACGGGCAAACGGCCAAAAGCGACGTTCTTTTTAAGAGGACAGGTTGCTATTCCAGGGAACATAGGATTAAGGACTTGCCCGAAACGCTACGCGTACTAGTGGCTGTACAAGAATGTAACAACTCTTGTATACATAAAAAATACAATATCTGCCAGGCTCATAAGAAGGGTGACTCCCTCTCTACCCCACGGTCAGGAGATCTTGCAGTTTGACAATAATAGGTCAGATGCACATCCCATGCGGTTAATTTTCTTAACATTACAATACATCGTATTCAACTCTTATCATCTAAATGCAACATGTACCCCCCTATGGATCTGTGGCACAAGTCACGTGCCACAGATCCATAGGGGGTATATGTATCATGTACAACTCTTTCTTTATCTTTGATATCTATGAGTTTAATTTTTGCATTTTATTATCCTTCAGAAAAAAACAGCTTTGACTAACCTAAAGAACATTTATTTGTTATATATATATATTGGTTTTTATTTGGCAACCCTATATAATTATGGAAAGAGGTAAGGAAAGAGGGAGAAGAGACACCTTGTGTTTGCTCTCAAAGTTATGAGACGGGATAAAGTCGACGGTTGAGTTAACTTGTACCGGTTTCTATTTAATGTTAGGATAGAAGAAATTGGAGGGATGAGGCACCACATGCAATAAATGCCACTAAATTAAAACTGATGTAAGATCTCTTCAGCTGGTTAAAGGGTGAGATGCGTATAGACATGCCCATGTCATAGTTCTAAGTCTATAGTGATTATTAAAATTATGTTTTCAAACTTAGCAAATGATATGTATACTAATACTGACAAGCTGTTTGTTTATTCTAAACCGTTTTTAGTATAAAGTTGTTTGTTTTATAGTTTAAACTGCAATGGTTGTGACATTTATGTCAAAGCAATACACATCGCGGCTTATTTACAAGCGCACATCTAAAAGCCTCGCGTTTGACACCATCGGTATTCTGTAATAATGCTGGCAAGATGTTGTAAACACCTGCACGCCTGAAGCTTCTGATGTCCCACTCAAGACACGCCCAACCACTTGGGCTGGACGGTAGAGCGACGGTCTCGCTTCATGCAGGTCGGCGTTCAATCCCCGTCCAAGTGTTTGAGCACCATTCCTCCCCCCCCCGTCCTATCCCAAATCCTTATCCTGACCTCCTTCAAAGTGTTATATAGTCGTAATGGCTTGGCGCTTTCCCCTTGATAACTCCCTCCCCTCAATCAACACACCTGTAGTAACGTAAGCTGTGTTGGATAACAATTTACAATAATTAAATTGTACTACACATCTACTGAATAATTACTCTATAAGTGAGCAAGTACACAGATAAAAAAGAACGTAAAACCAATAGTGCACAAGCACATATGAAATATCCAAGAAATGAACAGAAGAGACGTTTGAAAATACTCGTACCCTGTACGGGTAATTAACAAGTGGTGTGCTCTAAAAGAGGAAGTGGTGGAAGCCACCTACATCCACAACTTTAAGGCCTGATTCGACAGAGAATTTGAAGGTCAGAGTAATTCAGCTGAAATGTAACAGGTGCAAGACTTGTATGCGGGGCATAAAAAGCGAGACCTCACTCCCCGTAGACACTGATAAATAAGTATAGCCTCACGCCCCAAACCCACCAATCCCCAGTCACCCCCCCCCCTTCTCCCACTATTCATCAACCATCATCCATATGTACCTCTCCCTCCCACGTTTTCCCTCAGAATTCCATTACTTCGTATCTCTTTCCTCTATCGGCTCCCACGTCTCCTAACTCCTATTCCACCACACTCCCACTCCACCCCACTACCAACTCTTCTGCTCTTTCCCATGTTAGTCCCTTTTGGTCACCCAAAACTAGCCAGTATCTCTCCCAAAGATCTGAGGAACTTTCCTCAGCTGGGGAAAAGCTGCCCATTCAGAGGATGGGCAACAATTACGAGTCTGAAGATTTGACAGGCACATGTTGACTGACTATCAAATAAAGAAGATGAATTCAAACGAAAGGCCCTAGATACAAACCTTGATGTAATAGCAATATATCCCCATGATAATCAGATAATGCAATCAGATCAGTGAATTCAGAGAGGAGGGGAGAAATTGGTTGTTTCAGCTACATTATGGCAACATATTCTCTGCAGAAGTTAAATGGTATATATATGATTATAAGATGCAGAGAACAACGTTCCCTATTTGTTAGCAGACCTCGCGGCAATCAGTAATCTTAAAATTTAAACTTATAGATAACTGTTCGACAATAGGAAGTTCATTAATATACAGCAGTTGAACAGAACAATAATCTATATTGTATGTGACACAAACCAGGAATTAAATTTAAATGGTGTTCTTGTGTAAACTGGAACCTGACCATCAAGATTATTGACGGCCACCAGTTACAGCCCCGTCTTGTGTCAGGTAAGTCCACTACGGGTTCACCATATCCCGTGCTACTTGGTTTTTTCTGTTCCGATTAACTGAATCTAAAACAACAAACAACATATTGATAGGGCAAGTGCGACCAACTTCACTTATCGAAAATTAAGTCGTTCACTTATGACAAGGAAAGTCGTTCACTTCACTTATCAATTTAGTTATGATTAAATTCAAGATCAGGCTGTAACGTAAATGAGATAATGATGGCCAAAGACTTCCGTTTTGGCATTTCATATTCATATAGCCTCATACAAGTATTATGAAAATCAATTAAATTAAGATTGAAATACATCAAGCTCAGGAGACAATAATAATTGCTTACATCATACGTATTAATGCTCCGACAATAACAAGATTTATGACATCTTTCACGTACTGATGTAGACGTCTTAAAATTGTAAGCTATCAGACATCATCTGCTCAAACACAGCCGCGTAGACAAATTATCTACGCGGCTTCTCAAACGCAGCCGTAACCTCCGACTTTAAAACATTTAAGAAATTTGCTATTATAAGGATGACACGTTAATATCATATGGTAAACAAACTCATCTTTCAAATTTAGTGCGGTCGACCGCGACATAAACGCCAACATTTAGTCCTTAGCCACACATCAGTTATAAATGAGAGGCTTCAATTTGAGACTTTTAGCATAAGAGGGGTAAATAATTAAATGTTATATTTCTTAATACAGAGTTGTACACAGATTTATACACGACCTAAAAATAAAGCATTATATGTTATTAGCTGTCAACAACAATTGACGCTTCCCAGATTGGCAGGGGTTCAGACCTTATTTCCAAGATGCCAATTGACATTATTTTATAAATAGTTTAAAGAAAATTAAATTGCCTCTGACGAGGCAAAAGCACCTGATCGTCGACAGCAGAGTTGCAAACTACGCGGAAAATAACTAGCTATGCACTTGGGGGAACGTCAGGGGCGTGTCAAGAAGCTGTCGTAACAATTATAAAAGGAAAACTTATATCCTAATGAAGGTCTTTCCCTGTACACTAACTACCTACTGACAGATCACAAATTATCAAACCTAATGTAGATATAATAAAGCCCAATTAGGCTCAGGAATCTGTACACCAGTTGACTGACAGCTGAGAGGCGGGACCAAAGAGTCAAAGCTTAACTCCCTCATAGCACAACTAGGCGAGTACTGCAGCCTTAGTCGTCACACCATAATATTATGATTTTTTTTCAACAAAGTTGATCATACAGCACATTAAAAAGATGAAAATGTTTTAAACGTTCCAACATATCAAGTGAAATAATGATAACTTCCCAGAAAGGTTGTTATATTTTTTTACTTCGTGCATAATTTCTTTCATTCTTTACAATTATTTCTAGTTTCAAGTGAGCTATTTTTTTTTTATTTTGGAATGCCAGGGTCAGCTCTACGCAAGAGGCTTTATTTACCAGACGCAAACTGTTTTGAAAATACTATGGCCGGAGACTTTCGTGTATATTTGGATATACTGCAATGATATCATGGCCATGAATTTAGCAACTGTTTTCTGTCAACAGCCAGATGCATCTTAATAGCAAAATCATTTACTCCGTGATACAAACGCACACAACGAAGAGTCGGTATCGAGGGCGCGCCGCTATTTATTCGCTTTATGGTGTTGAGAGCTAACATTTTTAAGTTTCACAAACTTTAGTTAAATTAATTTAAATAAAATTCGGGTTTTCATTCAGCTTCATGCGCACTACGAGCAGGTGACCGAGGCATCAGTGAATCGTCGTGAGAATGACTCAGCCTGGAGACACCTCCAAAACATACTCGACTAAGTTGGCGTTTAAGCGGATTTGGGCATCTTGGCCGGATTCTCCAGGGCACCCAGGTTAGGCTTCGTCAGATATCAGTGAGACTTGGTGGTGGGACGAGCCGAACATCACTGCTCCTGACGGTGAGTGTGCGAGGTGCCCGACCGATGGCTGCCATAGTCTTTTCTTGGGGGAAAAGAATGGGGGAGGGGTACGGAGTTATTTATGTGACATTGTTATTCAGCTAGAAAGAGTTCCACAGTGAGTGTTTGTAGATAGTATACATAAATAACCACTTGAGAAAACACGAAGTACTGCAGTGAACACAGAGGAAAACGTTCACATTTCAGCGAGGGATTTTAATGGTCTAATGTGAATATACACCATTTTAACTTTTGCATACCTTGGACGAGCTCTGCCCGATATTATTGTGATGGAAGTGTATGATATGCAATGTTCCCTCCTGCAAATTTGGATTTAATATGTTACAAAAATTAGAAAGTAAATTGCTTTGCTAAATGGGAACTGAACAATAAGCTTTAACGACTGCGGAAAACTGTGTATATACTTTGACATATACAATAACGTGAGATACTTCTATCATTGTGACCGCATTTAAGACTAACAAGCTTCTACTCTAAATCTATTAACAAATAAATACAGAAAGCATTATGTATCTGATTGCCCATTGACGCACTATATAAAGCAATATTTAGCATCATATTGCTAAATATTATTTAGAAATAGGATTACTGCATATTATAATACTATTATATCATACTATTTCTGCAGCTCTGTGAAATAGCTTTAATCAGAAATGAAGATAAATCACATTGAGAATAATTACTGAAAACGAATGCAAATAACATTACAACACTGAAGAGCTGAATAAAGAGCAAAAAAAAAACAACGTTAAGAGGAAGAGTGTAGCGGCAGTGAGTGAGGAGGAAGACAAGCGAAGCAGCAACAAAGGAAGACTCACAGTCGGTGGTGGCTCGTACCTGGTCAGCCAGCTATCACGGGGAGCGCTAAGAACGCAGGTAGCAAACCGCGGCCAGATTATTCTCCCTCACAATAGTTACCTGCGCCAAGTTTTCCCTTAGTTGTTATTATCCGTGTCTTGGGCTGGTTCGTACACACCCCAGTCGTTATACAAACACCTTTCTAGATTTTGTTGACTGCAACCCATATCCCAACCTTGCTTTCAATAAAAATTATATTTTTTTAACGAAACATTTTTGGTTCGACTAAGTTTATATATTTAAAGGTGTGCTTACTAACCCCGTCAATCTCCAAAATAACAGTCACCTGGTCAGTCAGTCAAGAAGAAATTGAATGAAATTTGAAATCCCACGATTGGCTGAGAACTTAGTGACTTGTCTGCGTCGAGTTACCACTTCTAAACCGGTGGGTGTTGTGAATTACCCTCGGAAGAACGATGATCAGGACTTGACTAGCTGCCAAACTTTTGACCTTGTGTGGGTGACGTCGTAAGAGTTTGGTGAAGGTAAAGGAATGTACGGTGCAGCGAACCACCTACATGATTCTGATTTATACCCACCTACCCTCAGCTGCCAGTCTTATGTGTAAGTTATATATATATATATATATATATATATATATATATATATATATATATATATATATATATATGGAAGATGCAAACACACCACAGTTTCCACAAAGCTATGGCTGCATTAGCACTAGAAGGTCTTGAGATTAATGTTGTATTTTTGTTCACCATGAACCTGGTTTGAATTGCTATAAATTTGCTGAGGAATGTTTCAGTCCAAAGAACCAAAGCCCCCCCCGCATGATCTGATGTGGAGCAAATTTTTACCAACGTACGCCCGGGTGGTGCTGGGTTTTGGCTGGGGATGGGTATAAAAGAAGCAAGAGCTGAGAAAAGCCTCTAGTCTGCTACAGGCTCAGGTTGCTATCTATCCGGTGTGGGCAGGTATCCACGCGTGTGGGTGCAGGTTAGTTTGCGTGGGTGTTGAGAGTGCTTCTGAACGGTGAGTTGCGCTTGATTTATTAATTCAGAAATTATTAATATTATTTTTAACCCCCTCCAATTTTTTTTTTTGGGGGGGGGAGAGAGGGAAGGGTTGAGTAAATGTAGATGGCCCCGAAATTATGTTTTGTTTAAATGTGCATATTGTTAACATAATGTTTAAGCAACTATCTTCAGTATTCTTATACAGGCGATTTTTGTTTTGGGATGTGACAGTGACGTTGTGATGTGTGTGACAGTGACGATGTGACTGTGGACAATGATGCTGTGACTATGTGACAGTGACGTTGTGACTGTGTGACAGTGACGTGTTTGGACTGTGAGTGACGTTGTGACTGTATGTGAGTGACGTTGTGACTGTGACAATGATGCTGTGACTGTGTGACAGTGACTTTGTGACTGTGACAATGATGCTGTGACTGTGTGACAGTGACGTTGTGACTGTGAGTGACACTGTCTGGCACCTTGTTTCCTCACTGTCTGGCTCCTTGTTTCCTCACTGTCTGGCTCCTTGTTCCCTCACTGTCTGGCTCCTTGTTCCCTCCCTGTCTGGCTCCTTGTTCCC
>WNGS01005680.1:10110597-10126584 GCA_020271785.1 Procambarus virginalis
GTAGACTGAAAAAATATACCCATTTAGAGATCACTACTAAACTCACGCTGCAACAAATGGCAAAACAATCATATTACAAATGATAAAATCTCTAAAATCCTTGTACTGCATCCTTATTTCGCTTCTAGTAGTTAAATGACATATATCAAGACTAATAATAATAAGTAGCAGCTCTTCTATGATTCTGTAATATCAATTATTTAAATTACTTTATATTATTATTCGCTGGTGGTAGTACCTATTGTAAATACATGTTGCAATACAAAAAGTTTGTTATTAGCTGTCAGCATAATTATAAGGTGTGCAGGTTTAATATACTGTAATTGTTAATGGAAAAGTTTAAACTGAGGTCTGAGGTCTCTATTAAGATCTTTTGTGCCCGCTGTAATCTTTTCTGTGCTACCGCTCACAGGTTGAGTATGAAATGCACAAAAACTACTGCCCACACGATGAGTATAGGATGCACAATAAACTACTACTCAAAATGAGTATTGGGTGCACAATAAACTACTACTCAAAATGAGTATTGGGTGCACAATAAACTACTACTCAAAATGAGTATTGGGTGCACAATAAACTACTACTCAAAATGAGTATTGGGTGCACAATAAACTACTACTCAAAATGAGTATTGGGTGCACAATAAACTACTACTCAAAATGAGTATTGGGTGCACAATAAACTACTACTCAAAATGAGTATTGGGTGCACAATAAACTACAACCCACTGGCTGAGTATGCAGTACACAATAATCTAATCTATAGACCATAAGACTAAGAGTGGGTTGACGTGTAGAAACAGTTTTGGCCTCAGCACTAAAAGTAGGAAAACTCACCCTTGCTGGGATTGAATACATGAAAATAAAATTAAGAATTACGGTATTTTATTGCATTTGCAATACAAGTGACTAGTATTATGTTCACTAATGATACACACGTTGAAAGATCTACAAAAATAATCAGTAATATATCCAAAAATTGTATCAGTTAATAAATTCTCAAATATGATAAATACATCAAAATTCTGATCATTCATAAATTAAAAACATAATATTGGTATCCCATTGTTAGAGACTGGAAGCCTATTCGCCTTATCGACGTTTTCCATAGCAAAGAGCAAGGTTGTCCCTTGAACACTCACTGGTATTAAGACCAAGGTTCCTGCCATGGGGGGTTGGTTTAGTGTTGGACTTAAGGCACAGCAAACCTCTTGACGGTCATCGAGGCCGTGGTATACTTGCTAACTGATCAAACATCAAGAATACTTTAGTCCAGAACATAGTCGAGGACTAAAGTAAACTCTCAGTGTATATATATACATTCCGATAAGGAAACACTTATTAGGGGTATACAGGGTCCAAGAAAAGTCCGTTCTCATTGGGAAGATAAATGTACTTACTGATTTTTTTATTACATCAACGAATGCTCAAACTGAGCTCCTTCTACATTCATAAACATATCGTACATAAATAAACTAAATTTGTTTTTCTGTATTAAATAAAATACAATATAAAGATGTCCTTAATTCCCAACAACAACAACCTATCATTAGTAGGGAGAGTCTCACGAATACAGCGATACAATAGTTCACCTTGTTTTGGAGTAATAAATTTAACATGAAATTTTGCCCATATTACTCGCTAGTTAACGAGTGGATATGCCTCCTCTATTTTAGAAACTATATTTGGGAGCATAACATCATACACGTGTTTACTGTTCCTCATTAAAAAACCTTCAACATTACAAATCTGCCTGAGAACAACAGTTGCACATGAATAAAAGTAAGGTGAAATAAAGGCAAGGTCAGTATACTCTGGCATACAGAGTATGCCAGAGTTGATACATGATGTATCAAGTAGCTAACACGTATCCACTCGTTAACTAGCGAGTAATATGGGCAAAATTTCATGTTAAATTTATTACTCCAAAACAAGGTGAACTATTGTATCGCTGTATTCGTGAGACTCTCCCTACTAATGATAGGTTGTTGTTGTTGGGAATTAAGGACATCATTAAAGATGTCCTTAATTCCCAACAACAACAACCTATCATTAGTAGGGAGAGTCTCACGAATACAGCGATACAATAGTTCACCTTGTTTTGGAGTAATAAATTTAACATGAAATTTTGCCCATATTACTCGCTAGTTAACGAGTGGATATGCCTCCTCTATTTTAGAAACTATATTTGGGAGCATAACATCATACACGTGTTTACTGTTCCTCATTAAAAAACCTTCAACATTACAAATCTGCCTGAGAACAACAGTTGCACATGAATAAAAGTAAGGTGAAATAAAGGCAAGGTCAGTATACTCTGGCATACAGAGTATGCCAGAGTTGATACATGATGTATCAAGTAGCTAACACGTATTTTACACAAATAATGCCCTAAAACATTTACACTATTCCTTTTCAAAATGTAACACAAAAGATAGCCAATGACTTACGGCACACAGTCAGTATACTAAATTAGCCCTAAGATTTACTATATTAAGCCTAGGTTAATATATTAAGGTTAATAGGCTAATATATTACCTAGGTTAATATATTATTAATATATAATGATATATTATATTAAGCCTAGGTTAGGTTACGTTTATAGTTACGACATTTAGAATTTGAGTGGTACAAAAAAGTGGACTAAACTGGGCATAACAGCCCATATTTTAAGCAATCCATCCATAGTAACTAAAGGTTCTGCAATTTTGGAAGACGGATTGAAAAAAAGTGAGACTAGGTACACCCGCTCGTTGGGACAAATACGCCGAGTTTACTTATTATTATTTACCTGAATTTACCTGAGGGCAGCTTTCTAGTGACCTCGACAAGGACAGGAAGCCGGCGGCTTGTCAAACGTCCCTCCCCCCCTATTTGTCCTGATGATTTTGTCCAGCGAGTTAGCTCTAGGACTAAATTATACTTGCTGGTTGGTCAGCAAGCCATTGTTGTGCCTTAACAATCCTACATATAGGCCTATATCCCAACACCAAAATATCGTCTACATAAAGATATGCATATTAGGGTATGTGCATAATATATTGAGCATGTGAGCATATATGTATTATAGAAAACGGCAGCGGAGGGTCGACCGGGTCGACTTCAGTGATATCTCCCACACAGCTTCAATACTTGCATCTGTTCTCATCACTTCTGGTGTCCGTGTATGGGATACCGGTGGTGCCCGAGTCCACCTGGTGGTCTCTGTGTCTTGTCTTCTGTCTCTGTCTCTGGCTCCTTGTCTATGTCCGTTTATCGTTTCTGTCTCTCTTGTCTGTCTTTCTGCATGTTCCTTTGTTCCTGTTGAGCTTTCTGTCGCTGTCTTTCTGTGTATGTCTGTCTCTCTCTCTTTCCTTCTCGCGTCTGGCCTTCAACCTCCGACACAGACAGGTGACAGACAGTACAGCTAGGTTCGTTCCGACACATAATCGGGAATGCGGGTTCGAATCCCGGCCGGAACAGAAATGGTTGGGCACGATTCCTATCACCAAATGCCTCTGTTCACCTAGCAGTCAGTAAGTACCCAGAAGTTAGTCAAGATGTATAATTGTGGGATAGCATTTTGGGGAGGATCAGTAGTTCGACCTTGGAGGGGGAAGGGAAGGGAAGGTAATTATTAGGGGAAAGCGCCAAGCCATTACGACTATATAGCGGGGGGGAGGGTGGGGAAGCGACCTCGATATAAGCATAAGCCTAACGTATATATATTATATATATATATATATGTCGTACCTAGTAGCCAGAACGCACTTCTCAGCCTACTATGCAAGGCTGATTTGCCTAATAAGCCAAGTTTTCATGAATTAATAAATTTTCACTAATTTTTTTCTTATGAAATGATAAAGCTACCCATTCATTATGTATGAGGTCAATTTTATTTAATGGAGTTAAAATTAACGTAGATATATAACCGAACCTAACCAACCCTACCTAACCTAACCTAACCTATCTTATAGGTTAGATTAAGGTAGGTAGCCGNTAAGTTTAACCAATAGGAAAAGTCATTTGTGAATTACACTTCATTTTCCATAAACTTTATAAGTACATAAAGGGACCTCTGCAATAGGTTTACAGATCTGATTTACATTACTTGTATGAAGCAAACCTCCATCAAGTATAAAATTGTTTTCTTAAGAGTTTACCTCTTCTTGAATAGTTGTGTCTCCCAGACTTCACCAAAAATCCTTGTTATCGACCGAGGTTCATGATATTCCAACTGGCACCTTGGTACTGCCGGCTCCACCTGTGCTCTCCAGCAGGCCTTGCCCCCCAGGGTGAAAACATAACCCTGGGATAAAAACTTTACAGGACACTGCAGTATTCAGCATGCCGCTCAGCTGTGTCTGACCAGCGCCTAGTGCGCCTTGTATTGTTGCTATAGATTCAGCTACTCTGAACAAGTTCCAAGTAGCACGGGCTATGGTGAGCCCGTAACTTACCTGACACAGGAGCGGGGCAAGAAGCACGGGCTATGGTGAGCCCGTAGTGGACTTACCTGGCACAGGAGCTGGTGCCTTGTAAAATCATTAAACGATTACAAAAACGAACATAACTTGATGGGTCATAGCCACAGCACTCACGTTTATTAATGATGCTCTAAAGTCAGATGTAAACACACATTACTCGACCTGTTTCAGTGTGTAGTAGTGAGTGTCCAGCGGCTACATCATACGAGAACCAGTGGACACACTAAACAGTCTTAAACAATATTATATGGCAGACTGTATATATAAAATAAAATGCGGATATTAAAACACGCAACCATTTATGAGGGAAGCCGTTACGAAACAACGAAGAGTGAGATCTAATCACCGTTGGATTATATAGCCTAGTGTTCCGCGTTTTGTGCAGAGCGCGCATTATATTTCTTCATAAATACCATATAGTTGAAAGAAACTTTAAATATTATAAGCGTCTATCAATTCATCCATGCAGGGTGAGTTAGGCGTACGTCTCCTACAAATCATTAAGGACTAAGAGTTATTGATTACTCCAGCTGTGCACGAAAATATTATTCCATTTCATTAAATTACTGAACGATGATAACGCAAGCGCTCAGCAGAACTATATTTTATTCTCGTACATCTGTTAATATTGCCTGCGTTACTTCACCTAACGCCCCAGTATACAGAAAAATGCATCACTCATTTATAAGCAAAGTATAACTTTCAGCAATTTTGTTTACTAAAAACAGCAGTTACCAGTAATAGTATCGCGAATATTATTACCAAATTGGAGCCACGTACAATATTTGTATTAATATAATAGACACTACACGTTGATCTCTTCAATCAATACCAGAGACTAAACTCAGATTTTTACAATTAACATATATATTTTACACTATGAATGGGAATATATAAACTATTTTGTACACAGTACTAAATACCAGTTATTAGGTGAATGCCATTTTCAATCAAATTAAACTGAGAATACTACAAATGGTTTAATACAGCGAAGATTACTTTCTCACTGATAAATTTATATAAGTTTTTCATTGTTTCCTGAATAAATATTGATTACTGCAATTGTAAACAATGTTAACATAAAAGATTAATGTATTAAGCCATTAAACATATATCTCCTAATGATTACACAACTTATATTAGAAAATGTAAAACAACTTACGCAAAACAAGAATTATTATTTATTATTAACATCTTAAACTTTACACTGAATGAGCAGCTATTTGCAGAAACAAATATAATTTCCATTAACAATATAATTGAACCCTAATTATATATTTATTCTTCAGTGAAACGGAAAAAGCCTAATCCACCATCACCATGTGTGACGAAGATTCAACAGCTCTCGTCTGCGACAATGGTTCCGGCATGGTCAAGGCCGGCTTCGCTGGTGACGACGCTCCCCGCGCCGTCTTCCCCTCCATCGTCGGCCGTCCTCGTCACCAGGGTGTGATGGTCGGTATGGGTCAGAAGGACGCCTACGTCGGTGATGAGGCCCAGAGCAAGAGAGGTATCCTGACCCTCAAATACCCCATCGAGCACGGCATCATCACCAACTGGGACGACATGGAGAAGATCTGGCATCACTCCTTCTACAACGAGCTGCGTGTTGCCCCTGAGGAGTCCCCAGTCCTCCTGACGGAGGCTCCCCTCAACCCCAAGGCCAACCGTGAGAAGATGACACAGATCATGTTCGAGACCTTTAACACCCCCGCCATGTACGTGGCCATCCAGGCCGTGCTGTCCCTGTACGCCTCTGGTCGTACCACAGGTATCGTGCTGGACTCTGGTGATGGTGTTACTCACACTGTCCCCATCTACGAGGGTTATGCTCTTCCCCACGCTATCCTTCGTCTTGACCTGGCTGGCCGTGACTTGACTGCCTACTTGATGAAGATCATGACTGAGCGTGGATATTCCTTCACCACCACAGCTGAACGAGAAATCGTCCGCGATATCAAAGAAAAACTTTGCTATGTCGCCCTCGACTTTGAGAGTGAGATGAATGTTGCCGCAGCATCAACTTCACTCGAGAAGTCCTACGAACTCCCCGACGGTCAGGTTATAACCATCGGTAATGAACGTTTCAGGTGTCCAGAAGCTCTCTTCCAGCCTTCCTTCCTGGGTATGGAATCAGTTGGTATCCACGAGACTGTCTTTAATTCCATCATGAGGTGTGACATTGATATCAGGAAGGACCTGTTCGCCAACAATGTTTTGTCTGGTGGTACCACCATGTACCCTGGTATTGCTGACCGTATGCAGAAGGAAATTACATCACTTGCTCCATCCACCATCAAGATCAAGATCATTGCTCCTCCCGAGCGTAAGTACTCCGTCTGGATTGGTGGCTCCATCCTGGCCTCTCTGTCCACGTTCCAATGCATGTGGATCACCAAGGAGGAATACGAGGAGTCCGGACCTGGCATTGTTCATCGTAAGTGCTTCTAAAGGAACAAGTGATCACACTGGATCATAAAAGAATATTTTGTTTCGTATTTAATCTTTTATCAAAAATATATTTATTTACATACAAATTTTATTGTTTTTCCTTTATAAAAATTACGGAAAATCTGGAAATCATAACATATTAATTATGACCATGTTAACTTAGTATCTCATCGCAGTCTTTGATAGAACCCAACACACACATACGCAACTTTTACCATCAAACCAACGTGAACAATGGCACTCTAAATGACGAAGATTTTACTGGCATTAAAACAACTGTTTAGTTATCTATAATATAATTATACAAATATGGACTAATATTTCAGTAAATATTAATGAGGATCATATATGGTGCTTTACAACTTGCTAAGCGGATAAGAGAAACTGCCTCGTATTTTGCAGGTCTGAGTTCAAACCCTTGATCGAACCCCTACTTGCATGATGACAGGTCAATACGTTACTACACTGTACCATAGTGGTCACACTATACCCAAATGGGCCCAGCCTGCCGGCATACCACCTCCAGCTTTAGTAAGGTAAAGGCTCACATAAATTTAAGTTTATATGACGCGGGGTGTGAAAGAACATCTTGATCACCTGAAGTAAAACCAAGACGATGATAATACAGGATGGGATTTCCTACTTTCTTAGCTCTAATGACACCTTTGACATAAAAACATACGAATTAAAGCAACTGCAGAAAGCTTATTGGTTCATACGAGGTAGTACCTATTTATATCTACCCAAACACATTCCTATATATATATATATATATATATATATATATATATATATATATATATATATATATATATATATATATATATATAGAATTGTTTCTAGATGATGACACTATTGCCAGTGATGTACATGCCCTCTGGAGGACGTCAGCTAAATTCAAGAGCTCTAAGCAAATCTAGGTCTCATTCTTACTGCATCCACGTGTGAAGTAGTCACCTCTCTCACATTACTGAGCAAGTAAAAGATATCCTGCCAGATATCCACATAACTAAGCCAGTGGATTGCATCTTAGATAGCTTCCTTTAACTCTTACATTACTGAGGAAGTAAAATATATGCTGCCAGATATCCACATAACTAAGTCAGTGGACACACAGAGATCACACTAACGTGATGCATCAAACGAATCCTATCCTCGTCACGGCCCTTGTGGATTTGTTCATTTAAGTCAGAGGATTGCATCCTAGATGCAAAAATCTCCCCAGATTGCTTTGCCAGCCTTCCTTTCCTCCTCAGCTTCGAACGATTTTGAAAAAATCCTACCGGAACCCCTTGGTGATTCAGGAAGAAAACAAATCGAGTGGTGTTAGGTCTGGAGACCTTGGAAGTCATTCAAGGAAAAAAATAATCTTAAACACTGATACCTGACTTATCTATCATATGAAACTATGTATAGGATTTAATGGGAACACTCTGTATTTGAGATAGATCCCAATAAAATCTTGCAATTAATAATGTGTCATAGATTAATTATTTAAGCGTTTTTATCTACAATAAAAACACATCCATGTGTAGCATTTTTTTTTATCTATAATAAAAGGACACAAGAAAATGTATATGTATGATAGCATTGTAGGTCAATGCCTCGTCTGTGGTAGAAACTAAACAACAATATACATAATCCATTTCAAACAATTAATACCCAACATGCACCATTGCCACGCTTAATACGACAAGGAGTAAGACGGGACATTTTAATTGCTCTATTTGCAGATTATTTAAATCCATTGTGGACATTATTTTATTTCACTTAAAATTCGATATATAGAAAAAAAATTATTACGATACAAATTCCATTAAACCCTAAAAATCTGGCACGTTTAAAACAGACGAAGAAACTGATTTAATTATTTAAAGTTCCCATATAGAACGTTTATCTTGGCTTTTATAGTAAAGAATCATATAGTAAATATCGTCGAAAAGTAGCAGATGTCCCATCTGTTCGTTTATGCCAATATTTCAGATTGGAAGCAATATCGTTAAAAACATTATATATAGTTCACAAGATATGTCCACTAAGAGAGCTGAAGCCGTCAAGGTACAATTATTCAAACACTCAGAGAAGAAGCAGAAATATCAAAGAAATGCACGAATAAAATCTGAACATAGAAAGCGACATAGCTCACTCTTGCAACCATGACTCGAGATGCCAAGTTTAATCCTTCTTCTGTTTACTGGATGTGACAAGGTGTGCTTAGACTTCAAACTACTTCGTCAAACCCAAAGTCGTTTCCGGATGTAACATTCATTCTTCCACACCCAATACTATTTCGGTCTAGTTTACAATAAAATTTCCCCTAGCATCTGACCTTTGCTGTGAAGGTGTCTCTGATGGGAACATACCTAGAAATACTTTGATGTTTATTCTCCGACCATCGTGTAGACATACACAAATGGTACTACCCTAGCTACCCACGCGTAGGAATCGGATCAAATTGATGCTTCCTACAGCCTAGCCTGGCCCAGAATCGCATACTCAGCAGAGCCTAGGCTGACCCATATCTCCATATTCAGCAGAGCTTGACCCAGAATCCAATACTCATTACAGCCTAGCTTGACTGAGAACCTCATACTCAGTCACTCATACTCAGCACACCTTGTCACATCCAGTAAACAGAAGAAGGATTAAAACTAGCATCTTACCCAGAACCTAATACTCATCACAGCTTACCCTGACTAAGAACACAATACTCATCACAGCCTAGCCTGACGCAAAACCCCATACTCACCACAGCCTAGCCTGATCCAGAACCTTATACTCACCACAACCTAGCTTGACTTAGAACCCCATATACGTATTACAACCTAATCTGATCCACAATCCTATACGCACCACAGCCTTGTTGACGAATAATCCCATACCAATCTAGGCTGACTCACAATCCACAATGCTATACTCACCACAGCCTAGCCAGACTCATAATGCCATACCCAGCATAACCTAGCCTGACCCACAATCCTATTCCCCATACTCACCACAGCCTAGCCACACCTCATGATGTGGTGGAGGCAGACTCTATACACAGTTTCAAATGTAGATTTGATAGAGTCCAGTAGGCTCAAGAATCTGTATACCAGTTGATTGACAGTTGAGAGGCGGAACCAAAGAGCTCAACCCCCGCAAGCACAACTACGTGAGTATAACTAAGTGAGTACACCCACAACTACATGGCCAAACACTGCACCTTGACAAATTTTGGGTGTAAACTGACGCTTTATAAATAGCTTCATGGCACCAGAGAAAAATTGTTGACTTGTCTCTAAGGAACCTCATTTTTTGCCTCTGGTTTTCACTCTTGACTCAATATTACTTTGACGCTGAATTACATCAATTAGCAACGCATGTCAACAAAGCTTTTAAGCTTCTTCGTAATGTAACCACCTTATTACATTCCCCCATCCAACTCAATTACAACTTGTAATCCTGTTATCGTGAATCGTTTAAGTTGGCAACCAGCTATAGGGAAGCCCCAGCATCCGGTATAATCGCCATTGCCCTTCTCTTGGAGTTATTTTTTTGTGTTTCCCCACTGAATAAATGTTTTAAAGGGAAAGCTGAAAAAGAGATAAACATCGAGTTATATATACATACAAAATTACTAGGACCGGGTATGGCCAACGAGTAGAATGGCAAAGAAAAACACCATATTGCAACAACTGACGCCTATTCTTAATATGGCGGAAGTGAAAGGTGGGTATAAAAGGAGGTCTTTGCCCAGACCAACCTTTAGTGTACTTGAGACTCAGGATACGGCGGGACTTCTGTAGGTTGCTCTCTGTGTGTGGGCGGAGAGGGTGGGGCAGCTCATTGTTTACAGAAAACGGGAAGTTGGTCTCCTCAGATGGAAAACACCGCCAATTGGTCAAATCGAACGGAAAGACACCTTAACCAGAAACAACTACATGCTATACTTTGACACTTAGTGGTTCTAAGCTGTCAAATATGTTATTGTCCCTAATACTGTAGAGAAACACTTCAATTTTTTGTGGCAAATAAGAATAAGTTCACTGGTATAATAATTGAAGTAAAAACATATACTGTATAGCTGAAGTAAAATAATATATAATACAAATATATATATATATATATATATATATATATATATATATATATATATATATATATATATATATATATATATATATATCTGTGTCAGATATCTTGATAACTTTAAATTGTAACAGTAGTATAACACTATGACAGTGTATCGCAAGCACAAACAAGAACTAGAGTAGAGTTTTAGTGATCAAGCAACCGCATCCTTCGCTAAAAAATATTCAAGGTAATTTATAACAGGAAGGATCACGCAAAACTCTCCGCAAACATTTGAGTCTATGTAATTCTTATCACACTGCATATCACACAGCTTAACTCCATATTCAACAATGAATCTCTGTATGATATGAACAAGCGGATACATTCATACAAAACAATAGTGATGAGGCTTAATAGACAATTATTTGCAGGCAATGAGTCACAATAACGTGGCTAAAGTATGATGACCAGACCACACACTAGAAGGTGAAGGGACGACGACGTTTCAGTCCGTCCTGGACCATTCTCATGTCGATTGTCTTGATTCTCGACTTGAGAATGGTCCAGGACGGACCGAAACGTCGTCGTCCCTTCGCCTTCTAGTGTGTGGTCTGGTCATCAAACAATTATTTGGTTGAGTAGATCAAGTTTAATAATCTCTCATAAACCAATAATCTAGATATAAACACACGATAATGGTAAATATATTATTTAAATTCAAATTTAAGTAAAAAGAATGCAGTTATTAATTTATTTATTTAATTATTTATATATATACAAGAGTTGTTACATTCTTATACAGCCACTAGCAGGCATAGCGCTTCGAGCAAGACCTTAAGCCTAATTATTTGCCCGGAATACGACCCGCCAAAGCGTTTAACAGCCAAGGTACCCATTCACTGCCGGGTGAACAGAGGCTACAGTTAAGGATTGCACCCGGTTAATCCTCCCCGGTCAGGATGAGAACCCAGGCCAAAGCGATTGTAAAGCGCCGAGTGTCTTACCACTGCGCCACGGGGACTGCAATTAGTACAATGTACTATTTCTATTGTAACACCATTAAATCAGGTTGTCCACGCTGTAAATGAATCTATCAAGATCTATCAAAGTACACAATTGCATTTACCGTATGGGAATAATGTATTGAACATAATAAAAAATATGGAATTTTATTCATGTATATAAACATAATAACTGTATTAAAGGAAGGGAAGGGAACTATCGGGGGAAAGCGCCAAGCCATTATGACTATATGTAAGAAATAAATTTAAAGTAATGTTTGAATCCCTCATATACAAATGTATAATTAATATATAATATTCTTCCAGACCTAGCACCACTCCACCATGTGTGACGACGACGTAAGCCCACTGGTTGTGGACAATGGCTCCGGCATGGTCAAGGCCGGCTTCGCTGGTGACGACGCTCCCCGCGCCGTCTTCCCCTCCATCGTCGGCCGTCCTCGTCACCAGGGTGTGATGGTCGGTATGGGTCAGAAGGACGCCTACGTCGGTGATGAGGCCCAGAGCAAGAGAGGTATCCTGACTCTCAAGTACCCCATCGAGCACGGCATCATCACCAACTGGGACGACATGGAGAAGATCTGGCATCACTCCTTCTACAACGAGCTACGTGTTGCCCCTGAGGAGTCCCCAGTCCTCCTGACGGAGGCTCCCCTCAACCCCAAGGCCAACCGTGAGAAGATGACACAGATCATGTTCGAGACCTTTGCTACACCTGCCATGTATGTGGCCATTCAGGCCGTGCTGTCCCTGTACGCCTCTGGTCGTACCACAGGTATCGTGCTGGACTCCGGTGATGGAGTGTCCCACACTGTCCCCATCTACGAGGGTTATGCTCTTCCCCACGCTATCCTTCGTCTTGACCTGGCTGGCCGGGACTTGACTGCCTATTTGATGAAAATCATGACAGAGAGAGGCTACTCCTTCACCACCACCGCTGAGCGAGAAATCGTTCGAGATATTAAAGAAAAGCTTTGTTACGTTGCTTTAGATTTCGAGAGTGAAATGAACGTTGCCGCAGCCTCCTCATCCCTTGAAAAGTCCTATGAGCTTCCTGATGGTCAGGTCATCACCATCGGCAACGAACGTTTCCGTGCTCCAGAGTCGCTTTTCCAGCCTTCCTTCCTGGGCATGGAATCTGTCGGTATCCATGAGACAGTCTTTAATTCCATCATGAGGTGCGACATTGATATCAGGAAAGACTTATTTGCCAACAATGTTTTGTCTGGTGGTACCACCATGTACCCTGGTATTGCTGACCGCATGCAGAAGGAAATTACAGCTCTGGCTCCCTCCACCATCAAGATCAAGATCATTGCCCCTCCCGAGCGTAAGTACTCCGTCTGGATCGGTGGCTCCATCCTGGCCTCTCTATCCACCTTCCAATCCATGTGGATCACCAAAGAAGAATATGACGAATCTGGGCCTGGTATAGTCCACCGCAAGTGCTTCTAAACTAACAAGTCCTTGAATATTCTTCTAATTTTCCCTTATATTTTTTGTTATGTAACTGGCGAAATACTATACTTATTTTTGATGAATGTCATATATAATAACTGTATTCAAATTATTTTATGTAATTGCAATCTACTGCACTAATATTTGTAATTTTTCGATGCTGCATATCTCTGTAATCTTTGTACGGAATTAATATTTGGTCAATCTTGAACGTTGTTTCTCTTTGTAATTCTTGAACGCTGTTAACTATTGTAATTCGCAACCTTCGCTAGGACACCAATAAATAAAACGTAGGAGTAGGAGCCATCAGCATGTTGTGATTAAGTGGTCTAAGGCGTATGCTTGGAAGCACCCAGTGTGAAAGGTCGAATCCTCCTTAATCCTCCTTTAACTGATGTTCTCTGTTAATAATTGTCAATATTAAGGTTCTAAATGCGAAACTCGAATTTTCAAATGTTTATCATTTAGGAGTATGTGTGAGAATTAGTTTAAAATAGAGCGGAAGAGGGGGTTGAGGTTCTGAAGCTGCAGACCCAGTAATAACCTTATAAGAATTCACCCAAAATTTCAACTTAAAACTTTCTGAGGGTCAATTTTTTTTTTTTTTAGGTGAAAGAACGTGACAGGTTCTATCCCAAATCCCTTATTGATAAACATGCTCGCCCTCAATATGTGAAAATAATAACGAATGAAAATAACCATCACAAAAATTAAACAATCAAATGTAAACAATCGTCATAAAATGGAAATAACAATCAAAATGTAAACAACAATAACAAATGTAAACAATCACAAAACGTAAATATCAATCACCAGACAACTATCAACTGTAAATAATAATGAGTTAAATATCCGTCCCTTATATATATATATACATTATATATATATATATATATATATATATATATATATATATATATTATATATATATATGTCGTACCTAGTAGCCAGAACGCACTTCTCGGCCTACTATGCAAGGCCCGATTTGTCCGAGTGATTTTCTTTATTTTCAATAAATTATTTCCTATTGGTTTATTTTAAGTATTATTATTATATTATATTAAGAACAAAATTTTTGATTTAGTTATGTTAGTTTAGGTTAGGCTAAGAAAGGTTACGTTAGGTTAGATAGGGTTGGTTAGGTTCGGTCATATATCTACGTTAGTTTTAACTCAAATTAAAAAAAAATTGCTCATACAAAATTAAATGAATAGCTTCATCATTTCATAAGAAAAAAATTTGGAAAAATATTAAAAGTGCGGAAAAAAATATATATATATACATATATATATATATATATATATATATATATATATATATATATATATATATATTATAATAATATTATATAAACAATATTAAATTAGAAGAGTACGACAGCTTGCTGAAATCAACACTAGAAAAAGCCCTCAATCTTTCCCTCAGCAACTCGCAGTGGAAACAGGCCTCCCTTCCTGTCAGACTCGGGGGCCTTGGCGTGCGCACAGCAACACAAATTGCTGTACCAGCGTTCCTGTCCTCTTCAGTGGGGTCTGACAACTTGGTGAAGGAAATCCTACCAGAGCACCTAGTTCAACAGGCAGGGGTACATGATCCCAGCTTCACAGACTGCACAACCAAATGGGTCTCTCTCGCAGGACCAGCACCCCAACCACTGCCTTCTGAAGCCCATAAGCAATCCAGCTGGGATCGCCCCATTGCCGACCAAGAAGCTGCGACTTTGCTAGAAGCTGCGACAACACCACATGACACTGCCCGACTTAGAGCAGTAGCAGCTCCCCATGCAGGTGATTTCCTATTAGCAATCCCAATGTCAGCAACCGGCACTCGTCTCACACCGCAGGCCTCCGAATTGCCGTGGCTCTCCGTCTCGCTGCCCCAATCCACACCGAATACAGGTGTATTTGCGGCGAGGCAGAGGCCGACAGGTACGGACGGCATGGCCTTCTCTGCCAAAGGACAGGAGGATGGCATGCAAGACACGGCGAGGTCAATGACATTATTAAGAGAAGCCTTACCACAGCCGGCTGTCCAGCAGAGAGAGAGCCCCGGTACCTAATGTCCCACAACTCTAATGAGCCTGTCGGTCGCCCAGATGGAATCACGGTGAACCCCTGGAAGAATGGTAGACAGTTGGTGTGGGACTACACTTGCGTCTCAACTTTAGCCAATACCTATGTTGACTTCAGTGCTACTCAAGCAGGAGGAGCTGCCAATCACCGGGAAGCGGCCAAGTCACGTAAATACAGAGACCTTGAGCACCACTACAATTTTGTCCCCATTGCCTCAGAGACACTTGGTGCCTGGGTAAAAGTGCTGCTAGCTTTTTGAAGGAGTTGGGGTCTAAGCTAATCGAAACAACTAGAGACCCTAGAGCTGCCAGTTTTCTTTTTCAGCGCCTCAGTGTGGCAATCCAGAGAGGAAATGCTCACTGCATCCATGGTTCCTGCCCGCCATCTGAGGAGCTGGAGGAGCTTTTCAACTTGTGACAAGCAGGCTTGTACCCTGCATGTAATCAATACTGTACTTTTTTGT
>WNGS01005680.1:10139692-10152550 GCA_020271785.1 Procambarus virginalis
CCTGATAATAACCCACGGACGTTATTTGCTACCTGTGAGTTGCTACGTGTAATTTTGTTTATGATACACAACAACAGCAACAATTAACAGCCAGCTGGTGAGCTAAATGCCTATCTCAAAATGAATCTCGGTTGTCAAAGTGACTGTCAGACTAACCCATAAATTTACCAGTTATCTTCGGCGTCGAGTTATTTTCAGTGCTCAGAGGTAGGCAGTGATGGTAATGTAATGTCAGCTGTTTTGTTATGGAAGTGTATCGAATGATGAGTGTGTGTGATCTCTTAACTCACTCCAATATCGATTTGTTTTAAGCATACTTAAAATTAAGTGAATCAGCAGTAAATTTGGATTTGGAACGAGCATAATTCCTAGCGTTTTCCTGGGGGGTATTCCTACCTTATTCCTGTCGATTTCTTGCGTATATATTCCTCATGTATCCCTTATATATTCCTGCAGTATTCCTGGGTATATCCCGTCTGCATCCTCGCACTGTTATTGCTTTGGTGTTTGGTTTAATGAACACACCTTGTTGAGAGGAGGGCTATATGTTAGGCGGAAGATCTCTGGCTGCGTGGAACTGATCATGCTGTGGAAGATCTCTGCGCTACGAGGAAGCTTATCATGCTCTGGAAGATCTCGGTGCCACGAGGAAACTAATCATACGGTGGGAGATCTTTTGAACCACGAGGAAACTAATCGTGCTGTGGAAGATCTATGTCTACGAGCAAACTTATCATGCTTTGGGACGTCTCTTGTGTCACAAGCAAACTAATCATGCTGTGGAGGATCTCTGTGCCACGAGCACACCAATCATACTTTGGAACGTCTTTGTGCCACGAAGAAACTATAATCATGCTGTGGAAGATCTCTGCGCCACGAGAAAACTATCATGCTGTGGAAGATCTCTGCGCCACGAGAAAACTAATCATGCTGTGGAAGATCTCTGCGCCACGAGAAAACTAATCATGCTGTGGAAGATCTCTGCGCCACGAGAAACTAATCATGCTGTGGAAGATCTTGCGCCACGAGAAAACTAATCATGCTGTGGAAGATCTCTGCGCCACGAGAAAACTAATCATGCTGTGGTAAGCAGAAGTTGAATTTGAGTGCATTTTTTTCTGAATGGGCACTCCATGTTTGCTATACGCTAAGGAAAAATGATTTATATTTAAATTATGTAGTTGGTTACGTCTTAACTGCACACACGTGGTCAAGCAGTGAGAAGATATGCCACCTTGGTCTGGTAATGCGGGTCATGCATTTATCTTTCGTGGTCCTTATAAACCGATATACGGTCGCCAAGACCACTCTGGATGGTCTTAGATTGATATGCGGTCGTTAAGAGCACTCTGGTTGGTCTTAGACGTGTGTGTGGTCGTCAAGACCACTCTGGTTGGTCTTAGATTGATGGACGGTCGTTAAGATCACTCTGGTGTCTTAGACTGATATTCGGTCGTCAAGACCACTCTGGATGGTCTTAAACTGATATTCGTCGCCAAGACCACTCTGGATGGTCTTAGACTGATGTTCGTTTGCCAAGACCACTCTGGATGGTCTTAGGCTGATGTGCGGTCGTCAAGACCACTCTGGATGGCCTTAGACTGATGTGCGGTCGCCAAGACCACTCTGGTTGGCCTTAGACGTGTGTGTGGTCGTCAAGACCGCTCTGGTTGGCCTTAGACGTGTGTGTGATCGTCAAGACCACTCTGGTTGGTTTTCGACCTATGTACGGTCGTCAACACCACATTAGCTGGCTATAGTCTTTTCTGTATATTTCTCATAAATTTAAGGGACCTCAGTTGGTTTGGGAATTAACACGTTTTTCCTCCATATTCGCTCTGGTGGCTTCTGGGTGCATATTTAGCACACTGTTTTTTTATATGAATACTTTCATCCATTTGTGTAATTTCACCCATTTGTATACGCTCATCTATAAGTATTTTACGCTCATCTATAAGTATTTTTTCACCCATTTGTATACTTTCATCCATTGTATACTTTCATCAGTTAGTATACTTTCATTCATTTGTATACTTCAGTTATCTACCCTTATACTTCGCATTCGTTGAGAATATAAATTAAACAGTTTTAGTCTCTTTTGTTCATAAGAGAGACGCTCCTACATCATCCAGGGATTAATTTTTGTCATACTTTTTTGCTAACATTTTAGTGAACTTATATTGAACGGTGTTAACACTAAACTACAGTCTGAATGGGGCCTAATAAGGGGAAATATAAAGACGGAGAACAACATAAAACGTCGTATTACTAATGCATCTTATTACGATACATAGCATGCTATTTGTCTTATTTCGAACATTTTCAGCTTGATTTCTTGACCTAAGGTCCCTGCTTAATCATGCGGCCTAACTTCCAATAATGATACTGCTTTATAGCAACTGTTTAGCATACTGATATGTTCTGTTTGACCTAAAAGGTTCACGCTTTGTATATTCAGTTAACCCAAATGGCATATTTAGAAAATCAAACAGTAACTTAATAACTTCGTCATGTGATGTTATGTTATTTACGGTTTCTGTTACTTGGATGTTACATACGACGATCAATGCGTTTCATTTTTTGTTGTTGTGTTCTTCATGCTCAAATAATAATGTTATAGCCTTCAGTGTGAGAATACATATATAAGTGTTCTCCTGAAATCTGTACTTGGGTGTATAGATCAAGAGCTGCACTTTTTAGAACATTTACAATTACAGGATACCTTATCCTTAACTGTTTGGAATTTACGTGTTAATTAGAGTTATAAACAAGGTAGAGTGCAACACTTTTTTGGCCTGCAGTCGATTGGCTTAAATTAAACTAGCTTAATTTTACTTAAATTGGTGATAGTACGAAAAGTCATTAGAAAATAAGTAAATAATTTATTTGCTCCTCAAAAGGATCTCATAACAATTCATTTCAATATATTAGACTTCACGTGTCAATATCGAAAACAAAACAAAAAACAAATACTTGATTGTGTCGTAAAGATAAATATGGATTTTCCTGCAATACTTTACGACGTGGAACAATTTAGAAGCACTTGCGGTGGACGATGCCAGGTCCGGACTCGTCATACTCTTCTTTCGTGATCCACATACACTGGAATGTGGACAGAGAGGCCAGGATGGAGCCACCGATCCAGACGGAGTACTTACGCTCGGGAGGAGCAATGATCTTTATCTTGATGGTGGAGGGAGCCAGAGCTGTGATTTCCTTCTGCATGCGGTCAGCAATACCAGGGTACATGGTGGTACCACCAGACATGACGTTATTTGCAAATAAATCCTTCCTGATATCAATGTCGCACCTCATGATGGAGTTGTAGACGGTTTCGTGGATACCAACAGATTCCATACCCAGGAAGGAAGGCTGGAAGAGAGCTTCTGGACACCTGAAACGTTCATTACCGATGGTTATAACCTGACCGTCGGGGAGTTCGTAGGACTTCTCGAGTGAAGTTGATGCAGCAGCAACATTCATCTCACTCTCAAAGTCGAGGGCGACATAGCAAAGTTTTTCCTTAATATCACGGACGATTTCTCGCTCAGCCGTGGTGGTGAAGGAATATCCACGCTCGGTCATGATCTTCATCAGATAAGCAGTCAAGTCCCGGCCAGCCAGGTCAATACGAAGGATAGCGTGGGGAAGACAGTAGCCTTCGTAGATTGGAACAGTGTGAGTCACTCCATCACCAGAGTCCAGCACGATACCTGTGGTACGACCTGAGGCGTACAGGGACAGCACGGCCTGGATGGCCACGTACATGGCGGGGGTATTGAAGGTCTCGAACATGATCTGTGTCATCTTCTCACGGTTGGCCTTGGGGTTGAGGGGAGCCTCCGTCAGGAGGACTGGGGACTCTTCGGGGGCAACTCGCAACTCGTTGTAGAAGGAGTGATGCCAGATCTTCTCCATGTCGTCCCAGTTGGTGATGATGCCGTGCTCGATGGGGTACTTGAGAGTCAGGATACCTCTCTTGCTCTGGGCCTCATCGCCGACGTAGGCGTCCTTCTGACCCATACCGACCATCACACCCTGGTGACGAGGACGGCCGACGATGGAAGGGAAGACGGCGCGGGGAGCGTCGTCACCAGCGAAGCCGGCCTTTACCATGCCGGACCCATTGTCCACAACCAAAGCATTGGTGTCTTCGTCACACATGGTGGTAATTTAGAATGCCTGTGTGTAATAATTAAGAAAAATAATATTTGTTATCTATGCATATTACATTGATATTTTTGTTTTTCTGTCATGGATATTGCATTTCTATATCAATATTCATAAGAAATGTAAAAAGTTGCCTTCTCGCTAAAGTTGTAATATACGGGTCGAGGTATATTAGGAGACATCTAAGAGACGTCTAAAACGTCTAAGAAGTCTAAGATACATCTTAGACGTCGACATTTACAGTAGGGCTCATTAGGTAACGACTTGGATGATGTCCGGCCATGAAAATAGATTCGCTCTAGAAAGCACTTACAGATTGTCGTAAAATGTGATAAAGAGGCAACCATTACTAGATTATTAAAAATACATCCAGAATAGAAGTGTTAATATATTTTGCTTTGCCATCGATAAATCCTCAATATTTCCTATCGGAAGAAAAGTCTAGTTTGTTATGGAATAACAGGTTTCTCGAGCACGCCTAGCACGCCTTAATGATAATTAGTTGCCACCAATGCTCAAAATATAAATACTTCATATATATATATATATTATGATATTATCAATCTATTCATGTATAATTTCCTTTGATTCACTTTAATTTTAGTCTGGATGACGCCATATCACTATTACAGAGAAGCTCCTATGCAGTTTCTCATTTTTTTACATGCCTGCAAAAAGTTATGCAGATATCTTCCCACTTGAATACTAATCGAATGATTTTTTTACTTTAGATTTAGCGGGTAAAGCGCATCACTTGCTTCTTAAATTGAACCATGACGTTAGCAGAGCTAGGATGCCAACAATCACAGTGACACTTGATCCCTCTTGGTGTTACTGCCTGTCCCAGATTTAATAGTGTATTTAGCTTATTACAAGATGGAACCTTCGTCTTTATAGTTCGTTTTAGAAAGCATTTTTTGTCTTATCTGTTGAATTATAATATTGAATTACATTCTAAATTATGGCCCAGTTTTTAGCTGTATCAAATTCCAGATATGACTAGTTCCAGTTATCTGCTGAAAATACAACTTATGACCAGGTGTGAAGTTTTGAACGTTCTTACGTTAGACTGAAGTATAGCTTATGACTTCAGTTGGGAAGTTTTGAACGCTCTTACGTTAGACTGAAGTATAGCTTATGGCTTCAGTTGGGAAGTTTTGAACGCTCTTACGTGGGATTGTAATTTGAGGATGATAACTGTTAAATGATAACTATATGCTTTGCCATATCTTCTCATTTGTGGTTGTATGTTTTTACTTTCATGTATTTGTTATGGCACATATTGTGTTACAAACTGCAAGTTTGACTCAGTTTTCAAAGTAACATTTTTATATTTTTTGGTCGAATAAACCAGTATGCGAGTTCAGTAATCCAGAGTGTGTACGATTATTAGTAGACAACAGATGACGCTGTTTTCTTCCAGGGATATTCCTGCGCGGGCCCTAAGCCTCTGGCTGGCCCACTAAGTGTTGCGTGTTTCTGTTTTACTTGGGCGGAGTATGAGTATTTATGACTCGTATGGTCGCTTCAGTAAGATTTTGGATGACGCTGTTGACCATAGCGTCAAAAATCCCGGTGCTTTAGTCAAATTAAAAGGACCGTAACATGGATTTTTCCTTGGATTAATGAACATCGGCCTCCGTAGGTTAAGTGAGTTAGCCAGAGTTTTTTTTTAACACAGGGGGTAAAGGAGTTGATGACTGCAGGCCTAGTGGTCTTTCTCCTCACAGCTCATTTTAATACCTACCCAACTATTTTGTTTTAACACTACCGTCAATCGGTTTACAACCACATTCTCAATTACTGATGGCTGAACAATTAAAATAGGTTGCCTAAGAATTCCTTTAATGTAATAATCTTCGTTTGTTAAATCATCACGCATTACGAACTATTATGACAGGTGGGACACTGACGCTCTGTCATAAATTATTATTATTAACATCTTTATTGACAAAATTAATTACAATTTTGCTTAATTTGAGGTTTTCAATTAAGGAAAGCCTCAACCAAGGACAGGATGGGAGTTTCAAGCGGGCTTATGCACCGTGCAACGAGTCTTATAACATTGATCATCGTGACGTGACTCCTCTTAGACTGACATTTAGAATAATATGGCTTCAGACTCTCTAATAAACCCACATATTGGAAGTAAGCTATCTAAACCGAGCCACTTGTTCTCGGCGAGAATTACGTTACGACGGATGCCAAAGATATTGCGCAGGATGACTGACATTTGCTGCTACTTCCAGTTGTGCGGAATGTCCACTAGTTATTTTACATTAATCAACACACAAACAGTAATCAACACACAAGCCTCAGACACAAGGTAGACGTGTCCTGAACCTGAAGTACACTAAGGCTGCGGGGGACGTGATCTCTCTTTTATACCTCGCTGTAGGTCTCCAGGTCAATATAAAACTCTCGTGTTTCTTCCTTAAGAGTCGCATTCTGGGTGTGGGGGGCGGCATGTGTGTGTGTGTGTGCGTGTGTATGGTCTAAATAAATCCTCAAGACTCATCCTCTGCTCACACAGGTCACAAAAGTTATGATCTGATTAATTTAATATTGAAGACCTGCATCCGTGTTTATTTAATGTTTTGTGGGCTGACGCTGGTTATTAAAGTCACCTCCATCGTATCTCTTTGAGTCTTGTGTACCTGGCAATTAGCCGTATACACAAGACGGAAAGTTCCATCGACCGTAGGAGACAGGGGGGTCAACGTGGCTTGTTATATAATCTCATACATTTTGGCTTTAGCATATTAACTTATGCATAGGAGATACTTATCGTGTCTGTTATTTCAATTATAAATTGTCATTACAAATGACTATTTTCGCACGTAAATGTACATATACATAGAATTCATACGTATGTGTACACACACCCACCAGTTGAGAGACGGGACCAAAGAGCCAAAGCTCAACCCCTGCAAGCACAACTAGATGAGTACACACACACACACACAAATGTACAAATGTTTCAAATGTAGATATGATAGGCCTAGTAGGCTCAGGAATCTGTACACCAGTTGATTGACAGTTGAGAGGCGGGACCAAAGAGCCAAAGCTCAACCCCCGCAAGCACAAATAGGTGAGTACACACACACACACACACACACACACACACACACACACACACACACACACACACACACACACACACACACACACACACACACACACACACCTGTCATTAGTAGGACAAAAATAAAGGTCACAGTTGGAAATTACTACAAAAACACGAAGGACGGATCAGAGAAAGTACTTGATCACGAAGTGAATGGTGGATAGTTGGAAAAGTCTGTTGTGCATGTGTCACAACAGCTGGAAATGTCAAGACAACTTCAGGCTACTATCGAGGCCGAACCAGAGTCAGTGAAGCTCCACTCCCGTAACTACCAGTCGTTTTGTCACATACATTTTGCACGAAGAGATGCAAAACAAAAAGGTAACTAATCACAGCATATGTTAGCCTAAATTGGAATACGCAGTTGCAGTATGGTGTTTGTACCTACTTTAAGGCAGGTCAATGTATTCCTGGTATGATGGACATAATGTATGTTAATGTATGCAACTGTTTTATGGTTAGGTAAGGGTAGGTTAGGTTGGGCATGAGTAGAATAGGTTAGGCTAGGGTACATAGGGTAGCCTCTAGGTTAGTTTGAGTTAGGTTATGTTTGGTAAGAATGGGTTAGGTTAGCAATTAGTAGGTTAGATTTGCAATAAGTAGATGAGCTTACCAAAGAGTAGGTCAGGTAACCAATGAGTAGGTTAGGTTACAAGAGTAGGCCGAGTTAACAAAGAGTCGGATATGTTAAAGGATTTGCAGTTTTTTCTATAGTAAACAAAAGTTAGCGCCTTTCGGGCTTGCATGAGACGTCACTGAACATCGTACCCATTCATGTCGCTGTATGAAAAAAAAAGAGCGTGCATCTGGGAATACCCAGCGCATAGGGTCGAAACCTCACCATTCTCCTATGGATTTTCTCATTGATATATCACGGTAATGTGATTTCTCTGTTAAGTCGCTGTATCTATGTTGCTGCACTCATTATGGGCTGAACGCACAGGTCAAGTTATGTTAAGTTATAACTTTAGGTTATATAGTTCTCAAATATTGTAACACTCAATGGTTTATCAAATTTGTACAGTACTGAGCCCAGAGAACTAAGATTTCTTAACGAATTGGGTGAAGTATTGTCAACCGTTTTATTATTATATTATTATTATTATTATTATTATTATTATTATTATTATTATTACCCCGGGTGTGATATTTAAAGTTATATTTGAAAGCATGTGTTTGATCTTAATTGTAAAGTTTGGTATATAAAAAGTCTGTCATTAAAACGACAGGCGTGTGTCTCAACATATGCAAGACCTTTTTCATCTCACTACCTAGAGCTGCCACAATTATTTGTTTGTACAACCTTTGCCAAGCAATTACTGACTGATGCGATAACGTAAACGCTTGTAGGGACGCTCCCCGCTGAGGGGACGCCGGCGGGTCGCAGCCTTGCATCTTCATCTCTATATTCAGGACTCCTGACATGTCCAATTATTGTTGGTTGTTGCAAGCCCCGTTATAGCTGTTGCTGTGTGGTCATTTGGGCTCCTGTGGTGTGTGTGTGTGTGTGACCTAACAGTTCTTACATAATAGATATGACCGAACAAATATGTAGGACAGAGCTTCAACTCTTGTGCCCATAATAATCAACTACCGATTGCCAAACGCCATCCTTCAGGCGCTTTGGTTTTTTGTTTCATATTTGCTTTAGAAAGTGTGTATGGTGGTATCTCCTAGTATTTTACCCTCAAATTGATTTTACTTATTGTCATTTGATGACGTGTTTCTTCACAACCGTCTGGCTCACCTATGTCTAGGTGCATGGTCTCATTCCATGCATAACCTCTACATGCGTTACTGTTTAATCTAAATAATCTGTATTTATCCATTTCATCGATTCCTCTGTGTATTTTATGTCTGGATAATGGCTCAATACAGGAACCAGTCTCGTAATGAACCTGTCTACTTTTTCATATTTTCCTCAGGCTGGGGCTGTATATTTTCCATTGGCCACACATGTTGTATATGGTGTTCTGAATATATTGTAGTCAAGGCTTCTAGGCTGTCCTTGGGTTCATGAGCTTTGCATGTGCTGTTGAAATATTTATTTGATATCCCTTTGCAGATTGGTTGCGAGTTCAGTTACTCTGAAGATCCTTTTCTCTCACGGACTTTGGTAAGTTCCTTTATTTACGTTTTGTTCCTCTGGACTTATTATTTAAGTATTGTTCCTATGGACTTATATCCCTGTACTCCATCCTTATGGTCTCTCATTTCTCAAGATTGAAGTCCAATAGCCATAAATAGAAGGTTCGAACGTACCTTCCATTTATCCAAGTGACACAAAAGCGTTTATTCATCCACTATTTAATTTAAGGGTCTCGTAGAACAGTTGGCTTTGCTTTACACTAACACTCGAGATCCGGGTCCGATTCCAGTCGGGACAGTAATAGTTGGGTACATTTCCTTTCACCTAACGCTTCTGTTTAGCTAGCAGTAAACAGTACCCGTGAGTTAGGGAACTGTGTGTGGTTGCATCCTGGGACATTGTCCTCGGGCAGGCTCGTTAAAGCAGCGGCAGCTGCCCAGAGACACATACATCTATTTTTACGTATTGCGCATTAAAAATAAGTTTGTTCTCATATATATAAGTAGTATATTATATATTAAAATGAATTGTATAGTTAGGCAAGGTGTTTATAGGTTCTGTTTGCGATTATTTGTACTTCAAGGGGCGTGAGTGAAGTATTTACAGAGATGCGATAAGAACAAGGTCGTCAGCGAATCACAGCAATATCCCGATTCGCTGTTATTCCGTCAAAGATCCCGTCAGCAATATCAGGGATCCGACCACTGAACATTGACGTTCTCTCGTTGTGGGTTTTTCTTCTCTTAATGTTGCTGTTTTCTCATTTACCACTTGGCATTCTAGTTTCCATTGTACGTGCTTTCGAATTCCCAGTATATTATATTTGCTTGCCTCCGATGCTAGTTGCTATTTTCTTGTATATAACTCCTGGAGCATACCTGGAGCATACCCGGTGAGGGTTTCGGAAGCTCTTTACTCCCCGAGCCCGGCCCGGGGTTAGACTCGACTTGTGATAACTTGGTCCAACAGGCTGTTGCTTGGAGCGGTTCACAGGCCCACATATCCACTACAGCCTGGTTGGTCCGGCACTTCTTGTAAGAACCTGTTCAAGTGCCTCTTGGATTCAACCACATTTGTTCCGGCAATATTTCTAAATGCTTGCTGGTAGGGTGTTGAATGTTCAGACAGTGTTCTCTGTGCTTGTGGCGCCTCTACTCCTCCTGGTTCTATTCTGCATTTCCTTCCGTACCTTTCGCTCCAGTATGTTGTTATTCTACTGTACAAATTTGGGACCTGGCCCTCCAGTATCTACCTTGTTTGATACATTTTCTCGTATCAATACATTGTTTGATACCTTTCTCGTCTCATTCCAGAGAGTACATTTTGAGAGCTTTAGGACGGTCCCAATAATTTAGATGTTTTGTCATTTCTATGCGTGCCGAACATGTTCTCTATATTCCCTCTATTTCAGAGATCTCTCCTGCTCTGAAAGGGGAAAGTACCGAGCAATACTTATTTGTGTTTCTAACTTCCACCTTTACTGTAATGTCCTACGTTCTTTAATAAATATATATATATATATATATATATATATATATATATATATATATATATATATATATATATATATAGTCTACAAAGCTTTATATATATATATATATATATATATATATATATATATATATATATATATATATATATATAAAGCTTTGTAGACTTTTAAGTTCTGATCTTTCTAAGCTTAGCATCATCAGCAAACATTGATAAAAATTAGCTTATCTCTGTTAGGTTGTTAATGTATATTAGGATCAGGATGGGTCGTACTGTACTCAATACCACTCTTTTGATATCTCTAATCTTATTGTGACTTTATCTCCTTCCTGAAAGGTATTCCTTCACCCAACTTAGCATCGTGTTTATGGATATTTGTGTGTGTGAACGCACGATTCTGCACTCTAATTATACTTAATTCTCCTGTCACTAGATAAGAAAAATCTTATTTTTAAAAATATACCTTTGGGGGACATTTTATTATCACCACTATTTACATTAACATAAGAGACAACAAATAAGAAACAAATTCGCCTTAGGAAAGTAAGACATACATTTATACTATTTAGAAGCACTTGCGATGGACAATTCCAGGGCCGGACTCGTCGTACTCCTCCTTGGTGATCCACATAGCCTGGAAGGTGGAGAGAGAGGCCAGGATGGAGCCACCGATCCATACGGAGTACTTACGCTCGGGAGGAGCAATGATCTTGATCTTGATGGTGGAGGGAGCCAGAGCTGTGATTTCCTTTTGCATGCGGTCAGCAATACCAGGGTACATAGTGGTACCACCAGACAAAACGTTGTTGGCGAAAAGGTCCTTCCTGATATCAATGTCGCACCTCATGATGGAGTTGTAGACGGTCTCATGGATACCGACAGATTCCATACCCAGGAAGGAAGGCTGGAACAAGGACTCTGGGCAACGGAAACGTTCATTACCGATGGTGATGACCTGACCATCAGGAAGTTCGTAGGACTTCTCAAGTGATGAGGAAGCAGCAGCAATGTTCATCTCATTCTCGAAGTCAAGGGCGACGTAGCAAAGTTTTTCCTTGATATCGCGGACGATTTCTCGTTCAGCCGTGGTGGTGAAGGAATAACCACGCTCTGTCATGATCTTCATCAAGTAGGCAGTCAAGTCACGGCCAGCCAGGTCGAGACGAAGGATAGCGTGGGGAAGACAGTAACCTTCGTAGATGGGGACGGTGTGGGTGACACCATCACCAGTATCGAGCACGATACCTGTGGTACGACCTGAGGCGTACAGGGACAGCACGGCCTGGATGGCCACGTACATGGCGGGGGTGTTGAAGGTCTCGAACATGATCTGTGTCATCTTTTCACGGTTGGCCTTGGGGTTGAGGGGAGCCTCCGTCAGGAGGACTGGGGACTCCTCAGGGGCAACACGCAACTCGTTGTAGAAGGAGTGATGCCAGATCTTCTCCATGTCGTCCCAGTTGGTGATGATGCCGTGCTCGATGGGGTACTTGAGAGTCAGGATACCTCTCTTGCTCTGGGCCTCATCACCGACGTAGGCGTCCTTCTGACCCATACCGACCATCACACCCTGGTGACGAGGACGGCCGACGATGGAGGGGAAGACGGCGCGGGGAGCGTCGTCACCGGCGAAGCCGGCCTTGACCATGCCGGAGCCATTGTCCACAACCAATGCAGTTGCCTCGTCGTCACACATTGTGGTTTATGACGTCAGTCTGAAATACATTATTGACATCAATACCGAGCAATAGCTAAAAAAATTTAGGCAAACAAAATTTTAGTAAACATTGTTAGTGTTATGCATTACTTTCTTCCAGCCGTGTTTGAAGGAATTATAAATATGTTTCCTTTCGTCTATTCATCTCGGTAAATATGTCTGTAACAATACGTTGATATAAACTGACCAGCAGAGATGTGATGGTTGTGGTCTATATATGTGTGGGAGGGGCTCTAGTATAGGGTGAGAGGGATTCAGTATGTT
>WNGS01005680.1:10169028-10184028 GCA_020271785.1 Procambarus virginalis
CTTCACTCACGCATGCACGCTCGCTTAAACCTTCACTCACGCATGCACGCTCGCTTAAACCTTCACTCACACATGTACGCTCACTTAAACCTTCACTCACGCATGCACGCTCACTTAAACCTTCACTTACTCATGCACGCTCGCTTAAACCTTCACTCACACATGTACGCTCGCTTAAACCTTCACTCACGCATGCACGCTCACTTAAACCTTCACTTACTCATGCACGCTCGCTTAAACCTTCACTCACACATGTACGCTCGCTTAAACCTTCACTCACGCATGCACGCTCACTTAAACCTTCACTCACGCATGCACGCTCGCTTAAACCTTTACTCACGCATGCACGCTCGCTTAAACCTACACTCACGCATGCACGCTCGCTTAGACCTACACTCACACATGCACGCTCGCTTAGATCTACACTCACGCATGCACAAACCTACACTCACGCATGCACGCTCGCTTAGACCTACACTCACTCATGCACGCTCGCTTAAACCTACACACAAACACACGTCATTGTTACCAAACATATTTTGAAATGTAATTATGTGCTGTTTCAGGATCCATTTATTATTATTATCGTGTATATGTAAATTCAGTTTTTTTTATAAATATAAGTAAATACGTATAAAAGGGTCAAGTATTGTTTATATTTAGGAGGAGGTATGAAGGTTGTTTCAACGAAGGAAGAATTAATACTGAATTATAGATGTTTACAATATAATTAGCGAATGTCATAGCACCCATTGAGAGCAGGAATTTACCAAACAAAAATAAAGACTCGAAAAATGGCCCCAACCACTTGGGCTGGACGGTAGAGCAACGGTCTTGCTTCATACGGGTTGGCGTTCAATCCCCGACCGTCCAAGTGGTTGGGCACCATTCCTCACCCCTCGTTCCATCCCAAACCCTGATCCTGGTCCTTTCCAAGTGTTATTTAGTCGTATTGGCTGATTGATAAAAATTAAGCCACCCAAGAGGTGGCACGGGCATGAATAGCACGTAACGTATTGGCTTGGTGCTTTATCCTGATAGTTCCCTTCTTAGAAACTTCCATAGAAATCCCATCCCTAGAAATTTCCTCCCTCGAAAAATGAGGAGAGCATCCCTATCTCCAACACTTGTCTCTCGCCCGCCGTTCGTCCCATAAACAGGATATATATATGGGTGAAAAAGTTTGATCCGTCATGACTGTATTCCGGGTGCGGGTGCATCCCTAGAAATAGCCGCGGGGTGTATGTGTGTGTGTGTGTGTGGGGGGGGAGGGTTGAAGGGACTGGAGGGGCCCCGTCATTGCCGTACTTGGACATTGGCAGAGGCACGGAGTTCAGAGGTGGGCGGGAGGTGTTCAGAGGGTCACGACCCTACGCAGCCTTTTAGATTAGTTCCGCGGAAGACAGTTATGTCAGCCCCCCCCTACACCTCTTCACTATATGGCTTCAGTATTTCAGATTTTCTCCTCGAGTCTGATATATAATTATTGTTTGAAGATTTGTATAGAAGATAATGTAAGTGTGTGACGCTTTCAGGCTGGCACCTGCTCGTGTACAGGTCATTATCTCCGTGAACTGCTCCTATAACTCGGTTTGTGTGTCTTGAGGCAGCGAGGATGCTGGTGTTGTTGTAGATTTAGCTACTCAGAAGGAAATGTGCATGTAACACAGGCTATAGTGAGCCCGTCAGCGAGGAGGCGTCACGCGCGGACCATATATATACCTCGGGCTGCTATGTGGGTGCGGCCGGTACCCAGCCCACCATACAAATTACTGAACACAGACAATGACTGTGTTTGGAAGCTGTTTAGTTATGAGTTATGTAAGTGCTTTTGGAACACGTGCATTTGGGCACTTATTCCACCACCATACTCGACTTTTTGCTCCACCACCACAGTCGACCTCTTGCCCCACCACCACAGTCGACCTCTTGCCCCACCACCACAGTCGACCTCTTGCTCCACCACCACAGTCGACCTCTTGCCCCACCACCACAGTCGACCTCTTGCTCCACCACCACAGTCGACCTCTTGCCCCACCACCACAGTCGATCTCTTGCCCCACCACCACAGTCGACCTCTTGCTCCACCACCACAGTCGACATCTTGCCCCATTACCACAGTCGACATCTTGCCCCGCCACCACAGTCGACATCTTGCCCCACCACCACAGTCGACATCTTGCCCCACCACCACAGTCGACCTCTTGCCCCACCACCACAGTCGACATCTTACCCCACCACCACAGTCGACCTCTTACCCCACCACCACAGTCGACATCTTACCCCACCATCACAGTCGACCTCTTACCCCATCACCACAGTCGACATCTTGCCCCACCACCACAGTCGACCTCTTACACCACCACCACAGTCGACATCTTGCCCCACCACCACAGTCGACCTCTTACCCCACCACCACAGTCGACATCTTACCCCACCACCACAGTCGACCTCTTACCCCACCACCACAGTCGACATCTTGCCCCACCATCACAGTCGACCTCTTACCCCACCATCACAGTCGACATCTTTCCCCACCACCACAGTCGACATCTTGCCCCATCACCACAGTCGACATCTTGCCCCATCACCACAGTCGACATCTTACCCCACCATCACAGTCGACCTCTTACCCCACCACCGCAGTCGACATCTTTCCCCACCACCACAGTCGACATCTTGCCCCATCACCACAGTCGACATTTTGCTCATCCATCAAAGTTATCTTTGCCATTTACAATGTCTGAAATTAGATTTAAACATATACAGTTGTTCGCAATTATAATATTTAGTTACTCAGCAATCAATTATTTTGATAAAGAAGTGTTTCGTAACTGTTGATAAGTTGAAGCATAATTATTCTACGACAAATTTATTAATCAACGCCCTGGCGTCCCGTGATCTTATAGTGCGATTGTGATAAATTAAGGAAAAATATGTTGTAAACATATAGGGCGCCTTACAGCTGGGTGGACAGCGCTTCGGATTCGTAGTCCTGAGGTTCCGGGTTCGATCCCCGGTGGAGGCGGAGACAAATGGGCAAAATGTTTCTTTTACCCTGATGCCCCCTGTTATCTACCAGTAAATTGGTACCTGGGAGTTCGACAGCTGTTACGGGCTGCTTCCTGGGGGTGGAGGCCTGGTCGAGGACTGGGCCGCGGGGACACTAATCCCCGAAATCATCTCAAGATAACCTCAAGATAAGATTATAATGTTGTGCATCTTGGATTTTGTTCCTGAGTCACTTATCGGTAAGTGGCTGCTGTGGTATCTTGTTCTTCTTTGGTTCTTTTTTTTCACAACTCGATGTTTTACGTTTTTTCCGTTACGGAAAAATACGGCCTAAAATAACTGTTTATGACGTTTATTCGCAGTAAGAACTCTGAAAAATTGGAATTTCTCCCATAAGAACTCTTAACAAACTTCTAAGAACATATTCTCAGAAAATGGTATTTGAAAATACATGAATTTGAAAACAAATAAAAATTCTCTGTAGAGTTTACCTGGAACCCCTGACGTTCCAGCGTCCTCTTCCCTAATTTACCTGGAGCCCCTGACCCTCCAGCGTCCTCTTCCCTAATTTACCTGGAACCCCTGACCCTCCAGCGTCCTCTTCCCTAATTTACCTGGAACCCCTGACCCTCCAGCGTCCTCTTCCCTAGTTTACCTGGAACCCCTGACGTTCCAGCGTCCTCTTCCCTAATTTACCTGGAACCCCTGACGTTCCAGCGTCCTCTTCCCTAATTTACCTGGAACCCCTGACGTTCCAGCGTCCTCTTTTCCCGAAAAAAATGAGGACGCTGGGGAGTCATCCCTACTACGGCCGTTTTCCGTTTAGGCCGTTTTTTCTTGGTAAGATAAACTTAAAGGGAGGCATGTATGGGTTCAAAGTTTACACTACAATGTGGGCGTTCAAGGGTTACTTTAAAACGTAAGCACACAAGAATTCAAAATGTGACACTGAAAATGGTATTGTTGAATACAACGCACGTGCGAGGGCGTGTGGTTGGTGAATGGCGCCTGTTGTGCTCTCACTGGTAAACGTTTAGAAGCTCCTAACATTACTGCTGAAGTAATCGTCTCCAAACATTACTGCTGAAGTAATCGTCTCCAAACATTACTGCTGAAGTTATCGTCTCCAAACATTACTGCTGAAGTAATCGTCTCCAAACATCAGTGCTGAAGTTATCGTCTCCAAACATTACTGCTGAAGTAATCGTCTCCAAACATCAGTGCTGAAGTTATTGTCTCCAAACATTACTGCTGAAGTAATCGTCTCCAAACATCTGTGCTGAAGTAATCGTCTCCAAACATCAGCGTTGAAGTTATCGTTTCCAAACATTACTGCTGAAGTAATCGTTTCCAAACATCAGTGCTGAAGTAATCGTCTCCAAACATCAGCGCTGAAGTTATCGTTTCCAAACATCAGTGCTGAAGTTATCGTTTCCAAACATCAGTGCTGAAGTTATCGTCTCCAACATCAGTGTTGAAGTTATCGTTTCCAAACATCAGTGCTGAAGTTATCGTCTCCAAACATCAGCGTTGAAGTTATCGTTTCCAAACATCAGTGCTGAAGTTATCGTCTCCAACATCAGCGCTGAAGTTATCGTCTCCAAACATTACTGCTGAAGTTATCGTTTCCAAACATCAGAGCTGAAGTTATCGTCTCCAAACATCAGTGCTGAAGTTATCGTCTCCAAACATCAGAGCTGAAGTTATCGTCTCCAAACATCAGAGCTGAAGTTATCGTTTCCAAACATCAGAGCTGAAGTTATCGTCTCCAAACATCAGTGCTGAAGTTATCGTCTCCAAACATCAGTGCTGAAGTTATCGTCTCCAAACATTACTGCTGAAGTTATCGTCTCCAAACATCAGTGCTGAAGTTATCGTCTCCAAACATTACTGCTGAAGTTATCGTCTCCAAACATCAGTGCTGAAGTTATCGTCTCCAAACATCAGTGCTGAAGTTATCGTCTCCAAACATCAGTGCTGAAGTTATCGTCTCCAAACATTACTGCTGAAGTTATCGTCTCCAAACATTACTGCTGAAGTTATCGTCTCCAAACATCAGTGCTGAAGTTATCGTCTCCAAACATCAGTGCTGAAGTTATCGTCTCCAAACATCAGTGCTGAAGTTATCGTCTCCAAACATTACTGCTGAAGTTATCGTCTCCAAACATCAGTGCTGAAGTTATCGTCTCCAAACATTACTGCTGAAGTTATCGTCTCCAAACATCAGTGCTGAAGTTATCGTCTCCAAACATCAGCGCTGAAGTTGTCGTCTCCAAACATTACTGCTGAAGTTATCGTCTCCAAACATCAGTGCTGAAGTTATCGTCTCCAAACATCAGCGCTGAAGTTATCGTCTCCAAACATTACTGCTGAAGTTATCGTCTCCAAACATCAGTGCAGAAGTTATCGTCTCCAAACATCAGTGCTAAAGTTATCGTTTCATGTGACGTGTTTTTCTAGTTTTATTTTAATTTTTTGCATTACTTTCTTTTATTTCGACTGTCAGGATTGTCTTAATATTTTTGGACTAATTATTATAATTATTTTTGTCATTGATGCCTTTTTGTGCTGTTGCTTTTATTAATATTATTTTATATTTTAGTTTTAGTTTTCTATATTTTCGTGACGTGGGTTTCGCGTAGAAGTACACAAGTGGCTGAACCTGCAGGTACAGAACCATGTCGTCATTCCCATATCTGGAAAAACTTAGATACTCCAAATGGAATAATGTTGATGCTTAATCTTGAAACATCTTGATATTCCGAATGGAAATATCTTCGTGTTCCATCTGGAAGCACCCTGATATCCCTTCTGGAAACACCTTCATGTTCCAACTAGAAACACCATGATGATCCATCTGACAACGTTTATCTACAGCATTCAGAAACAGCGTCACAATTCTTCAATAAACAATGCTGATGACCAGATGGTTAGACACGTAACCCACACATCTGTAAATAAAGGATTTGCCGACGTTTCGGTCCGTCCTGGATCATTATCAAATCGTGTAAAGAAAGAGTGGTAGAGAAAGTCAACGTATAAGATAAGAAAGTGAGGGGAAAGCGAGAATATTAAGAAGTAAATCATAGAAGTAATATAAATAAATAAAACTGCAGCAGGCCTAATAGGTAAGAAAAGAATCTTGTCCATTGTTATTGTCTATTGAAAGTGTTATTGGTTGCATATTGCATCAGTTATAACATGTATGGGGTATGGTAAAATCGAGCACAAGACGCTTTGACATCTTGTTCGTTTTCCGAGTGTCAAACCCCAGTGTATTGTAAAGTTAGGATGTGTTAGCCTAGGTTAGGCTGGGTTAGGGGTCTTAAAATCCATCGGTTTACAGTCGTGCGTACGGTGTGACTCTTATTCCTGTGTGTGTTTATCATGGTTTTTACGCTGCTGAGGAAGACGAGATTCAGCGAGGATGTACTTCTGAAGTAGATCTGATGGGACTGAGATACTTATGCTGCTGTGTGTACGCTGTGTAGCCTACCAGGTGATGGGTAGTCTACCAGGTGATGGGTAGTCTACCAGGTGATGGGTAGTCTACCAGGTGATGGGTAGTCTACCAGGTGATGGGTAGTCTACCAGGTGATGGGTAGTCTACCAGGTGATGGGTAGTCTACCAGGTGATGGGTAGTCTACCAGGTGATGGGTAGTCTACCAGGTGATGGGTAGTCTACCAGGTGATGGGTAGTCTGATAGGTGATATGCACTCTACCAGATGATGTGCAGCCTACCGTATGATGTACAGCATTCCAGGGGATGTGCAGCCTACCATATGATGTGCTATCAGGTGATGTGACACAATAATGTACCGTTATCTTATGCGTGGTCGTACTTGCGTATATCTAATATCTTTGGGTGCCTCTCAGTCTTCGTATTTAATCAGAATAAATAAATTGTTTAACAATTCTGATTTCCAAATCCTAGAGCAGACATCTTGGCTATCAAATTATAACTCGGATGTCCATAGCATAAGTCACTAATATTGAGGGGTGACCTTGAGCTGGAGGATGGCCTAGTCGCTCTCGTCAGCTGTGACGTGACTCAAGTGTGACCTTGAAGTGGAGGATGGCATTATCGCTCGCGTCAGCTGGGATACGACTCGAGGGTGACCTTGAGGTGGCGGGAAGCGGCCGTGAGTTCAATGAGTGACTCTTGATCTCATTTCGTCTTCTGTGACCTATTTTCTTCAGGTTTTATTCTCAGTTAGGTATTTTTACCTTCAGTTTCCTCAAAATGTGAATTGACTATTCACTTTTGATATATAAAGAGCGGGATTTACATAAATTTGTCAAACCACAAGTATTGTGAAATTTTGAATTAATATGTTTTGTAAGTCTCACACTTCTGAAATTGTTAAATATCATATATCAAATCACTAATGTTGACAAAACAATAGATACTAAGCACTGCTGTGGGTTTGCCACAGTAACCCGCAGTGTGGGTTTATTGTGTTGTGTTTAGGGTGAAGTATACCTGCATGAGGCAGTGCAGAACAGTGTATGTATTTTCGGATACCATGGAGGCTCAGTCATAAATCTGTATCGGAAGAGTTTTCTTGGTTTACCGTAGACGTAAATAGCTGGCCACATGTTGTAGGGGAGCACAACGTCCTAGAGTGTTTCCAAACAGTAGTTCAGTAAACCATGTCGTTACTACATGGGCACCAAGCAGTAATTGAATAAACTCTGTCAATACTGCATGTGTACAAGTAGTAGTTTAGTAAAAGATCATTATTACAGGACCACCAAGCGGTAGGTCAGTAATCCATGTCTTACTATGGGTACCAAACAGTGATTCAGTATACCATGTCATTACTACATGGGCAGTATGTAGTAATACTGCCCATGTAATTTCCCATTTCCCTTGTGTTATGTTTGTTCTTGATACCACTTTATGAAATGTATTAAACTAATTATAAGACAAACCATTAGGTAATACTTCTCATTACAGAGGCTTAAAATGAAACATGGTTTATACGTTAAATTAATATATATATATATATTATTGTCGTATACGAAGTGCTGAAAAATTGAAAGTAACAAATGAGAAGGGAAGTACAGCAGATGAAAAGAGAGGGCATAGTGCCATATATCATTAAAGAAGGATGGTATATCGATGTTGAAAACATATCCCGTGGCAAAAATAATTGATGTTAAATGATATGAGATTATTAAATAAATATATTGTTTGGAGGAATAGGATGCTATACTTCTTAGAAGCACTTGCGGTGGACGATGCCAGGGCCGGACTCGTCGTACTCCTCCTTGGTGATCCACATGGCCTGGAAGGTGGACAGAGAGGCCAAGATGGAGCCACCGATCCAGACGGAGTACTTACGCTCGGGAGGAGCAATGATCTTGATCTTGATGGTGGAGGGAGCCAGAGCTGTGATTTCCTTTTGCATGCGGTCAGCAATACCAGGGTACATGGTGGTACCACCAGACAAAACGTTGTTTGCGAACAGGTCCTTCCTGATATCAATGTCGCACCTCATGATGGAGTTGTAGACGGTCTCATGGATACCAACAGATTCCATACCCAGGAAGGAAGGCTGGAACAAGGACTCTGGGCAACGGAAACGTTCGTTACCGATGGTGATGACCTGACCATCAGGAAGTTCGTAGGACTTTTCGAGTGAAGATGAAGCAGCAGCCAAATTCATCTCGTTCTCAAAGTCGAGGGCGACATAACAAAGTTTCTCCTTGATATCGCGAACGATTTCTCGTTCAGCCGTGGTGGTGAAGGAATAACCACGCTCTGTCATGATCTTCATCAAGTAGGCAGTCAAGTCACGGCCAGCCAGGTCGAGACGAAGGATAGCGTGGGGAAGACAGTAACCTTCGTAGATGGGGACGGTGTGGGTGACACCATCACCAGTATCGAGCACGATACCTGTGGTACGACCAGAGGCGTACAGGGACAGCACGGCCTGGATGGCCACGTACATGGCGGGGGTGTTGAAGGTCTCGAACATGATCTGTGTCATCTTCTCACGGTTGGCCTTGGGGTTGAGGGGAGCCTCCGTCAGGAGGACTGGGGACTCCTCAGGGGCAACACGCAGCTCGTTGTAGAAGGAGTGATGCCAGATCTTCTCCATGTCGTCCCAGTTGGTGATGATGCCGTGCTCGATGGGGTACTTGAGAGTCAGGATACCTCTCTTGCTCTGGGCCTCATCACCGACGTAGGCGTCCTTCTGACCCATACCGACCATCACACCCTGGTGACGAGGACGGCCGACGATGGAGGGGAAGACGGCGCGGGGAGCGTCGTCACCAGCGAAGCCGGCCTTGACCATGCCGGAGCCATTGTCCACAACCAATGCAGTTGCCTCGTCGTCACACATCGTGGAGTTTTAGTCAGTCTGTTAAGATGAAAAATATAAATGATTAAATCAAATTAAAATTTTTGTATATTATAATTTTCATGTGAAAATAACGTTTCTATAAACTTTAATAAGTTAAATATTTTTTCTGTATTTTTACATATGTATTAATATTTTTTATTGGAAAAAGAATGCACTCTTGTTAACAGCAATGTTACAGTTATGTGGTGTGTATATAATAATGAAATATTTTGGCAATTTGAATTGATTATTAAGTGTTCATTGAGCACTTAGTTGTCAATTTTACATAATCTAAGAGGCTATATTATACCTAATTTAAAAACTATTATTTGCCGGTAAGGATAATATGCCAGTACATAATAAGTAATTACAAATAAACGTTTTCTTATATGAATATGTTATAACTTGAGATATAATATAAATTTGGCCAGTAAGACTTCAAGCGCGAACTATAATATAAAGATCTTCACAGGATAAATTTCTTGAAATCACCCACCACCGCCGACATGACCTCGCTTTGCGGGCCAGCCATGGGCTGAAGATCTGTACCTGGACGGAAATTGATTCCATCCAAGCTTAAAAAATGATACATTCTACCCGGCGATAAGAAGGGGAAACTCGACGTCCATGAGATATAGCATTAACCTGGTCGTCATGACAACACTGTCAGACTAAGATACGTGCTGTAGTCAGGTGGACCTTCTCCTTATACCCTCCTCCCCCCGGGGTTAACGTTGCAATATACGCTCCAGGACTTTATAATGGAGGCTGGTTTCCTGAAAATGTTTTTTTGCGGTAAAAAAAGTTTTTGTTTTGTTTCACTGAGTGTGCAACACGTTGATATTATTGCAATCATTTTTTTCTAATCAGTTCTGTCATATACGTCGGAATTGGTCTTTAGGTCAATACGGTATTTCAGACCTGTTAGAGTCTAGGCCAATGTGGTCTCTGGCTTGTAGACCAGTTTGGTCTCAGACTAGTGTAGTCTCCAGCCTCTGGAGAAGTCTGGAGATTCTCAGACTTCTAGACTAATATGGTGTCAGCCATCTAGACCAATGTAGTCTCAGACCTCTAAACCAATGTAGTTTCAAACCTCGACAAATGTGGTCTTAGGCTTCGAGACCAATGTAGTTAGTCTCAGACCTCTAGAACTGTGTAGTCTCAGATCACTAGACGAATGTAGTCTCAGACCTCTAGATCAAAGTACTTTCAGACCTCTAATGTGGTCTCAACCTTCTAGACCAATGCAGTCTCAGACCTCAAGCCCTAAAGTAGTCACAGACCTCAAGACCAGGTTGGTATATCAGCTTGAAATAAAGGACTCTGCAAGGAAACAATTGGCGAAAATCAATCACGTTGACAAGAAAATAATAAACTTTAAACGTATAATATTTTCCTAATCCTATTGTAATTTTCGTGGAAGCGAAAGGTTTCCATTTCTTGAAAACCGGTTCGATGGGCATTGAAATAAAATATTACAAAATCATGTACCTTAAACACGCTTGAACGAATATATATATATGTCACATGACGACTGCTCCCTTCCTAGAGCAGTATTTAAAGCTCACTATGACAACACCTACTGGTGGTCAGATTGCTTATTTTATTATGTTTGTATCTTCGTAATTAAAAATTGAACATTATTGCTGACAGGTGGTAAAACGTTGCCTCTTATTACACTGTCATCCATTTGGATAAATTATGAACTACGTAAAAAAAGTCAAATAATATGTGGATATCAATTAGTTTGTGAATAGGGGCGCGTCAGTTGACTGTGTGGGCGTCCTATATGTGTACTTAGGTATCCCCTTCACGTCTCAAGCTGAACACCAAGGCTCCATTCTCCGTCACGTGTATTCCTTAGGGTATGTCCTGCTTACTCCTCCCTTGATACCTAATCGCCATTTTGAATCATAGTGCATATTACACATCTGAGTACAAGGTTGTGTATATATATTTAGGCGGAACATTGGCAGAGTGCTCCTGTCATGCTTGATGGTTGCGGCTAATGAGAGCCAGGCGTAAGGCTTTAATAAGATCTGTGGCATGCTTAAGACAACTCCAACCGTGAAGCTGTAATAAGACCTGTCGCAAGCTTAGGGCTATACCAGGCGTAAAGCTGGGATAAGATCTGCGGGAAGCTTAGGGTTTCGCCACAAGTAAAGCTGGTATATAAGACTTGTAAAATGCTTAGGGCTACGCCAAGCGTAAAACGTTATTAAGACCTGTGGAATTCTTAGGGATCCGCCAGGCGTAAGATTTAACAAGACCTTTGGCATGGTTGTGACTGCGCCATAAATAATGCTGTAGTAAGACTTAGAAAATGTTTAAATAAGGCTTGTTCATTGTCATGTATTCACTGTATAATCAGTATATCAGGCAATTAATTTATCTTAAATATGCTGCAGTATTTTTTTCTCGATTATTTTAGCACTAAGAACACATTTAGGGAAGGAATCAGTAAAATCATTAATATGATCTATGGTAACGCCGGCTAACAAGGGATATATACACAAAGAAGTGTAACCCGCTTATCGATGTATATACAGCATTTAATTTAGTCCTGAACTAAGTTCAGGACTAGAGTATTCTTGCTGGTTGGTCATTAAGCAGTTATAGTGACCTTGGTAACCCTCCAGAGGTTGATAGGCCTTAAGAGCAACACCAAACCAAGGCCGTCCGTTTTCCATGAAGTTAATCTTTCATTCCAACTTTTTTCCTTCCAAGATGTGAGGGATAGCCACATTCAGGAGTTTTGCTACGATAATTTCAACATGTGACCTCCGCACCGTGGAGTGCTAAAGGCTCCAGCACCACCTGAAGCGTTTAACACCGAGAATTACGACAGAAGCACGTACACAGGTCTTGACGTATCCTGAGTCTGAAGTACACTGAGGGGTGGTGTGTGCATGAAGGCCCTTATATACCCACCTTGCGCTTCCGCAGTAAGTTGTGAGGGGTATGGTTGACTCATTAATCTGGCATGTGCTGGACTACAGGTAGAACGTCACATATGGGCGAAAATATCAGCCAAGGTTGATTATACATTTAAGTGATGGCTCAGAAGGGTATATTAGTTCTGCTTGGCAGCCCTTGATATGGGTGGAAAAGGGGCTGTCAGAATGGCATTCTCCATAGCGCCAAAAACGCCGCTACAGGAGTGATATGCCGTATTCTTTTCATATGAGCTGATGAGTCCCAGCTGAGACTTGACAGGAGGATTTCTATAGTCTTTCAACAAATATAACGATCATTGCTGGAACGCAGTAATGTTCATTCCTTTTATGGACGTTGGATACATACTTTGGCTAACACAAACAAAAGGGTAATTTTAGTGCCTAACCGTCTGTTAGTGCAGCGGGGCCACGGATCCTCAGGAGGAACGTAAACAGTTTCCTTTATGCTAGTGGTAAACTCTGCTAAATATACAAAGTTGTTAAGACAATTATTGAACAGCCATATATATTTCAGGGGTTTCCTTTAAACTTTAATGTGTCTAATATGTAAAATGATTTTAAAATAAGCAAATTATTGTGAAAAGTATTGCTGATTTTGAACATATATTGTGCGTGTCAGGTTATGTAAGACGAAAAACACCTGAAATATGCGAAATATCATGGAAACACGTTAAGCATGGGAACGAAATACCGGTAATATACGAAAAACGAAACATTATGAACACCTGCGGTACACCTTGTCATTTTTCTGTTTGTTTTTGACCTACCAGTCCTCGTTGATGCAACCACTGCATAGGCAACACTGGAAGACATTTCGTGGCAAAAGTGTTCCAGCCATGGAACAGCACTGGTAAATGTATGCTGTTCCAGCTCTAGAACAGCACTATTAAATGTAGATTGTTCCAGTCTTGGAACAACACATGCATATGTAAGCTGTTCCAGCTCTGTAACATTGGTAAATGTAGGTTATTCTAGTCCTGGAACAGCAAATGTAAGGTGTTCCTGTCCTGGAACAATAGTAAATGTAAGGTGTTACATCCTGGAACAACACTGGTGATTTTATGGTGCTCCAGCCCTGGAACATTAGTCAATGTAGGGCGTTCCAGCACTGGTAAATGTAGGGTGTTCTAACCCGAAACACCATTTTTAAACGTTGGGCGTTCCAGTCCTGGAACAACACTGGTAAACAAACAACACTGGTAAACAAAGGGTGTTCCAGCCCTGGCACAACATTGCTAAATATAGAATGTTCCAGCCTGGAACAACACAAGCAAGTATAAATTTTTAGCACTGGAACAATACTGGCAAATCCTATCCACCTCTGGAACATATATATATATATATATATATATATATATATATATATATATATATATATATATATATATATATATATATATATATATATATATATATATAATATATATATACGAACGTATTTGGAAAAAGACTTCTGAATCTCTTCGTTATAAATATACTGGATATGTTGCTGATAGCCATAACCGCACTAGCTGGCCTAGTAAGCAAGGCCCTATTTGCCTAACAGGCAGAGTGATTTTTATTATTTGTAAATCTTCCCAAATTGATTCATTCCTAACAAAATTAATATATTAGGATCATGGATTACTGACTTAGTTAAGTTAGGTAAGGTAAGTAAGATAAGGTAAAGTAGGTAGGTTAAGTTAAGTTGGGGCTAGTGGATAAATAAATTAGTTTTGACTCAGAAAATTCCAGTCAAATGTAATATAACTAAAAAGTTCATTCCACAGTACCCATGTTTACTAAACAGAACCATTGTCATTGTATCCTTCACTTCACACGACATTCATCACTGTAAAGCAGCTTCACTAGACACAACCTTCAACACCCACGAACATTTGCTTCACCATTACACCACACTAGCATCTGTCATCATTATTGTTAAGTATCATTATTACCCGCTTGTCATACCATCCCTCGTCTTTTATTTTGACTTTGCTCTATTTTAACATTTTAAGTTACAATTTCTAGATTTCAATGAGTGGTTTAAGGTTGTAAATCTTTTGAAGTACCACAGCGTCCGACAGGAACCGGGGCACAGCCAGCGCTTTCCCTCTGGATCGCTACACTGAGACTATGAAACTGGAAAATGGCTGCCCTTGGGTACATCTCTGGAAGGGTCATGAGCCAAGAACCTAATTCTCTGAGAAAACACACTTGCTCTAGGAGGCGAATGGTTTCAGATGAAATTGGAACAACTATGTACCAATGTCCCATTTGCTTGTACTTGTTAGATTTAACTGCTTTCCTATGGTTGGCCGCGCCACATGCCTGACCAACACTGCAGGAGATGCCAGCGGTGTTCCATTCTTCAACTCATCTCCTATAATGATATTACCTGTAGCAACTATTTGGCCGAAGGTACAATATGGAATGTTGCAGCCAATAATGCTCCTGTTAATTTTGTAGAGGGCATTAAAAAAGACAACTGCCAAACTTAAACATTCCTAGGCCTAGCATATCATATGCACTATATTAATTAGGCCTAAGAAAGTGTATATTAAGCCTAGGATTACTTTGACAGGATAAATTTTGGAAATGTAGGTTCTTTAGTTACTTTTCCATTTTTTAGAATATCACTTGGGTTAATTCAGTAATACAAATGATAACTTTTGGGGGCGTCCAACAACATATTTT
>WNGS01005680.1:10186887-10229387 GCA_020271785.1 Procambarus virginalis
TATATTGTGATACCATTTTGGCCATGTATAGGACTGTCAGGGTTTTGGGTAAGAAGAAATCGAGGTTCTCACTCTGTTGGGCACTGTGCTGTGACACGGCTCCTCTTGATGTTATTTATTTTACTGTGTCTTCCATGCAAGCCACTTGGAGCTTTTGACCAAGTGCTGCATGGAGGAAGCACTTGGTCCTTGGTCGTTGACTTGCATGGTGCAGACCATGCAAGCATATTGGTCATCTGTTGCACATACGGCCTTGTACTTTGAATAAATTGAGGGACGCAAGGCAGCAGAACCACTGCCAATATGGAAGGTCTCTGGGTCTAGACCGGTGCCTGTTGCTGAGCCAGGACTACTTAAAGAAGTCCCTCCTGCATGGGGGACACCCACAGCTCAAAGGCGAGCAATTTTTCTGTTGTGACTTGCAGCACGGAGCAAGGCCTCAGCTCGTCTTCACCACCACTTGGGCTGCCCCAGCTGGCGACTGCTTGTTTTGTTTTTTTGGCTCGGATCTATCTGGGGCAAGAGCGTGCAAGAGTATCCCACTGATTGGGCAACATTTAACTGAAGGCAAGGGTCCCTTCCCAAATCCAGAATGTAATCACTCCTATATATAGAACTTTTCCTAGACCAACTATCTATATCAGTATATTCACTATATATTATATAATATAATAAAAATTTATATATATATATGTTTATATATATATATATATATATGCAATTGACGATCACAAAACACTGATCATTTTATGCGGAAAATCCACAGAGGAAAAATGAAAGGAGGTAACGTTTTCGGACTTGGTTAAGCCTTTGTCAAACCAGAACTGACATTCTGGTCATGTCAGTCTGGTTTGACAAAGGCTTTAACAAGTCGGAAACGTTACCTCCTTTCATTTTTTCTCTGTGGATTTTCCGCATATATATATATATAAATATAAATAGACACATTTGGGAAGGGAGTAGAAAAAATAAAGTTTTCGACGTGCATTTAACACTTTTAATGGGTCTTATGCATATTGCAAAATTATGACTTAGTATCCTTGGAAGCAAAGGGAATGGGAAATCAAAAGTAAAAACAAACAATATATATATATATATATATATATATATATATATATATTATATATATATATATATGTATATATATATATGTATATAATATATATATATATATATATATATATATATATATATATATGTATATATTATGTATATATATATATATATATATATATATATATATATATATATATATATATATATATATATATACACACACACACACACACACAAGACATGTGAGTTGATGTGAGGAGGGGTCATTACGACGGGCCGAGAGCACATGGTAATCTGGTCACGTACATAATGTTTTGCCTGGCAGGAGGAGGGGGGTGTACACTGGCAATTTCTCTTGTGATCGTATTTCGTATTAAATTCGTAAAAATTTAATACGAAATTAATTGTCGTATAAAATACGAATAATTTTTCGTATTAAAAAAATAGAATTTCCTAACATTTTCTCCTGTTGGAAAATGTTAGGTCGAGATAGGAGAAACATAGGAGTTCCTGGCTGGTGATATATTCTCATTCTAGTGCATGTTTTACCATGGATGAGAATGGTAAATCTGACATGTTAAATCACCTTTTGTCGTAGTATCTGTCATTATGTTCATGATGCTGGTCATTATCTCTCTGCTGAGATAGTCCAGCCCTTCCTCTAGAGTTGCCACAACGGCCAGAGAATTATGTACTAAACACCCAAACCTAACCTAACTGTTTTACTCGTGCATAGAAAACGTGAAGGTCTGCGAGCCGTTATAATTTATAGTATAATATATTTTGGCAGTTTGGGATTTTAACTTCAAAATGTGAAATCGAGAGAACAGGTTGGCGGATCTGGTTCTGGAGCGTTGTTGTTTGTGTGTTGTCATGCACTCAGTCAAGACGCTCTGCCAGTATATTGAGAGGGTTCAGGCTGACAGTCTTCAAGTGAGCATGTGACAGCATTAACATCATTCGTCTCTTTCAAGGCAAGAGAGCGTGCTGACAGAGAGCACGGTGGAGTAGTGGGAGGGAGAGAAGAGGGAGGAGAGTGTATTGATACAGGGAGAATGGGGGGTGGGGAGGATGAGCTGAAGGGAGAGAGGAGGGTTTAGATACGGACCTCAGCGTCCTTTCCCTACTTGGGCATTGGCAGAGGCGCGGGTGGAGGCAGGCGGAGAGGGCATGTGACCTCAACCTCTTAGTTTCTCGCGAATTTTGATATCAGTACTAAGTCATGTGATCCTGCACACAGACCCCCGCTATCACCTCACCAGACGGCAGACACGCATGGCATGCCTCGTCATGGCACCGTGTATAAATAGAGAAGAAAAGTATCCCGAAGGAAACTTGGTATCTACGAGCCAAGTGCCCACCTCAAAGAGTGTTATGGTTGGCAGCTGCACTAGTAAACGCTACCGTCCCTCGTCATAAAACATTACTTCACCTGGACCTAAGTAGAACTTCGTTTGAGATATTGTTATCTGGTGCCCTGGCAGTGTGGATTAAAGTTATCTGGTGCCCTGGCAGTGTGGATTAGAGTTATCTGGTGCCCTGGCAGTGTGGATTAGAGTTATCTGGTGCCCTGGCAGTGTGGATTAGAGTTTGTGTGGGTAATATCATCCTGTGTTGGCAGGTGCTGTATATTTTACTAATGTTATTGTTATTGTATTTTTAGGAGCGAGAAGTTTTGTTCGTATTCATTTTCATAATAAAAATGAAAATGAATAGTAAAACATTATCTTGTGTTATTTTCTGTTATGGATTTGTTCTAGTTAACACATCAATTAACAGTTATTAGGGAATTCAATAAAGACAAGAAGACTAAATAAATAATATAGTTCCACTTTACTGTCAAATCATAAGTTATTGTCACGTCATAAATTAAAGAAGTTAATTGTTCAAGAAGTGGATCACTTAACATTTTTCCTTCGTTGCTCTGTTATTCTTTCTTTTAATTGCTATATTTACTTTGTACTGTGTGTTTGCTCCTCCACTAGGACTGCTTGCGTTGCATATTCTGCTCCTATTTTAACAAGCTCAAAATTATCATGTTAATCGCTTGTATATTCATTATTCTTGACTGTTTAAAACGACCTCCTTCATTATTCCACTTTTCTTCCCTTCATCGGACAGGAGTGTCGTTTCTACTCTATCCCTTTCCTTTGTTGTCTCTTAGTCATTCAAAATTATGTTCGTTCTTTCCAGTTTAAAATATCTTAATATTTTGTTTACACCAGATACCCTTGGTCGAGGCTGTATTGTGTTGACTAAGTGTGACACTCGTCAACATGTCTTGTTGCTCCCACGAGGCTTGTGGGAAGCTCCTCTTGTGTCGGTACTCTGTGCTCTGCATCATTCACAACATTAAACTCGTGGGGGTTCTTTCTTCTGTGGTTAGGTTATGGACAAATGTGGAATAATATAAGTCTTGTGATCGATCCTGTCTCCTTTTATGTTAATTCTCTCTATATGTTCTACTAATCTTTTCTTTTGTATTTATTTATGTACTTTGCTGGGGATGCTGGTCAATGTACTTATTGTCTCCACTCTTGTATACTAGTACCATTGCCATTTTCCAGCTACTGGGCAACTCCCACCTTGCACGTGAATCATTTAACATAAGTGCTAGAATTCAAATGAAGGCCTGTGCAACTTCTTTCAAAATCCAGTATAATACGTTGTTTGATACTGTCGCTTTCGTTTGCTCTAGTAACTCTAGCTGTCTCATTACTTCCTCTGCTGTTATCTCAACAGGTGTTAGCCTCACCTTTAAGATCCTTGCCTCTCAACACTAAGAACTGTTCCGGCTGTGGAGAGGCTTTGGTTGCATTTCGGTTTTGACTGTAATATGATTTCATTGCGCTTTTCCTGATACTCTTATGTATTTTTTTCTTGTTTGTAGCTTTGTTGCTCTTCCTTCCCTCAAAACATTGTAAGTCTTGCTTAAGTTTTGCTATTTTTCCTGTAACATGATACGCCTTTGGCATGGCCATTTGAACCAAGTTTTTTCTAGCTTACCCCTTCCTCTATATCCTCTAATGATGGTATGTATATCTTCTCATCCCATGTACATTCCCCAAGAGTGTGGTATTATGGGAGAGGGATAGGGGGGGGGGCGCTCCCCTCACGACCCCCGCTCTAGTCGTGGGGTGAGTGATGGCAAGCAAGCAGGTGAAGGGGAACTTTCTCAGATTTCTAATTAAAAGATATTTGGGATTTTATGAGGCAGCGATATTTGAGAAAATTTAAATATGCTAGCTTATTTTTTTTCAGATGTGAAGTTTAATAGAAATTTAGTATTTCTTGAGAGGTTTATAAAATGGACGATAAGATGAAACGGTCAGTATGAAAAAAAAACTCAGCTTTACTTGAGAAACAAAAACAGCTTGGTAAGACTGACGAAAAAGTGCATCGAAACTGATGCAAGAGAAATTGAATTTACAAGGAGGTGAACTGCTTCCTGTCTTATGATATCCATCACAAGATGAAGGAGACAGGAGGGAGTGGCGCCTCAGGATTGGTCTAGCAGGTGTTGAGCAACATGAGATGCTCTCGGATCAGAATTTAGAATTAGGATTTATGCAGGAAATACCATATTTGGGGAAGATGAAATTATGCCGCGTTTGTTGACCTGTAGTTTGCTTCCGGTGTTTAGTTTAACTTATCTGCAAGCGCCATCAATAGGTCTCCCTGGTGATGGGTTGGTTTGGCCTTCGAATATTTGATTTTTTTCTATGGGGTTTTCTTGCATTACTTTAAGAACGATTCGTTATATTACATTGAAAATTAAAATACTAGTGTTTGATTCAGGCATTGTGGTTCCAATTCAAATTCAGCATTGTAGCCCCAAGGGAACTATATATTGTCTTTCTTGGTTTCCGTATGATTTCAGAGAGCCTCATGATATTGACTTTAAACCAGCAACATTTATGCTTACATTTAGCACAATTTGTTTTTCTTCCACTAGGTTACCACGTGATAACTAGAGAAATCCTCAGGGTTTTGACTTGAAACATACAACAGTATGGGTGATAATAAAACTAGTCACCTCAGTGCTCCAACTGATTTTCACATTAGAGGAATTTTTAGGTCCCCCCCCTTCCGTTAATGTAGTATCCATTTTCTTTTGGCTTGCCACTCCCCTTCTTTATATTTTATTTTGCTTTGTTTTATATTTTAAAGTTCATAAGCTACACGTTGGTTACTGCAATGAAAGTTAAAATGTTATGGATCTCGTGGAGGTTCTCAATGTCCAGATAGGAACCTAGACGACAGAACGTGTTTCCCCTCTGGATCGCTACACTGAAGCCCTCAAATAAGAAAATGACAGCTCTTGGGTGTCTGGTAGTGTCACCCTGGCTGACACCTATATACCCTTCGGTGTTGATCAGGCTTGTGGTGCAGGAGTGACTAGAACTCGATTCTGTGATAATGTTTGTCACCCCTGCCCTTGCACCACATGCATGATCAGCACCGAAGGTTATATAGGTGTCAGCCAGGGTGGATACACGTGTTGTTCCATACTAGCTGTTTACCCCCTCTTCCAGCTATTGTGATACCATCTGGACGAAGCACAGGATTGCCTCGGTTTTGGGCCATTAGGTGAGGTTGCTGAAGCAAGGCTCCTCTTGATGTCATTAGCTTCATTGTGTGCGGCCCATGCAATTTTTATTGGTCAGCTACCACCCAGTTGCAAGTACACTTGCATTCAGTGTGAATTTGGGGTATACAGGCGGAGGGCCACTGCTATATGGAGGATCTTTGGATCTAGACACATGCCTGTTCCAGGCATAGGTACTGCCAAAAAGTTCCATCTATGGGGGAGAATCCACTGCTCTAAGGAAAGCTTTCTTATATTGTGATGTTGCAGCATAGAACAATGCATCGGTTATTTTCCCCACCACTAGGCTGTATCAGCTGGACTTGTGTTTTATGCTTTGATCTGGTTTGGATGCTGGGGCTGCATGGGCATCCCACTGATTCGGCCATTCAATGAAAGCAGGATCGTATATCCCTGCCGAATCACCCAGAGGTTCTGCTAGGATTTCTTTTACAATGTCGTTTGATGCAGAGGAAGAAAGGAAGTCATGTAGGGCGATCTGGGAGGATGTGCAGACACAAAGCACACCAGGTCTGATGAGGAAGGGTTGCGTGTTCCTACTGTGAGCCGTCCACTTGGAGTGTGAGGACTTTTTCTAGCATGGACTTCAAAAGGGTTTCACATTCACTTAACTAAGCGCTGCTGCGGAATGGATAACACCTCAGAAAGTTAGCTTAGTTAGAAACAGGCATCTTGCGAGAAAGTAGAGAGCATCATGGGCATCGATTTTGTCAATCCTGTAATGCATCCTCCTTAAGTCGGTGAATGTTTTCATCCAGGACTTTCTCGATTGCATGCAAGCCAATGGAGGTACCCAGGAGGGTTCAGTTTGCTGGCTCAATAACGAGAATGTCTGGCAGAAGAGTCTTTATAATACTGTATATAAATTAAAACAGATTAAAGAAATGGAAGTGAGATGTTTATGAAATGTGACTTGAGCACTCAGTCATTTTCTTAATTTGTCTGTATCGCTGTAAAAAATATTTGTTTTAATACTAAAAGTACTACTAATTAGAAGAACATATGAATTGTTTTATCTATTTAAAATAAATTGCATTTATGATTGAACAAGAGTTTTAGGGCCAAGGATAGGCTAACTTCCAACTTGTAAATCCACTCTACTCTCCGGCTGACATACCAAACATACATTGCTAGAAGTGTTATCTGGCTGCGTAAAGACAAATTTTATTTTGTGACTCATTAAAATAGAAGAGAGTGTCAGTGATTGGTAATGTTTATCACGGCTGCATCTCTGTACTGTATGCGAAGCAGTGGGAGGAATAATAATTAGAGATAAATAAGAAGTATGTTTATTATAAAGCAAGTTTAAGATATGGTGATATTTATTGATGGTTTAACAATGCCTAAAATACAATTTGCACCTCCTAAATTATTTCCTGAAGGGATAAGTAATAGCAAAATGTCGCTATGAAATCGTAAATTCCATTGTATTTTGTGAAGGAATGTTACTAATAAGGCAGAAAAGCATGAGAATTATGATTTTATTTCCCATATCATATATTTGAAGAAAAAATATATATTAATAACAAAAATATTTAGAAGCACTTGCGGTGGACGATTCCTGGGCCGGACTCGTCGTACTCCTCCTTGGTGATCCACATGGTCTGGAAGGTGGACAGAGAGGCCAGGATGGAGCCACCGATCCAGACGGAGTACTTGCGCTCGGGAGGAGCAATGATCTTGATCTTGATGGTTGGAGGAGCCAGAGCTGTGATTTCCTTCTGCATGCGGTCAGCAATACCAGGGTACATGGTGGTACCACCAGACAAAACGTTGTTGGCGAACAGGTCCTTCCTGATATCAATGTCGCACCTCATGATGGAGTTGTAGACGGTCTCGTGGATACCAACAGATTCCATACCCAGGAAGGAAGGCTGGAACAAGGACTCTGGGCAACGGAAACGTTCGTTACCGATGGTGATGACCTGACCATCAGGAAGTTCGTAGGACTTCTCAAGGGATGAGGAAGCAGCAGCAATGTTCATCTCATTCTCGAAGTCGAGAGCAACGTAGCAAAGTTTCTCCTTGATGTCACGCACGATTTCTCGCTCAGCCGTGGTGGTGAAGGAATAACCACGCTCAGTCATGATCTTTGTAAGATAGGCAGTCAAGTCACGGCCAGCCAGGTCGAGACGAAGGATAGCGTGGGGAAGACAGTAACCTTCGTAGATGGGGACGGTGTGGGTGACACCATCACCAGTATCGAGCACGATACCTGTGGTACGACCAGAGGCGTACAGGGACAGCACGGCCTGGATGGCCACGTACATGGCGGGGGTGTTAAAGGTCTCGAACATGATCTGTGTCATCTTCTCACGGTTGGCCTTGGGGTTGAGGGGAGCCTCCGTCAGGAGGACTGGGGACTCTTCAGGGGCAACACGCAGCTCGTTGTAGAAGGAGTGATGCCAGATCTTCTCCATGTCGTCCCAGTTGGTGATGATGCCGTGTTCGATGGGGTACTTGAGAGTCAGGATACCTCTCTTGCTCTGGGCCTCATCGCCGACGTAGGCGTCCTTCTGACCCATACCGACCATCACACCCTGGTGACGAGGACGGCCGACGATGGAGGGGAAGACGGCGCGGGGAGCGTCGTCACCGGCGAAGCCGGCCTTGACCATGCCGGAGCCATTGTCCACAACCAAGGGGCTCACTTCGTCGTCACACATGGTGGAGTGGTGCTAGGTCTGGGAAGTAAAAAAATTTGTTTAAATTATTGAACTGTAAAATATAATTATATATAATTCATTATCCGTCTCATATATAAATGTATTCCAAATAGTTAAATTTGTCGGCGATTACGACTGACACTTTTCATATAGAGAACTTAAATTATTAATTTATCATTACTCCCTCTTCACTTGTACTTGAGAGGCATGGCGATTTGCTTATACACAAAGAAAATTGAAGTACAAGTTAGAGCATTTTAATACCCATTAAATCAGTTGTTTGTTTTGTTGTTCTACGTAAATATGCTCGTTGCATTAATTTGTGGGTCTCTTATGCTTTGATCCCAGTTCGAATATGTCTTTTTCACTTAATTTTAAACTTCAGATGAATTGAAAAGAATGAATTGTAAAATTTGTATCCAATAGTGCAAACTTTCGATGATATTAATTTTCAATAATGCGCGCGCGCACACACACACACACACACACACACACACACACACACACACACACACACACACACACACACACACACACACACACACACACACACACCCCACTACCGAATTTCCTTTCAAATAGGTAGCTTAGCTGACATGCTTAGCTTAGCTGACATGGGGAAAAAGGCAAACAATTCCAATCTACTGTATAAGAATGGGAACAGGGAAGCCATATTAAACCATAGGTCTGTATCAGTGACAAGCATGATTAGTTAATGCACTATAAAAAATATTAAAAGCAAATTGACAAAGTACCTGAAAAGTGACAATATAATAACAGGTTGAATTTCGAATGAGAACTTCTTGTTTAACAAATCTATTTAATTTGTATAATAGAGCCACATAAATATTACAAGAAAGGAAGGTTGGACCGATTACATATACCTGGACTTGAAAAACGTCTTTGACAAAGACCTACATAAGTGACTCTTCGGGAAATTAGAACATATTGACAAGGTGACGAAAGGACTTCTAAACTGGATGTGAATCTTTTTATCACAGACAAATGCGAGCAGTAATCAGGGGAAATGTGGCTGTAGAAATGTCTTTAGCGTAGAACCTCCGGTTTCAGTTCGTGCACCGATAATGTTTATTACCTATATAAATGTTTTATAAATAGTTTATAGATATTTATAAATACACACGAATATTTTATAAATATTTTATAAAATAAACAGCGAAAATGCTTATATACTCATATAACAAATATAAACCAACGGAAATACAGAGTTACATAAATATGTTTGCAGATGATGTAAAATGGCGAGGGAGAGCATTAGTACAGAGCTCAGTGACCGAAAGCTAGAGTGAACTATACTGGGTTTTTTAAACACATTGGCAACCGATGCTGGACGTAACGAGTCTTATTTTAAAAATATAAGTCTGATGTTGAATGTATTATTGCTGCTACAATTGGACTACGGGCTCACCTTAGCCCGTGCTACTTGGAGCTCTATTTTTTTTGTTCCGAGTAGCTAAATCTATAACAACAACATCATCATTATTGTTGCTGCTGACGGGAGAAGAGAACTATCAGGGGAAAGCGCCAAGCCATTACGACTATATAGCACTGGGAAGGGGTCAGGATAAGGATTTGGGGCGGGACGGGTTAGGGAGAAGAATGGTGCTCAAACACTTGGACGGTCGGGGATTGAACGCAAATCTGCATGAGGTGAGACCGTCGCTCTACAATACAGCCTAAGTGGTTGGGCGCTGCTGACAGGAGCAGATTCGATTAAGTGTTTTTCGGTGAAGCGATTGTGGTGGGTAACTCATTTGATTTCATATCACACATTTCATTATTTCATCGTTGATTTTATGATTTCATTTGATTTCATACCAGTCGATTAAATTATTGGAAAGGCTGATATGCAGGAAGAAGGCATTTAGAGTATCTGTGGGGGGCTTCTCAGAATGTTGCATAGTTCTTTACGAATATGATGCATTATAGTATCCAACTAAGAAAATGTTATGTAATGATCATTTATTAATGTTCAAAAACAATGTTGACAGTGGAGAAAATTTGGCATTAAAGAATTTACTCAGAATCATATAAAACATTTTGTCTGGAAAAGTATTCGACTAAAAAAACTTGGAAAGGCATAATCTCCATGTCTTGCAACTTGTAGTCATAATCAAAGATTGAAAATTACATTTTTTTAAGGTTTTAATTAGTATATATCTTGAATAGTTAAGAACAAATGCTTAAATAATGTAACACTATTTACATGAATGTTGATTTATGATAAACAGAAGTGATTCATCCCTAATATTAGTGATTAGTTAGTGAAAAAGGCAACTTTTTTATTAGCCTCAATTTTATAAGTAAATATTAAGTTTAAGTATTTTTCCAATCTTGAGGTCTCCTACTCGTAGGGGCCGGTGGTTCAAGTCTCCCAGGTGCCCAGGGGAATGAAATGTTTATATCCAAGGTAGTGGGGTTGAATTTGTATTAAGTTTAAATGTTTAGAATTCTAGGAAGAAATAAACTTAAACATACTTGAACGATCTTTAGAAAGAAATTATCTACATACCGACAATTAAAAATCAGCTTAAAGTTATAGGGACATCTATCTATCGAAAGCTTTTCAAAACTGTAAAGAAAAACGTTGCATAAAATGGCCAAGAGTTGAATCAAATTCTACTCCTTTAATATATGAATAATATTCTCCATCAATTGAAATAAAGAGCAGAATGTAAAGTTAAAATCTCAAACTATTTACCCAGCTGTTTATTACTCAAATAAAAACTGCCCGGAGAGCTCTCTTGTCGTGGTACCTGACTAGCTGTGCATATGCCGCTGATGTTATACTGTTAATGTATGACTCCGATTACGCTGGCTGACTTTCGACTTAAAACACTGAACTCATGCAAAAGGCTTTTGTGCTGGTTACATATTTATCAACATTGTTACCATGGTAACAGTGTTGACCACGGTGCCAATATTGAACATTGTGCCAATTGTTAGCATAGTGCTATTAAAAAATGATTGTTCACTGCATTCATCAATCTAAATGCTCATTGTGGGGTCAATTTTCACAATTTTCCAATGATATATGTCACCATTCTAATTTTACATTTAATGTGGTTGAGTGTGCCGAGCGGTGTGAAATGTTTTTGACTGTAAGTGCATTGAATGATTAGTTTATATCAGTCCTTTAAATTGTTATTATGACTTTCTTTTGGGTAAATAATTCACCATAAATTGGTGTGTAAAGTATCCCACCTATACATGAACTAACCAGACATTTATGAATACAGCTATTGATTGATTGATTTAATGTTTGCCTAAATATGTCAGTTTGATTTAGACTGCTGTAGACCTGTTTGATCCGGCCATTATTTCACGAAGTTTCTAATTCTAATTCTAGTTGGAATGTTCACTTTAGTGTCAATGTTAACAATGAAGCCAGTGTTCACCACAGTGCCAGTGTTCACCCTGGTACAAATGTTCACCTTGGTGACAATGTTCACCTTGGTGACAATGTTAATATCGGTTTCAAATGTTCATATTGATACAAATGTTCATTGTGATACCAATGTTTATATTGGTACAAGTGTTCATACTGGTACACATGTTTACCGTGATCCCAGTGTTCACATTGGTACAAATGTTCACCGTTGTGCCAATGTTAGCTGAGCAATATAATTACAACTAATAGAAAAGCGATTAGAGAACAATTGCTTTGTTTATTTATATAATAAAGGCAACAGCGTAGGTGTGTCAAATCTCCGCGGAGTCCATTCAGTAGGAAGTTTACGTAAACTTGGCAACACCGAGAGCTTTCCCGCCAAGCGCCCCAGAAGTTATATACATATCAAGTGAATCATTGTGTTTGAAGTTATAACTAGTTTCGTCCTAACATATACCCCGTTACATGGCTTAAGACAAGAATGATTTACGCCCAGCAAATGGTGGCAGTGGTTTCCACCGCGTAAGTTAGAGAGAGAGAAATGAGGAGCACGTGTCGGGCCAAGCAGAGATATCCATGCAAGGGGAAATTATTTTTAATGGTGGGAGGTGAAGCGTATTAGTGTGTTGCAGGCCACATACACTGTCCAGATCTATGTTATATTATTCTGGGTATATTATTTCTAGTGTGGAATGAGTAATCCTTATTCCCGTTTGGAGTATAACTTCGCGTTTAATGCACAACTTGACTTTTGAGGCAAAAATCTTGACGTTTGAGGCACAAGCCGAACATACTTCACTCATGTAAATATTTTGCCAGTTCGGGTCGAAGAGGAAATGGCTTGCCAGCGGGCAGTGGCAAGCCTACGGGGGTAATTAATTATACAGGCAAAGGCCCAAGAAAGCACATGATTAAATAGATTCACTACTCTAGAACTCTTATTAATTAACATCGCAAGTTGAAGACATATTCGAGCCTTAGCGCTGCAGTGAATCATTTACTGTAACATACATCTGTATATTAATAAGATAGAATGTCGTCTGTTTCTCCGAGGCTGTAGGCCAGATGCTTTTGGCTAGCCTACTTAACTTTTCAAGATGAATCATGTTGGGTAGCTAAGAATCATAGGCCAGTCGGTGTCGTCCGAAGTGAAATGCTTTAAATTAAGAACTACCGGCATTTATATTGACGATATAAAAGCGAGTTTCATGAAGTCAAGTCTGAAATGTTTGTTGTGCTTCGTGATAATACATTTTTCGGACGAGGGGAGAGGGAGAGAATAGGGAAAGGACGAGGGAGGAGGGAAAGAGGAGGGGGAAGATAGGAAGGGATACGAGGGGAAATAGACCCGGGCACTGCCGGTCCCCCCTCCCCAGTCTATACTAGTAATTGTGTATATCAGAAGCAAAACAAAAGAAACCATTGCAGTTTTCCGGGTGCTCAGTACAGCTTTACATAAGGCTGATCGTTCACTGTCACGCTGGTATAGTATCGGCTGTAGTTAAGTGTCAACGAATACGGTGGTTATCCAGTGTATTACGCTCTTGATTCACAAATCAGAGATCGCGGGTTCGATCCCCTGGCAGGACAGATAATGGTTGGGCACGTTTTCTTTCACCTAAATGCCTCTGTCCACCTAGCAGTAAATAGGTACACCCGGGTATATATATACATATATAATATATATACACACACAGGTTTCCTATCCCCGACAACGGGAATTGTTAATTATTATCAACTCACAATCACTACAAATAAGCACGTACACTAGTGTGGCTGTATCCTGAACCTGAAGTACACTGAGAGGTCGGCTCTGGCCCCTAGCTCTTATATACCATTTGTTAAACAGCCGTTGACTAAATATGGAATTTTGTGCTCTCTCTTAGTGTCGATTTTTGTGTGTTCTTGGCACTTGTGTTGAGTTGCTGACGAGTTTGTCTCACGGTCTCCGGGAGGAAAGCAACTATCTACTCGCTTCCTAGTTTGGGCCACAATTCATAATATTCAATACATGTTCGGTAAACAGCTATTGGTGCTTCTCGTTGACTTGACTTTTTCTTCTCCTCCTCCTCAGTTAACGCCATAAATGAATATCTCTCGTAAAAACGTGTGCCTTTCTAAAATGGGATATTTCTGGTTTAAAACTGTTACCATTGGCATTAGGGTTTGGTCGTGTTATTTATATTTTGGCCTACTTAATTTGGCTTCATTTACAGGTGAACTATTGTGAAAGGTTGTTCTTCACATTTTGTAAAATAGAGTTTAATATAAGCATGGTGACCTGGCTCGAGCCTCTCCACTGCTATGTTAGCCTTTAACAATGTCTTAAATTAGAATATAGACACCACTGATACAGAATATAGAGAAACAAAGAGTAACTTTAGTTTTCTTGTATATGGTTAGGTAACAGGTGTAAGTGTTCTTAACTACTTGTGTAATTTATGCTTTGGCTCGTAGCACGTCTGAGGGATACATCAGCGCTGGTAGTAATGAGTTATCTTTGGGAACTTTTGCTCTAATCCAACATTTTGCATGCAACATTCAATGTTTGCATTATTATTTACATTTTTCCAAGTCCGGTGGAAACTGCAATACGAAGATAGTTTCATAAAATCCATCGATAATTAGCCTCAGAAATACACCTTTCAACCACCATGTTATTCGATGATCAGCAAGTGATTGAAATGTTAGTATCCACGATATGACGGTTAGCACTTTACATGATTTAGGACGTGGATCACCTAACACCTTCATGCCACAGTGGTACCCCAGGGAAGGTCTAAAGTTCCAGTTGGACAGTAGAAAAGTGTCTCTGAAATCCTTCCTATTAAGAGGTGCTGGTAGCTCATTTGGTGGAGCTTCGGGCTACTGCTTTTGTGGTCTGTGCTCGAGGCCCCGATTATCCAAGTGAATATATATATATATATATATATATATATATATATATATATATATATATATATATATATATATATATATATATATATATATTATGTGAGCCTTGGAGAAAAGCGCATATAACGCATTAGAGGAGATATTTATGTTCCCTCTAATTCAGTTTCTGTTTTTTGTCCTACCACCCTTCGTCCCTTCTTTTGTGTTTTGTTGTGCTTTATAAGATATTTAAAGGTTACAATATGGACATTCGTAAATACAATGATTGTTTAAAGGTTAGGGATCTCTTGGAGCTCCTCCGCTTCCAGTCAGGAACCGAGGACGCAGCAGGCGTTTCCCTTCTGGATCGCCACACTGAGGCGCTGAAACAAGAAACTGGCAGCTCTTGGGTCTCTGGTGATGTCAACGAGCCTGGAACCCACTCTTTGAGAAATCCCAAGGCACTCCTACCCCAGGGGCCATGCGTCTCAGACGCTATGGGAACAAAGGTGTAGTGACCTTCCAATCGCCTGTATTTGACTGATTTTGCTATTTCTTTGTAGTTGGCCGCCCCACCTGCTTGATCTGCACCGAAGTGTATGTAAGTGTCAGCCAGGGTGGATACACATGTGTAGTCTCACACCAGCTGTTTGCCCCTCTTCCAAGGATATATTGTGATGCCATCTGGGCGAAATGCGGGGTCATCCGGGTTTTAATCCACTAGGATGCGAGGCTCTCTCTTTGCTGGGCACTGAGCTGAGACAAGGCTCCTTTCGATGATGTCATTAACCTCCTTGTGTCTTGTATGCCAGCCCGTGGAGCTTCTGCAGTGCAACCCATGCAGTCCATATTGGTCTGCTTCCACCCTGTTGCAAATACACTTGCAACAGGGTGGAAGAAAATATAGAATGCATTGTGAATTGGGGCACCAAGGCAGAGGGCCACTGTTACACGAAGGGATTCTGGATCTAGACGCGTGCCCATTGCCGACATGGGTGGGTACTGCTAGAAGAAAGTCCCCCTGCATGGGGAGGGGGGGGGCATGCACTGCTCTGAGGCAAGCTTTCTCCTTATCTGACGTTGCAACACTGAGAATGGCATCAGCTATTTTTTCCACTAGTGGGTGGTCCCAGCAGGACTGTTTGTGTATTATTGTTTAATCTATGATGAGTGCTGAGGCTGCAAGAGCATCCCACGGATTTGAACATTCAGTGAAAGCAGGATCGTGACTTCCTGCTGAATCACTCATGGGTTCTGATATATATATATATATATATATATATATATATATATATATATATATAATATATATATATATATATATATATATATATATATATATATGGTTTGATTATATACCCGCACTGGGTCAGGTGATAAAACAATAAAGGTGAAAACATAGGGGATACATAGGGGATAAATGGGGTGAAACATATGAACATAAGAATAGAGGTAACCGCAGAAGGCCTATTGGCCCATACGAGGCAGCTGGCATCTACATACAAAGATTAATCCAGTGTAATTGGCCTGTTATGTTGAACATTGTCTTCTGTGTTGGCATCGTTATGTTCTGGTCTTGTCCTTACTCTCATTGTGGGAAGAGTAAATAGTTCCGTGATTCGGGTGTTCATGGTAGGTTGTTCTGTTCTTATGTGAATTGCTTCAAGAATTTGTAATCTTCTTGCATCTTGGGTTCTGTCTATTATGCATGTATTCTTATATATATATAATATATATATATATATATATATATATATATATATATATATATATATATATATATATATATATAGGGGGGTACCACCTCTGGTGCAATTATAGGGACCCACAGCCTCAGAGAAGGGAACACAGAGCATTCAGGGAAAAACTTGCCATTTAACTCTGAATACATGAGGGTGTTCGCTTCTCCTACCACCCCCCTTTTTTATGGTGTACATTTTATTAAGCAAGGTTATACAGTTACATATCTGATTGTATACAAAAAATGAGCATTAAGAGGACACAAAAATATATATATATATATATATATATATATATATATATATATATATATATATATGTATATATATATATATATATAAACCTCCATCGAATTCTTGTGAATGTTGATGGTTCACTTGTCCTTGGTTGGCTCAGTGCTCTGCCAGTTCCCCATTTTGTTGCATTCATTTGTATATTTATTGATTCTTGCTGTTTACCTTTGACTATAAAGGTCCCACGAAATCTACAGTAACCAATTATACTTTTCACACACACACACACACACGAGTGAGGGGTGAAATTGAGAGTGGCGGCAACTTCACGCCCCGTGCGTAGCCTTGAGCTATAACCTTATCATGCTATTACTGCAAGAGGAAATGAATAGGATTACGTAAATACTTTTTCAGTGTGAAATTTAATAAGTGTGGTGTCATGAAGCTGGAAATATGCTTAGCTACACACACATACACCCACAGGTCGTCGTAGCCGAATGGATAGTGCTCTGAGGTCGTAGTCCTAAGGGCTCGGGTTCGATTCCCGGTCGAGGCAGAAACAAAGTGGCAGTTTCTTTCACCTGATACCTTTGCTGACTAGCAGAAAGTAGGTACTTAGGAGTTAGACAACTGCTACGGGCTGCATCCTGATAATATGTGTGAGAGAAATATATAGAAGATATGATAGAAGAAATTTTGGTCAGGATTCAGCACATTAATCATCCGATAGTTAGAAAGGCAGGGTCCACGAGCTAACAGCTCGAGCCTACAAATTTAATTTGTAAATAGTAAATGCACATGTACACAGGTCGCGCTCTGGTATAATGCTGGTAGCAATACTTTACTAATGCAGTGGAAAATTTTAACATTTTACCATGATATATAGGTGCTCAATCTGTACAGTTTCAGATAAGGCGAGTTTTCGGCTGGTCGTTGAAGTATTCAACCATGCTTCTGAAGCTTCTAGGTTGGCTATGTCACAATTTGTCTTGTCATTGGTTGTGCAACCTATTCTCAAGTTTGTCGTATACCTGCTTTTGTTTAGTTTCTATATAGAATTTGAATATGTACATTTAGGTATAGCATAAATATTAGGATGGGTTGTGTAGCGACACTACCCAAGAACGAGAGGAGCAAGATCTACGGATATATCACCGGGTCACGTCAACAACGGAAGCATTACTCTTGGTATTGAATAACGTAACTGGTTTCTGCACCTAGCTCCACACACTACACACCATGACACCTCTCATCAACGTGAGAGAGACTACTCATTAGTCCACTTTCTCACCCTGTAGTAGAATTTTGTAATGGCAAAAAGGACAGCCACCAGGATCTCCACACACTAGCGGCCACAGAGATTTGCAAAACTAATTTTAGGAATAATTATTTTAAGAAAAAGTGGCTCGATTGCATTTTAAGACGACTCAACCCAGTTTCTCAAAAGAATAATAATAAGATCCACAGTACAAATAAGGTAGGTTAACTAAATTATTATAACGAGGTACTATTAGGAATTACACAATTTGTGGACAGGGGAAAATAGAAGTTCGTGACAACGAAAAAGAAATGGAAGAACTTCTTCTATTGATTCAACTTAGCTACTAAGGAGAGAGGTGGGCAACAACCCGAAGGTCACCACCGCCTCATCACTCATACCCTCGTAACCACAGTTCTTTTATATTTGGTGTACTTTCCAATAAATTCCGAAAGGATGTGGTGTTTATCCTCACTACCTTGCCGGCCGGCCTCTCCTTGAAGCCGTTCTTCAGATGAAGTGTTATGAGAAATAAAACAGTGTTGATTAAATATGTGTATTTAGAGTTTAAATTGAAATCGAATAAGTATTAAATAGCTAATAGACAAATCTTGCTAAATTAGCCATAAACGTTTTGTGTAGAAAAATTATTATATTATAATTTAACATCACTTTTAGAAGCACTTGCGGTGGACTATGCCTGGGCCGGACTCGTCGTACTCCTCCTTGGTGATCCACATGGTCTGGAAGGTGGACAGAGAGGCCAGGATGGAGCCACCGATCCAGACGGAGTACTTACGCTCGGGAGGAGCAATGATCTTGATTTTGATGGTGGGGGGAGCCAGAGCTGTGATTTCCTTCTGCATGCGGTCAGCAATACCAGGGTACATGGTGGTACCACCAGACAAAACGTTGTTGTTAAACAAGTCCTTCCTGATATCAATGTCGCACCTCATGATGGAGTTGTAGACGGTCTCATGGATACCAACAGATTCCATACCCAGGAAGGAAGGCTGGAACAAGGACTCTGGGCAACGGAAACGTTCGTTACCGATGGTGATGACCTGACCATCAGGAAGTTCGTAGGACTTCTCAAGGGACGAGGAAGCAGCAGCAATGTTCATCTCATTCTCGAAGTCGAGAGCAACGTAGCAAAGTTTCTCCTTGATGTCACGCACGATTTCTCGCTCAGCCGTGGTGGTGAAGGAATAACCACGCTCAGTCATGATCTTTGTAAGGTAAGCAGTCAAGTCACGGCCAGCCAGGTCGAGACGAAGGATAGCGTGGGGAAGACAGTAACCTTCGTAGATGGGGACGGTGTGGGTGACACCATCACCAGTATCGAGCACGATACCTGTGGTACGACCAGAGGCGTACAGGGACAGCACGGCCTGGATGGCCACGTACATGGCGGGCGTGTTGAATGTCTCGAACATGATCTGTGTCATCTTCTCACGGTTGGCCTTGGGGTTGAGGGGAGCCTCCGTCAGGAGGACTGGGGACTCTTCAGGGGCAACACGCAGCTCGTTGTAGAAGGAGTGATGCCAGATCTTCTCCATGTCGTCCCAGTTGGTGATGATGCCGTGCTCGATGGGGTACTTGAGAGTCAGGATACCTCTCTTGCTCTGGGCCTCATCACCGACGTAGGCGTCCTTCTGACCCATACCGACCATCACACCCTGGTGACGAGGACGGCCGACGATGGAGGGGAAGACGGCGCGGGGAGCGTCGTCACCAGCGAAGCCGGCCTTGACCATGCCGGACCCATTGTCCACAACCAGAGGGCTTACGTCGTCGTCACACATGGTGGAGTGGTGCTAGGTCTGTAAAGATAGATACTATAAATTGGACCATTGTGTAAAAACACATTAAATTATTGTGTATGGATATGGATATGTAATGATACGTAAAATTTGAACAGCTGAACAGGACATGCATACACCAACCCGTCCTCCTAATAGAACCTCCCATTTTGACGTATACTCTACCTCAGGCAAAAATTATCATACTTGAAAATGGCAGCGGCTCGCGAAATTGACATACTGTCCCGTTTTCTGTTTTGGGTCCTCTGGTAGATTAAGATAGGGAACTTCAGTACGATAATATCTTGACCTTGGGAAACCTTAGTAGGAAGGGCTGGTATGTGATTGAAGGCTACGCGTTTTGTAGTCATTCGTTGAGACGAAGAAATGCAATTACTGACGCATGCCTAAAACACCTATTTATCAACTAACTAATAATATTTGCATGTTTGCGGTGTAATATACGAAAATATAAAAAGTGGATGGAAGAAACGAAGTTCAGGAAAAGTAGATTGCTCACGAGCAGGTCGCACGTTAGAAACTGATAATGTGAAATTAGAGAAAAAGGGGTGATATTGTGTGTAATTTAGACATTAAATTTAAATGAGCTCACGGTGTAAATCCAAACACGAGTTGCAAATGACTTAGATTGTCTCCGCTAAGCTTAATAAGAGCTGTTGGGATTTCGCTAAGCTGTTAAGAGTTGCCCTTCCATTTTCCCATTAGGGTTTGAAAGAATAAGTATTTTCGTTAACTGTGAAAAAAATATTAATTATACTACAAAAAAATCCAGACGATGCATGAGAATGTAAATTGAGAAAAGTCCTTGTGAGACTAGGTTCATTTAAGTGGAAATGTTATACTGTTACAATGGATAAGGAACTGAAGTAACAGTGGGCAAGCAATGGAGCTTCTCCAGGACTGGATCCCACTTGAAAGAAATAATGGTAACTGAAATAGGCGTGGGAAGGATCTGGTATACTGGAAAATCAAGTGTGTTGATATTATAGTCCGTTTTGGGAGAATTTTTCAATTTATTATTTGATGAGATAATGCCGAGGTTAGTCTGCTGCTGTTTAAATTTCTTGTAATCCTTTGTAATAAAATGGCAAGGTAGCCAAACCTAATGTCATGTTTAACTGAAGCTGTAATAATCTTGTCTGGGGTTTGGAATGATAAAGAGGTACATGTGCATACACACACCCAAACCCAAAGAACCTCCTCCCCACACTAGACCACCTCCTCACACTAGACCCCGTCTCTACTAACGCACACACACACACACAGGTCCACCTGGCCGAGCGGGCGAAACTTGGGAGTTGTAACCCAAAGGGCCCGAGCTGCCTCTTGGCCGAGGCAGAAACAAATGGGCAGGGCTTCTTTCACCTAATGTGTCTGTTCAGTTAACAATCAATATGTACCCGGGTATTTGAAAGGTATTACGGATGTGTGTGTGTGTGTGTGTGTGTGTGTGTGTGTGTGTGTGTGTGTGTGTGTGTGTGTGTGTGTGTGTGTGTGTGTGTGTGTAAATCACGAAAAATAAACACGTGATTAAAAATGTGACAGTGTCAGACCACGGAGGAAAATTGAAACAGGAATTTCCTTAAGTACTTTTGCATATTAATACATCTTCAGAAGGAGCGACTCCTTCTGAAGATGTATTAATATAGGAAAGTAGTTGAGGAAATTCCTGTTTCAATTTTCCTCCGTGGTCTGACACTGTGTATGTAATAATAACTGCAATAGGAGTTAATTTTTTAACTGCCTATATATATATATATATATATATATATATATATATATATATATATATATATATATATATATATATATATATATATATATATATATATATATATATATGAAGTTAAAAAATTAACTCCTATTGCAATTATTATCGCCTGACGCTTAACGCTTAAAAACGCATTTCGTTAATCCTGTCAATATTTTCAAAGACAAGGTAAAAGTGAATACAATTTAGCTTGAGCAATAGAATGTATAGACAAGAGTGAGGTGAGTGGGGTGTCATTCACCTCTGCAGTGACTATTGGCCACTGTGGAGTGTCACAGTGGCCAATAGGCCTACTGCAGCCTCTTTATTTCCTGTAGTGTCATGGTGGGTGGGGGCAGTATGCTCTGGATGTTCTTGGTCTTGATTGTCCCTCGGTGTTAGCTGCCTGTTGATAACTGGTTGAGTTTGATATATTGTTCTATACCGGTGCTTAATCTTCTATTGTTGACAATAGAGGAGTATAGCAAAGTAATACATGTCAAACTCAACCAACTATCAAGAGCCAGCTAACGCTCAACTTAACCATCTTCAAGAGCAAGACAGGACAGACAGCATACTACTCTATCCGTCAGTGGAATACAAGAAGTCGGAAAGCTGCAGCAGGCCTATTGGGCCCTGTGACACCTTACTTCACCTCACTCTCGGTTAGGTTATCTGTTGCTCCAGCTAAATTGTATTCACTTCTACGCTGCCTTTGAAAATGTTGACTAAATCAACGAAACACATCTCTTAGTGCTTGGCGTTAATAATATTGTAACAGGGGAGTTCCGGTCACTGAATCTTGAAGACATGCGGTCTATGGCCATCTTTCACAAGACCCACAGTGCATACATTAAATATATGGAAATGCCGAATGGTATACAACACTATACCATATACATTTTTGACCGTTTGTATGATTGAAATTGCATTTCCCTCTGCACTTTCAGTGTAGCAAAGCAATCTCGGGGAGGAGTCCTGGATGTTTTCGGGCAGCTTACAGCACTTATTCAACACGCACATATTCCAGCACATATTCAACACGCACATATTCCAGCACATATTCAACACCCACAGAGGAGGTGGTGGTGGTGGTGTTGTATGTGTGTGTAACATGCACTAGACAGAGAGAACCACATACACGAGCGTCCACGTATCCTGAGGCTCAAATACACTGAGGAAGAGATTTTCATGGTCGCTCTTATATACCATCAATTTTACTTCCTCTTCCTAAATTTGGTCGCCAGTGGTCTCGACGTGTTGACGTTTTTTTTTCTATTATAGTTGTTTTAGTCGGTCAGTCGAAGTGCGGAATTTTCTACTTCACGGTATTTGGACTTCTTTTAAACCAATATTTGTATGTTTTAACCTCGCCTATAATTATCTCTTCCGCCTGATGGAACTATATTCTCACAGGTTTATAGGCTGCCATAAGAGATTTATATTTCTAGCAAGACACCCGATCAGCAACAGTATTATGTAAACAACGTGATTGACGGTTAAACTGGCTGTCACAAAAGTACGCGGGCCACTGCTTCGTTAGTGTACGGGCAACACTGCCTCCTTAGTGTACGGGGAACACTGCTTCCTTAGTGTACGGGGAACACTGCTTCCTTAGTGTACGGGCAACACTGCCTCCGTAGTGTACGGGGAACACTGCTTCCTTACTGTACGGGGGAACACTGCTTCCTTAGTGTACGGGGAACACTGCCTCCGTAGTGTACGGGGAACACTGCTTCCTTAGTGTACGGGGAACACTGCCTCCTTAGTGTACGGGGAACACTGCCTCCTTAGTGTACGGGGAACACTGCTTCCTTAGTGTACGGGGAACACTGCTTCCTTAGTGTACGGGGAACACTGCTTCCTTAGTGTACGGGGAACACTGTTTCCTTAGTGTACGGGGCCACTGCTTCCTTAGTGTACTGGGAACACTGCTTCCTTAGTGTACGGGGCCACTGCTTCCTTAGTGTACTGGGAACACTGCTTCCTTAGTGTACGGGGCCACTGCTTCCTTAGTGTACGGGGAACACTGCCTCCTTAGTGTACGGGGCCACTGCTTCCTTAGTGTACGGGGCCACTGCTTCCTTAGTGTACTGGGAACACGGCTTCCTTAGTGTACTGGGAACACTGCTTCCTTAGTGTACGGGGCCACTGCTTCCTTAGTGTACGGGGCCACTGCTTCCTTAGTGTACGGGGCCACTGCTTCCTTAGTGTACGGGGCCACTGCTTCCTTAGTGTACGGGGCCACTGCTTCCTTAGTATACGGGGAACACTGCTTCCTTAGTGTACGGGGCCACTGCTTCCTTAGTGTACGGGGAACACTGCTTCCTTAGTGTACGGGGCCACTGCTTCCTTAGTGTACGGGGAACACTGCCTCCTTAGTGTACGGGCAACACTGCTTCCTTAGTGTACGGGGAACATTTCTTCCTTAGTGTACGGGGCCACTGCTTCCTTAGTGTACGGGGCCACTGCTTCCTTAGTGTACGGGGAACACTTCTTCCTTAGTGTACAGGGCCACTGCTTCCTTAGTGTACGGGGAACACTTCTTCCTTAGTGTACGGGGCCACTGCTTCCTTAGTGTACAGGGCCACTGCTTCCTTAGTGTACGGGGCCACTGCTTCCTTAGTGTACGGGGCCACTGCTTCCTTAGTGTACAGGGCCACTGCTTCCTTAGTGTACGGGGCCACTGCTTCCTTAGTGTACGGGGCCACTGCTTCCTTAGTGTACGGGGCCACTGCTTCCTTAGTGTACAGGGCCACTGCTTCCTTAGTGTACGGGGCCACTGCTTCCTTAGTGTACAGGGCCACTGCTTCCTTAGTGTACGGGGCCACTGCTTCCTTAGTGTACGGGGAACACTGCTTCCTTAGTGTGCGGGGCCACTGCTTCCTTAGTGTACGGGGCCACTGCTTCCTTAGTGTGCGGGGCCACTGCTTCCTTAGTGTACGGAGGACACTGCTTCCTTAGTGTACTAGGCCACTGCTTCCTTAGTGTACGGGGCCACTGCTTCTTTAGTGTACGGGGACACTGCTTCCTTAGTGTACGGGGCCACTGCTTCCTTAGTGTACAGGGCCACTGCTTCCTTAGTGTACGGGGACACTGCTTCCTTAGTGTACGGGGCCACTGCTTCCTTAGTGTACGGGGCCACTGCTTCCTTAGTGTACGGGGCCACTGCTTCCTTAGTGTACGGGGACACTGCTTCCTTAGTGTACGGGGCCACTGCTTCCTTAGTGTACAGGGCCACTGCTTCCTTAGTGTACGGAGGACACTGCTTCCTTAGTGTACGGGGCCACTGCTTCCTTAGTGTACGGGGCCACTGCTTCCTTAGTGTACGGGGCCACTGCTTCCTTAGTGTACGGGGCCACTGCTTCCTTAGTGTACGGAGGACACTGCTTCCTTAGTGTACGGGGCCACTGCTTCCTTAGTGTACAGGGCCACTGCTTCCTTAGTGTACGGGGAACACTGCTTCCTTAGTGTACGGGGAACACTGCTTCCTTAGTGTACGGGAACACTGCTTCATCAGTGACGCGGACACTGCTTCGTCAGTGAATGGGGACACTGCTGCGTCAGTGTATGGGGGACACTGCTGCGTCAGTGTATGGGGGACACTGCTTCGTCAGTGTATGGGGGACACTGCTGCGTCAGTGTATGGGGGACACTGCTTCGTCAGTGTATGGGGGACACTGCTGCGTCAGTGTATAGGGGACACTGCTTCGTCAGTGTATCGGGGACACTGCTGCGTCAGTGTATGGGGGACACTGCTGCGTCAGTGTATGGGGGACACTGCTGCGTCAGTGTATGGGGGACACTGCTGCGTCAGTGTATGGGGGACACTGCTGCGTCAGTGTATGGGGGACACTGCTGCGTCAGTGTATTGGGGACACTGCTGCGTCAGTGTATTGGGGACACTGCTGCGTCAGTGTATGGGGGACACTGCTGCGTCATCGTGGTTGCATTCTTCGCGTTCTTCATATGTGTGTAGTTTTCACAGTCTTATTATTCTAAAACATCTTCAGTCGTATTTGTAACACGTGAGACAAATATAGTTTACAGCCGCTTATTGGAAAAAACATCTTACGAGTTCTCTCTAGATCATTTTTTTATCACGAGTTTGGTTTTGTTTATAGTTTTACGTTGCCAACTTCAACAGTCGTATATCTAATATTGCAACTGTTTACAGACGCACTCATGCACGCACGTTCACACACACACACACACACACACACACACACACACACACACACACACACACACACACACACACACACACACACACACACACACACACTCACACACACTCACACACACTCACCACACACACACACACACACACACACACACACACACACACACACACACTCACACACACACACACACACACACACACACACACACTCACACACACACACACACACACACACACACACACACACACACCACACACACACCACACACACTCACACACTCACACACTCACACACACACACACACACACACACACACACACACACACACACACACACACACACACACACACACACACACACACACACACACACACACACACACACTCACACACACACACACACACACACACACACACACACACACACACACACTCACACACACACACACACACACACACACACACACACACACACACACACACACACACACACACACACACACACACACACACTCACACACACACACACACACACACACACACACACACACACACACACACACTAGTCGTATATCTATCTACCAACCTCCGGTATCTACCAACTTCTAACTATCTTCCAACAATCTACCAATATCTAGCAACTTCGGTAGTGTGTACTCACCTATTTGTGCTTGCAGGGTTGAGCTCTGCCTCTTTGGTCCCGCCTCTGAACTGTCAATCAACTGGTGTACAGATTCCTGAGCCTATTGGGCTCTATCATATCTACATTTGAAACTGTGTATGGAGTCAGCCTCCACCACATCACTTCCTAGTTAGTAAATGGAATGCACTAGGAAGTGATGTGGTGGAGGCTGACTTCATACACAGTTTCAAATGTAGATATGGCAGTGCCCAGTAGGATCAGGAATCTGTACACCAGTTGATTGACAGTTGAGAGGCGGGACCAAAGAGACAAAGCTCAATCCCCGCAAGCACAAATAGGTGAGTACACACTACCGACGTTGGACAAATGTCTTAATATCCGTGGACATTTGAGTGTCAGAGTGACGAGATTTTCTCAAGAAATATATAAAATGTAACCATAAAACAGTGAGAACAATATATCACAAATATAGTCATTCAACTTTAGTGATTAGTTCGAATAATATTGAACTTTAAACAACAAGCACCAGGATGTTTATATTAAAGACCTGCTCTAAAGATTTCCTTTAACCTCAGATCTAGTATGATTTATATATTATAAGTGTTCAGGTTGTAATGTTGGATATAAGAGGAACGTCTCACGATACCTTAAGCAATGCATATATATATATATATATATATATATATATATATATATATATATATATATATATATATATATATATAGGATTATAATAAATAAATTGTATATATATATATATATATATATATATATATATATATATATATATATCAGAGGAAATATTGCCAATTTAAATAAAGAAATGAGACTATGGCTCACCATTGTTTGTTCGCTGTCTTTCGTTCTAACCAGAAAATAATCCAACGTACCTAATATTACTGCCCAGGAATGACTAGATAAGATTTCGGAAAGAAACTCCCTTATAGTAGACGTTGGTGTTGATAATGGGGACGATACTGGTCCCATAACACTGTCCAAGGGTTCTATTGTGTGGAGCTTGAAGTGAGCTCCACTCGAGAAATGCAAATAATATATATTTGTTACTCTCTCCCTTGTTCTTCAGATGCGTCAAGAAGTGGTTAGAGAGTGCCTACATTTACTCTGTTTTGGTACTAATAATTAAGTTGATTCAAGTGAGATGTTTTATAATGTTTAAAGTCCAAAGACTGCTGTATTAAGAATATTCCTAACAGAATTAGCTGGTGAAATTAATAGCATCATGTGACAATGATATCTCATTTTCTATGAGAAGAAATTTCCACTACCATCTTCTATGAGTGAATTTATTTATTACAATCCAGCAGCAATATTATCTGCCTATTGAATTGAATATTAGTAAATGGTGTCAGGTTTTCCGAAAAACCAAGCGTATTGACGTTTGCCTTTCCATTGGAAAATTTCACCAACGTGGAGAGGGGGACCTGCTGCATGGGTAACAACTTCTCCACATATTGACCTACCCAGGCTTTGCGCCCTGGAGAGGACTCTCTATGTAGCCTCGACAACCAGAGCGCAACTTCATAGTCTCCAGAGACTGCAGGATGCCTAAAATATATATATGTATATAGCTATCTGTATTTGATAGCTTTCTGCGTTTCCTTGAAAGAAGCGGCGCCACCCCCTTCGCTTGTGCTGTGTTAGAGGTAGGTGTGTATGCACATGTGTGTATGCACATGTGTAGTCCCACACCATTTGCTTACCATCCTTCCAAGAAAGCATGGTGACCCGCCATCTGGATGATTCTGAGGTTTGTTGGATCTGAATAAGTGTGGTTCTCTTTGTGCTGGGCAGCGGGCTGTGGCAAGACCTCTTGATGATGTCGTTGGCTTCTTTATGTCATGCAATCTCACCTGTGATTTACGACATACCAGGTCGTGTTCACCATATTGGTCTGCCATCGTGCTTCTGCAGATGCACCTGTGTTCGTGGAGGATGGGGGCCACAAGGCATAATGCAACTCCAATACGAAGGGCGTAGTGATTAAGGCGAGTTTCCAAGGCTGCATTGGGCACAGCAAATAAAATATCCCCATCATGGGCTTCCGGTAAAACTAACTTCACGGCATTAATGATTACCTCACTGGATGGATGGAATAATTTGGCACTTGGAGGGGTTAAGGACGACACCCTGGGTCTCCCCCCGTGACTTCCCCAGCTGAAGGTCGTCCAGCAGGGAGTCTTGTGTGCCTGCCAGAGTGCCATCATCCAGGAACTAGATGTTGAGCTCACTGGTCAGTCTGCTTGAAATTTCGCAATGCAGAAGAGAAAGAGTGTAAGGGGAGTGTCTCTGATCAATTCCCTGTGCTAAAGTGACTTCGTGTTCGTCAAACAGGAGCGTTGAGTCTTTACTGTAACTTGCTGACACAAAGGGGAGAATGTTTTGGCAATGTTACTGGACTGCGGTGAAAACTACTTACTTCCCATATATGTATATATATATATATATATATATATATATATATATATATATATATATATATATATATATATATATATATATATATACACATTTTCTCCTATAAACGTGAAATTCAACATATTTGCATTATTATTACAATTACTAATTTTCTTATAAATATTTTCCATTCTGCATAAATAACTTCTACCATCTAGAAGGTGAAGAAACACTAAATCACTGTCTTTCCATATTACTTCATTTCGTCAACACCTTGGCATATTCTGGAATATACACATGACAAAGAATACAAGTATACTAAACTTACATGCAAAGCATACACATATAAGCATGGGTTCACTTAAGCATGGGATCGGGTCTGTCTGTATGTCAGGGTTCCCCCCCCCACTCCCTCTCTCTCTCTCTCTCTCCTCTCTCTCTCTCTCTCTCTCTCTCTCTCTCTCTCTCTCTCTCTCTCCTCTCTCTCTCTCTTTCTCTTTCTCTTTCTCTCTCTCTCTCTTTAAAACTTTCACCAGATGAATTTTTGCATAAGAATGAATGTGTGTGCAAGGACAAAGAAAAATAACTAACATTTAGAAATTTAATCTAAAAAATGTACTTGAGGCGTACACAAAATAGTCAAATTTATATTTTGTGCTTGGAAAAAAATCGTTACATAGGTATATGTGCATGCGTTTGTTTCTTAATCTCTGCGATTTTATAATAAAAATATATAACAGCTGCTAAACTCTTTATTGCCAATGTTTCGAAAGGAAATTTTTTAGAAGCACTTGCGGTGGACAATTCCAGGGCCGGACTCGTCGTACTCCTCCTTGGTGATCCACATGGTCTGGAAGGTGGACAGAGAGGCCAGGATGGAGCCACCAATCCAGACGGAGTACTTACGCTCGGGAGGAGCAATGATCTTGATCTTGATGGTTGGAGGAGCCAGAGCTGTGATTTCCTTCTGCATGCGGTCAGCAATACCAGGGTACATGGTGGTACCACCAGACAAAACGTTGTTGGCGAACAGGTCCTTCCTGATATCAATGTCGCACCTCATGATGGAGTTGTAGACGGTCTCATGGATACCAACAGATTCCATACCCAGGAAGGAAGGCTGGAACAAGGACTCTGGGCAACGGAAACGTTCGTTACCGATGGTGATGACCTGACCATCAGGAAGTTCGTAGGACTTCTCAAGGGATGAAGAAGCAGCAGCAATATTCATCTCATTCTCGAAGTCAAGGGCGACGTAGCAAAGTTTTTCCTTGATATCGCGGACGATTTCTCGTTCAGCCGTGGTGGTGAAGGAATAACCACGCTCAGTCATGATCTTCATCAAGTAGGCAGTCAAGTCACGGCCAGCCAGGTCGAGACGAAGGATAGCGTGGGGAAGACAGTAACCTTCGTAGATGGGGACGGTGTGGGTGACACCATCACCAGTATCGAGCACGATACCTGTGGTACGACCAGAGGCGTACAGGGACAGCACGGCCTGGATGGCCACGTACATGGCAGGGGTGTTGAAGGTCTCGAACATGATCTGTGTCATCTTCTCACGGTTGGCCTTGGGGTTAAGGGGAGCCTCTGTCAGGAGGACTGGGGACTCTTCGGGGGCAATACGCAGCTCGTTGTAGAAGGAGTGATGCCAGATCTTCTCCATGTCGTCCCAGTTGGTGATGATGCCGTGCTCGATGGGGTACTTGAGAGTCAGGATACCTCTCTTGCTCTGGGCCTCATCACCGACGTAGGCGTCCTTCTGACCCATACCGACCATCACACCCTGGTGACGAGGACGGCCGACGATGGAGGGGAAGACGGCGCGGGGAGCGTCGTCACCGGCGAAGCCGGCCTTGACCATGCCGGAGCCATTGTCCACAACCAAGGGGCTCACTTCTTCGTCACACATGGTGGAGTGGTACTAGGTCTGAAATGTTTTAAATTCGTTACTGGGTGAAGTGAAACGAATCTTAATTTGTATTTTTAAGTGACCTCTAATACTTTAAGTAAAAATTTTATTGTAAATGAAATGTACTAGATCTATCACGAAGGAACGCATTACGTACGCACACCACATACACATGCACGCATGCACACACACTCATTTCTCGGCCAAGGCAGAAACAAATAGGCAGAGTTTCTTTCATCCTGATGCTTTGTTCACCTAACAGTAAAAATAGGTACCAGGAGTTAGACAGTTGCTACGGCCTGCTCCCTGGGATGTGTGTGTGTGCGCGCGTGTGTGAGAGAAATATATGTAGTAGATATAACAGGGAAATAGCTTGTAGTAGATATAATAGGGAAATAGATTGTAGTAGATATAATAAGGAAATAGATTGGTTAGAAAGCGGGGACCAAGAGCTAAAAAGGCTCGATTCTGCAGATGCATATATAGTAAAATACACACACAGACAACGGGCTTAAGAAGAGATGCTTGACCACTCAAGCACAACTAGGTGCGTACACACTCATGGTGTGTTCTGGCAACTGTCCAGAAATCCTTCAGGAACTTGTACAAAAGATCCTCTAGACTCTATACATACAGATCCTTCTAGACTCTATATACATCCTATATGAGACCTATTCTTGAGTGTTCTGCCCAACTTGTGCCTTTGTAATTCTAACATTTATTGAACAGTTTACGAGTTACGAAACTTCATTGAAATTTATTATTGTTATTAACAACCTCGCAGTGCTTCGAAGTTCATAAATTGTTCAATAAATTTAAACAAAGACGCCATAATTGAGGAAAGATGCACAAGTTTTGTATGTGAATGCGCAAATGATTAACGAATCCGGACAGCACTTGGATCTTCGAATTTAGTTAGGCTGTGCTCGGTGAGGCGATGAGAACCTGTCCAACAGGTTACTCATCCTAAAGGTAGCATGAGTAACAATTCCGTTGATCAACTCTGATAACAAAAATTATATGACAAAAATGTACGAAATGCCTGAGTACTACTATGGAACTCGGATAGCGTCCTAGACACTCTTCGGAGTCTATAGACAGAGTTTACTTTATTCTGGACAAAAGTATATTTTCTTGTTGATCAGTAAGCTAGTGTGGTACGTGGCCTTAAAAACCCTCCAGAGGTTGATAGGCCATAGTTCATCATCAAACTAAATATTAATTAGCTTCAGGAGCTAAATGTAACTTGAAGAACTAATTGTAGCCTCAGGAACTAAATGTATCTTCAGGAACTAAATGTATCTTCAGGAACTAAATGTATCTTCAGGAACTAAATGTAGCCTCAGGAACTAAATGTAGCCTCAGTAACTAAATGTATCTTCAGGAACTAAATGTAGCCTCAGGAACTAAATGTATCTTCAGGAACTAAATGTAGCCTCAGGAACTAAATGTATCTTCAGGAACTAAATGTATCTTCAGGAACTAAATGTAGCCTCAGGAACTAAATGTATCTTCAGTAACTAAATGTAGCCTCAGGAACTAAATGTATCTTCAGGAACTAAATGTATCTTCAGGAACTAAATGTAGCCTCAGGAACTAAATGTATCTTCAGGAACTAAATGTATCTTCAGTAACTAAATGTATCTTCAGGAACTAAATGTATCTTCAGGAACTAAATGTATCTTCAGGAACTAAATGTAGCCTCAGTAACTAAATGTAGCCTCAGTAACTAAATGTATCTTCAGGAACTAAATGTAGCCTCAGTAACTAAGTGTATCTTCAGGAACTAAATGTATCTTCAGGAACTAAATGTATCTTCAGGAACTAAGTGTATCTTCAGGAACTAAATGTATCTTCAGTAACTAAATGTATCTTCAGGAACTAAATGTATCTTCAGTAACTAAATGTAGCCTCAGGAACTAAATGTATCTTCAGGAACTAAATGTATCTTCAGTAACTAAATGTAGCCTCAGGAACTAAGTGTAGTCTTAAGAACTAATGCAGCTTCTGGAACTAAAAGTAGCATCTGGAACTAAATGTAGCTACAGTTGCTAAATGTAGCTACAGTTGCTAAATGTAGCTACAGTTGCTTAATGTAGCTACAGTTGCTTAATGTAGCTACAGTTGCTTAATGTAGCTACAGTTGCTTAATGTAGCTACAGTTGCTTAATGTAGCTACAGTTGCTAAATGTAGCTCCAGGTGTTTAATGTAGCAATAGTTTCTAATTGTTGCTTCAGGATCTAAATGTAGCTTTAGGATTTAAAGATAACCGCACCTAATAAACAAGAGTTTTGCATATAATTACAGATGCAAGACTGTCACTTCACGCGCCTTTTGTAAACATTGCCGATGCTATCTCGCTCCAACGTGTCCGTCACCATGATGAGAGTGCAAGACTTATTTGCGCTACTGGTGTAAACACGATACTTAAATATCTGCCTATAACCTAACTCCACACACTATACTCAGCCACGTACGTGAGTCTGGGACGTATCCTGAGTCTGAAGTACACTAAGAGGTGAATACCTGGTGCCCGCTCTTATATACCGTCCCCCTATACCATTCCCCTGACTAAATATGGGCCAACTTTGTCGCATAATCCTGTATTTTCCGTGGTGGGTATGTGTAAGGTCTGGGGCCGTTTGGCATGTGGGCCAATCTTGCCTGTCTATTAATACTTGACATATTTTTCGTCATATTTAGTGTCAACTAATCAATAATGAATTTGAAAGTGTACAAATAAACTTACCATATAAGTTTTGGGGATATATATGTTCTCCAACTTTAGGTAGGATAAACATTTTAACAAATACAAGTCAGGATCAGAGGCTTCATAACCCCAGCTGTTTCAGCAGTGCTGTACCCAATTCACTGTACCTTATTCATTGTATCAAATTCAGTGTACCGTATTGACTATACCTTATTCAGTGTTCTGTATTCAAGAGTGATATCTGAGTGATATTATAATGTCTGAGTGATATTATAATATCTGAGTGATATTATATAAGATATTTAAAAAAGCAATTATTTTGATAGCAAAACAATACGTAAAAGAAAGAGAGACATACTACGATGAATGAATTAAGTCCACTACGGGCTCACCATAGCCGGTGCTAGTTGGAACTTTTGCTCCGTGTAGCTGAATCTAAAACAACAACAACAAGATGAGTGAAGAGATACCAATCTAAGTAAATATTGACGTGAATATACAATAAAGTACGGTGATTAAGGTACTACGAATAGTTAACAGTGAATCAAGTACAGTGAATAGGGTACAGATCATAAACTATACAGTGAATAGGATACAGATCATAAACTATACAGTGAATAGGGTACAGATCATAAACTATACAGTGAATTAATGCAGTACAGACAATGGAGTATAGTGAATATGGTGCATTGAATACAATATTAGTGAGAATATCACTAATGCACCATATTCACTATTCTTCATTGTGTGTACTACATTAATTCACTGTATCTTATTCGCCGTATTTTATTATCTGTATCCTATTCACTGTACTTAATTCACTGTTAACTATTCGTAGTACCTTAATCGCCGTTCCTGATTGCACCATATTCACGTCAATATTTACACAAATTGGCATCTTTTCACTCCTCGTATTATGCATATCTCTCGCCCCTCGTCTTGCTATCAAAATAATTTAGTTTTTCTTTTAAATGTGTGTTCCACGATGCCCATATTAATCGTTAACATTTTTATCAGTTGTGTTTTAATACTAAAAATAGCCACAAAAGAAGAATTTGTTGACTATAATCAACACTGTAATTTCTTCAGACGCTGTAATTATGTTTTTATAACTCAGCGTCACTCGTTTCATCTTTTTTTCATACTTTTGAGAGTATCTATGATAAAGAATAGATTTTGCTAGATTTAGACGTCGATTCTTAGGCGGCGAACTACCGACTGTATTTCTAGGATTGTATATGAAGTGTTGAATTTATTCCAGGAGTGTTAAGTAAAGAGGTATCGGCCTTATAGCACTGGTGCTAGGTGAAGAACTATGGAATTTACACCAGGAGTGTTAAGTAGTACTGTAGTTGCTTTGTTTGGGCGTGAACCTACTCTTTCACTTTGGGCGTGAACCCTTTTTTGAACTCTGGCACCTTCCGGCCTACTTGTCGCAGTGGCCTTGTGGCATGTTTCATGTGTATCACTGCGCCTATTTTCCTGGTGCTGAGCCTTGCGGCGTTTGTGGGGGGAAAATTCGAGTATACCTGGCATATATGCAGCATTTGACCATTGCCCAGGATGCCACCCACAACAGTCGACTAACACCCAGGTTTCCAATCACTGCTTGGTGAACAGAGCCAATGGGTGTAAGGAGACTTGTCCATACGTCTCGCCCTGCCTGGGATAAGGGAAGTGCTATCGGACCTTACTACATTAGATCAAAGATGGGAAGGAAGAGACATAATTGTGACGAATAACATCATAAGGATAAGATGTAAATATGTATAGATTTAAATGTAAATCCGATTAATGGAGCTAGTGACTGTAGGACCATTGCATTACTTAATTGTAAATGTGAAACGTGTTTTGTAAGGCTGTGTTATAACTGTCAAATGGTTTATAAAATACATATTTTTTACCATAGAGTTTGAAGAAGATGTCTGCTTTAAAAAAGGTGTATTACGTGTCAGTTAAATATTGATATACTGTAATTGGTTTGGCAATTATTCTATTTTAGTATATTTTCTTAGGGTGAACGTGTTAACTGGTTAACTTAGCACTTGTTGACATACGGTAGCGTGGCCGAGCGGTCTAAGGCGCTGGTTTAAGGCACCAGTCTCTTCGGAGGCGTGGGTTCGAATCCCACCGCTGCCAGGGATTTTGCGTAGAGTCTAACTCCCCCAAGCGAATAAAGTTTAAAAGCTGGAATCACTGCCAGGGCCGAGAAATGACTCCCGGAAATTAATACCAATAAGTGTTGCATGATCAAAATAGCGGCAGGGAACGGTGACACAGGGCAGGGGATGGTGCATAGTAGAGAGGATAACTTCAGGATAACGTCAGCAACATTTTCAAATGTACATCCCGATAACACGATACATGTACACCATAACCTTTCCCTTAACACTCCTGATGTAAACTCTATAGTTCTTCACCTAGCATCACTGATATAAAACGAACCTCAGGACACCCCGTGTTCACGGCTAACCATAGCCCGTGCTTCTTGCCCCGCTCCTGTGCCAGGTAAATCCACTACGGGCTCACCATAGCCCGTGCTACTTGGAACGTTTAGTTCCCAGTAGCTGAATCTTAAACAACAACAACACCCCGTGTTGCTTAGTCGTGAAGTCCTCACTACATGAACCACATACGGAAAATTATAATGGTATCAGGTTTGCAACGAGGCTTATCCCAGAATTCTGTGAGATGGGATCGATATAATGGTTTGACCTAATGACGATGTAAATAAAGAATAAAATGTTCAGAATTAATGTCATTTGAACAAGAGGTAAGCAATATAAGTGTGGGAAAGTGATTTGTGTAAAAGTAGCAGGCAAGTAAGAATATTTACGTGAGGAATTATTAAAAGACAACTTCATTCACATTTGTAATTGTGTGTATATATATATATATATATATATATATATATATATATATATATATATATATATATATATATATATATATATATGCTGTCATAATTAATGAGACATGCATAAAAGAAAACCTGCTGCCAGTATACACCAATATATATATATATATCGAGCCTTGCATAGTAGGCCAAGTACGACGTTCTGGCGAATCAACCTACCCTGGCTTTGCGCCCTGGTGAGGCCACTCCAGACCGACAACCAGAGCGCAACTCCATAGTCTCCTGAGACTGATGGATGCCTACTACTATATATGTTGTACCTATTAGCCAGAACGTCGTACTTGGCCTACTATGCAAGGCCCGATTTTCCTAATAAGCCAAGTTTTCCTGAATTGATATATTTCTCCCAAATTTTTTCTTATAAAATGATAAATCTGTCCATTTCATTATGTATAAGTTAATTTGTTTAATTTTAGTTAAAACTAACGTAGATATATGATCGAACCTAACCAACCCTACCTAACCTAACCTATCTTAACCTTACTAACTAACACAACTAAGTCAATAATTTATGTTCTTCATATAATATAATAATAATAATTCAAATAAACTAATTGGAAACAATTTATTGAAAAAGAAGATAGTCACTCGGCCTATTAGGCAAATCGGGCCTTGCATATTAGACGAGAAGTGCTTTCTGGCTACTAGGTACGACATATATATATATATATATATATATATATATATAACTGAAAACTCACACCCCAGAAGTGACTCGAACCCATACTCCCAGGAGCAAAGCAACTGGTAACTACAGGCGCCTTAATCCGCTTGACCATCACGACCGGAGTATGGGTTCGAGTCACTTCTGGGGTGTGAGTTTTCAGTTGTATCTAGTCCTGGGGACCATTCAGGCTTGTTTGCATATATATATATATATATATATATATATATATATATATATATATATATATATATATATATATATATATATATTGGTGTATACTGGCAGCAGGTTTTCTTTTATGCATGTCTCATTAAATATGACAGCAAATTCCATATATACCATATATACTATTTTCTGATTTAGGGCTTTTATCCCTCTTACTAATGCTCTTGCATCAGGGGTTCAGCTGGAACCCTGATGGTGAACTCCTCTTCCATACACAGCTGTGAGGCGTGCACGATCACTGGGGGTTGTTGCTGCCTCCAGCAAAGCTGTGGCTTTTTTGTCTACAAAGGGGCTGTACCAGCTGGATTGTTTCTTAGCTTTCAACATGGTTGGTCTGAGTACTTGGTCTTCCATGGTGCCCCATTTTGTGTCGTATTCCGTGTAGCGGGAGTCCTGTATCCCTTCTAAGTCACACAGGTTGTCAGGTAGAATTTCCTTAACCGGGTCATCTGATGCTGAGGATGAAGATAGGAAGGCTGGGACAGCAATTTGGGTGGCAGTGCGGACACCTAAGCCGCCGAGCCTGACAGGAAGAGTGGCTTGTTTCCACTGGCACTCGTTGAGGGAGAGGTTGACAACTTTTTCTAGCATGATCTTCAGTAATAGGTCATACTCTTCAAGCTTTAGGCTGTCGTAGGATGGGGCGCACCTCAGAAAGTAGGTTAGCCTAGGAAGGGATAGGCATTTAGTGAGGAGATAATTAAAGAGCATCGTGGGCATCGATGTCACCTGTCTTGTTTTCCATCCTCATTAGGTCTGTGATTTTCTTATCAAGGATCTCCTCAATGGCATTAGACCCGAGGGGGGCTCCAAGGAGAGTGCTGTTCCCAGCCCTAATGACATGAGCTCCGGGCAAGGCAGACCTTATTCTAGCTACGATGTCTGGGTTGGAGGAGACTACTTCACACTTGGAAGGGTTCAGGAAGAGACCCAGGCTTACTTCTTGCTCCTTTATTTTTCTGATGTCTTCCAAGAGGTGGTCTATGGTGCCAGCTATAGTCCCATCATCCAAAAACCAGTTGTTGAACTCGCTGGACAAGCTTTCAGTGATTTTGTTTAAGACTTAAGCAGAAAAGAAGAGGAGCAAGAGGATCACCTTGCTGAACACCTTCACATGATCTGATTTCGTGTTCGCCAAAGAGCAGTTTTGATTCACCACTGTAGCAAGATAGTTATTATAGTTATTATTATATATCTTATATCTTATTACATATTAATATATCAATATTGATATATTTGATATGTCAGATATATCTTATAATATACACATGAGGGTTCCAGTAGTACAGTCGGGTTCGTTCTCAACGTATAGTCGAGAATTCCGGGTTTGAATCTCGGGCGGGACAGAAATGGTTGGGCACATTAACGTTCACCGAATGCTTTTGTTCACCTAGCAGTAAGTAAGTCCTCAGGAGCTAGTCGCATCCTTGGCGAGTCAGTAATTCAACCTTTGAGGGGGGGGGGGGACACATTGATAAAAGCCTAATGTGTATGAATACATCTGTCCGGTGGCTGTGTGGACAGCACGCTGAACACGTGATCCTGTGGCCCGGATTCGATTCCCGGCGCCGGCGAGACACGATGGGCAGAGTTTCATTCACCCTGATGCTTCTGTTACCTAGCAGTATATAGGTACTTGGGAGTTAGTCAGCTGTCACGGGCTGCTTCCTGTTTGTGTGTATGTGTGTATTCACCTAGTTGCGTTTGCGGGGGTTGAGCTTTGCTCTTTCGGCCCGCCTCTCAACTGTCAATCAACTGTTTGCTAACTACTTTTTTTTTTTTTTTTTTTTTTTTTTTTTTTTTTTTTTTTTTTTTTTTTGTCCCACACATTACACACACACACACACACCCCAGGAAGCAGCCCGTAACAGCTGACTAACTCCCAGGTACCTATTTACTGCTAGGTAACAGGGGCATTCAGGGTGAAAGAAACTTTAACCCATTTGTTTCTGCCTCGTGCGGGAATCGAACCCGCGCCACAGAATTACGAATACTGCGCGCTATCCACCAGGCTACGAGGCCTGTGTGTGTGTGTGTGTGTGTGTGTGGAAAAAATAGTAGTTTGTAACAGTTGATTGACAGTTGAGAGGCGGGCCGAAAGAGCAGAGCTCAACCCCCGTAAGAACCACTAGTTGAATACAACAACTAGGTGAATACAATGAATTATTATTATTTACGTCGCGATAAGTCTTTCATTGTATAGAGGAAGTTGGGCATAAGGGTAGCGTGGCCGAGCGGTCTAAGGCGCTGGTTTAAGGCACCAGTCTCTTCGGAGGCGTGGGTTCGAATCCCACCGCTGCCAGGAATTTTGTGTGCTGCTTGTGAGTTATGAAGGCAATAAACTATGCAGAATGGCTATGTGCACTTGGTTTCATAACCCTGGAAGGAATAATACTAATGTCAAGGCTGTTTAGTATAGAGAGGACCAGGACTAGAGTAATGGGCTAGAGACCTGTCAGAAAGCACTATCTATTAGTGTTAAGACAGAAAGTGGAAAGAGTTGATCACATATTTAGAGTAGAATCCAAACATAATACAATAAAGGTATTGTAGTGCCAAATTACGCTAAAACTATAGACACATGGCAAAAATGTATTAAATCCGTATTTATCTCCAGATCCTCACCTGGCCAAACCTACCAGCCATCCAATATTCCACTTCATCAATTTACATGTCTGCCACCCACCCATCAACCATCCACTCTATTTTCCATAACTCTTATTCCCATATTCCACCACCTTATAATGTGACTTATAGAGGGCGTTCCTGGCACTGAACGCATGCAGTAGTAACACCCAGAAAATAATTAGTGATATTCAGATGAATGTTTTAGCAGCTAAAGGAAAGATATTTGAGATTAAATTCCTTTGAATACCATTACATATTGGCATCTCAAAACATGATACTGATGACATGCTTGCAAAGACAGCCTGAAGTAGACTGGTAGTAAAACATAATATAGGTCGACCGAGTCGGCCGAGCGGACAGCACGCTGGACTTGTGATCCTGTGGTCCCGGGTTCGATCCCGGGCGCCGGGGAGAAACAATGGGCAGAGTTTCTTTCAGCCTATACCCCTGTTACCTAGCAGTAATGTTAGTCAGCTGTCACGGGCTGCTTCCTGGGGGTGGTGGCCTGGTCGAGGACCGGGCCGCGGGGACACTAAAAAGCCCCGAAATCATCTCAAGATAACCTCAAGATAGGTGTTTCATTAGCAGTGATAAAGAGAATAATTAAACTGATATCCGATGAACATCTTACTGACCTAACAAACTTACAAAGACCTGTAGCATTAAACATTATGATGAATACCATAAGACATTTATATATATGGACTAATAGAGCAAGAACTCGACAGTGCGATGTTATAGTGGCCAGATTACGCCTGGGATACAGACGTATCTGGCAGCTTTCTCAAAATTCAAGCGTCGAATACACCAAGTATCAACTTTGTGAGAGAGGGAAAACATGCATTCTTTTGAAGATTATATTATATAATGCCCCTTAATGACTGGATTTCGTTCCCCTGGNGCAACAGTATTATGTAAACAACGTGATTGACGGTTAAACTGGCTGTCACAAAAGTACGCGGGCCACTGCTTCGTTAGTGTACGGGCAACACTGCCTCCTTAGTGTACGGGGAACACTGCTTCCTTAGTGTACGGGGAACACTGCTTCCTTAGTGTACGGGGAACACTGCTTCGTTAGTGTACGGGGAACACTGCTTCCTTAGTGTACGGGGAACACTGCTTCCTTAGTGTACGGGGAACACTGCTTCCTTAGTGTACGGGGAACACTGATTCCTTAGTGTACGGGGAACACTGCTTCGTTAGTGTACGGGCAACACTGCCTCCTTAGTGTACGGGGAACACTGCTTCCTTAGTGTACGGGGAACACTGCTTCCTTAGTGTACGGGGCCACTGCTTCCTTAGTGTACGGGGCCACTGCTTCCTTAGTGTACGGGGAACACTGCCTCCTTAGTGTACGGGGAACACTGCCTCCTTAGTGTACGGGGAACACTGCTTCCTTAGTGTACGGGGAACACTGCTTCCTTAGTGTACGGGGAACACTGCTTCCTTAGTGTACGGGGAACACTGCTTCCTTAGTGTACGGGGAACACTGCTTCCTTAGTGTACGGGGCCACTGCTTCCTTAGTGTACGGGGAACACTGCTTCCTTAGTGTACGGGGCCACTGCTTCTTTAGCGTACGGGGCCACTGCTTCCTTAGTGTACGGGGAACACTGCTTCCTTAGTGTACGGGGCCACTGCTTCCTTAGTGTACGGGGAACACTGCTTCCTTAGTGTACGGGGAACACTGCCTCCTTAGTGTACTGGGAACACTGCTTCCTTAGTGTACTGGGAACACTGCCTCCTTAGTGTACGGGGCCACTGCTTCCTTAGTGTACGGGGCCACTGCTTCCTTAGTGTACTGGTAACACTGCTTCCTTAGTGTACTGGGAACACTGCTTCCTTAGTGTACGGGCCACTGCTTTCTTAGTGTACGGGGCCACTGCTTCCTTAGTGTACGGGGAACACTGCTTCCTTAGTGTACGGGGCCACTGCTTCCTTAGTGTACGGGGCCACTGCTTCCTTAGTGTACGGGGCCACTGCTTCCTTAGTGTACGGGGCCACTGCTTCGTTAGTGTACGGGCAACACTGCCTCCTTAGTGTACGGGGGACACTGCTTCCTTAGTGTACGGGGAACACTGCTTCCTTAGTGTACGGGGAACACTGCTTCCTTAGTGTACGGGGCCACTGCTTCCTTAGTGTACGGGGCCACTGCTTCCTTAGTGTACGGGGAACACTGCCTCCTTAGTGTACGCGGAACACTGCCTCCTTAGTGTACGGGGAACACTGCTTCCTTAGTGTACGGGGAACACTGCTTCCTTAGTGTACTGGGAACACTGCTTCCTTAGTGTACGGGGCCACTGCTTCCTTAGTGTACTGGGAACACGGCTTCCTTAGTGTACTGGGAACACTGCTTCCTTAGTGTACGGGGCCACTGCTTCCTTAGTGTACTGGGAACACTGCTTCCTTAGTGTACTGGGAACACTGCTTCCTTAGTGTACGGGGCCACTGCTTCCTTAGTGTACGGGGCCACTGCCTCCTTAGTGTACGGAGGACACTGCTTCCTTAGTGTACTGGGAACACTGCTTCCTTAGTGTACGGGGCCACTGCTTCCTTAGTGTACGGGGCCACTGCCTCCTTAGTGTACGGGGAACACTGCTTCCTTAGTGTACGGGGAACACTGCTTCCTTAGTGTACTGGGAACACTGCTTCCTTAGTGTACGGGGCCACTGCTTCCTTAGTGTACTGGGAACACGGCTTCCTTAGTGTACTGGGAACACTGCTTCCTTAGTGTACGGGGCCACTGCTTCCTTAGTGTACTGGGAACACTGCTTCCTTAG
>WNGS01005680.1:10253651-10258651 GCA_020271785.1 Procambarus virginalis
GGTCAAGGCCGGCTTCGCCGGTGACGACGCTCCCCGCGCCGTCTTCCCCTCCATCGTCGCCGTCCTCGTCACCAGGGTGTGATGGTCGGTATGGTCAGAAGGAGCCTACGTCGGTGATGAGGCCCAGAGCAAGAGAGTATCCTGACTCTCAAGTACCCCATCGAGCACGGCATCATCACCAAACTGGGACGACATGGAGAAGATCTGGCATCACTCCTTCTAAACGAGCTGCGTGTTGCCCCTGAGGAGTCCCCAGTCCTCTGACGGAGGCTCCCCTCAACCCCAAGGCCAACCGTGAGAAGATGACACAGATCATGTTCGAGACTTTTGCTACACCTGCCATGTACGTGGCCATCCAGGCCGTGCTGTCCCTGTACGCCTCTGGTCGTACCACAGGTATCGTGCTCGATACTGGTGATGGTGTCACCCACACCGTCCCCATCTACGAAGGTTACTGTCTTCCCCACGCTATCTTCGTCTCGACCTGGCTGGCCGTGACTTGACTGCCTACTTGATGAAGATCATGACAGAGCGTGGTTATTCCTTCACCACCACGGCTGAGCGAGAAATCGTTCGCGATATCAAGGAGAAACTTTGCTACGTCGCCCTCGACTTCGAGAATGAAATGAACATTGCTGCTGCTTCTTCATCACTTGAGAAGTCCTACGAACTTCCTGATGGTCAGGTCATCACCATCGGTAACGAACGTTTCCGTTGCCAGAGTCCTTGTTCCAGCCTTCCTTCCTGGGTATGGAATCTGTTGGTATCCACGAGACCGTCTATAACTCCATCATGAGGTGCGACATTGATATCAGGAAGGACCTGTTCGCCAACAACGTTTTGTCTGGTGGTACTACCATGTACCCTGGTATTGCTGACCGCATGCAGAAGGAAATCACAGCTCTGGCTCCAGCTACTATCAAGATCAAGATCATTGCTCCTCCCGAGCGTAAGTACTCCGTCTGGATCGGTGGCTCCATACTGGCCTCTCTGTCCACTTTCCAGACCATGTGGATCACCAAGGAGGAGTACGACGAGTCCGGCCCAGGCATCGTCCACCGCAAGTGCTTCTAAAAAGTTGTTAATTCTTAAAGCGATATTTATTTTTATAACTATGTTTTTGGAATATCTGGATGGCAGATAAACTGGATTTTCGAATTATGTGATCTCATATTATAACGATAAAATATTATTGTAAGAATTTCTGTAGAGCATAATTGGATTTTATGTACCCCATACTTTTTCGAAGCAAATGAGTAATTCGATTTCTCGATTAACACAAATAAAGTGAATAGTAATTCAGCGTTGTTTTTCTGTAAGCACTGTACACACTTAACCTTTGTATACTGTGTATTATTAGTCACACACTACACAAACAAGTAAACTTGATAAAACAGTAAACCACGTAACTAAAGTGCACCTGAGAACGGGCTTGCAAGAGTTTAAATATTCTGCTCCTTATGAGGGCTAGTGGTCCAGTTGTATGGCCCTCCACTGCTTCATCTGAGAATGAACTCTGACCTACAAATACCATCAGGTACCATGCTTGGTGCTCCCTGATGAATCAAATAAATGATACATACATATCACTTGAACTCTATGACCCCTCGAATGATTCGAAGCCAGGCCGCTAGGGGTCACCCTATCAACAGCGCTGGTACTCTTACTACGGCCCCAGCGATATATATATATATATATATATATATATATATATATATATATATATATATATATATATGTATATATATATATATATATATATATATATATATATATATATATATATATGTATATGTATGTATGTATGTATGTATATATATTAGGCATCCATCAGTCTCAGGAGACTATGGATTTGCGTTCTGATTGTCGGTCTGGAGTAGCCTCTCCAGGGCGCATAGCCAAGGTAAGTTGATACGGGGGAGAAGCTGTCACCCTAACAGCAGGTCCTCCCCCCTTTCCACGGCGCCGAAAGTCTCTAATGGAAAGGCAAACGCCAATACGATTGGTTCCAACGTTGTCGCATGGAATCGAGCCGAGGCCTTTAGGACTACGACCCCTGAGCGCTGTCCACTCAGCTGCGAGTGTATGTGTGCGTGTGTGTATTTAGTGGTCAACTAGTTTACGTATGCTCAAATTTATGAGGTCAGAAGCTTTAAAAATTACCATATTTTATAGGTCAACAATCTGGAGTATACTCCAAACAAAAAGAGACCAACTCGTTGACGAATGCCTTACATTTAGAGCCTATTAATTTAAAATTATAGTGGAAATGGTTATCTCCATTTAGGGCAGTAAGTATGAAGAAATATAAAACAGTTAATTTCCGACAGAATAGTTTAAATTGGCTGACTTCGTTAGGCACATGTAACGTATTAAAAAAGTCAATTTATGCCAAAAAAAGATTTACCTATGCCTAAAAGATGCAACTCCTGTATGCCTTAAAAGATTTACCAATACCTAAAAATATGAACCGGTGTAAAAATATGCACAATTGATAAAATTATGCATTTATGGCTAAAAAAGATGCACCAATGCCTAAATAGAAAACCCATTGTATGGTGCTTATGCTAATTTACGAAAGATGGAATAAGGAGATGTCAAAAGGGCTACGAACAGCTTCAAGAAGCACGGACAGATGGTAAACAAGTTTAACCAAATCAAAATTACCTAAAAATAATGACACATAATCAAGAATATAGTCAAGAAACACAGAGCCTAAAGAACGCTTGGGTACTGGACTAGGGAACTGCTTTCATACTGTTCAAGAAGGTTGTAGAGTTATATAAAGGAAGTCTTCATCAGCCTGTCAACTGATAAGGTGTGTACACAAGAACTTGAGTTTTAAAGTTTAAACCTTTTTACTGCTGCTTAACATACATGCAACTCCTCAAATATAAAATAAAAGCAATACCGTGCATATTATATTTTTAACCTTGTAATTAAAATTATATATGTTAAGAATCAGAACAAATCTAACGTACAACCCACAAAGATAAACTACCTCTTAATATAACAATTATGAAGTCATGCAAAGCTAAAAAAAAAAAAGTGACTACTAGTGTTAATGATTTTTATTTTTTGAACCCTGGCGTTTCCTCATATGAAACTCAGACGACAGCATTTATAATGTCAATAAGTTACGTTTTTGGAAGATAAATATGTCTACGAGTATCCATACACTGGCAGGTCATCTTCGTACGCACATGTTACGGTGTGTACTTCCATGTCCATACATTGGGTAAACTGATAGACGCAATGGTAAACTGTGAAGGATCTCGTTTGTTAGACGCAATGATAAACTGTGAAGGATCTCGTTTGTTAGACGCAATGGTAAACTAAAAAATCTCGTTCGTTAGACGCGATGGTAAACTAAAACATCTCGTTCGTTAGACACGATGGTAAACTGTAAAGAATCTCGTTCGTTAGACGCAATGGTAAACTGTGAAGGGTCCCGTTCGTTAGACGCAATGGTAAACTGTAAAGGATCTCGTTCGTTAAACGCAATGGTAAACTGTGAAGGATCCCGTTCGTTAGACGCAATGGTAAACTGTAAAGAATCTCATTCGTTAGACGCAATGGTAAACTAAATAATCTCACTCGTTAGACGCGATGGTAAACTGTGAAGGATCCCGTTCGTTCGTTAGACGCGATGGTGAAATGTATGGAATCTTATGAATGTACAGTTGTTTATATATTACTTATAACATATACAGTACCGGTAGTGTATATCTCACTTATGAATATATCTCACTTATGAATATACACTGGTGTATATCTCCATTATAACATATACAGTGATGAATATACATTGTTGTATATCTCCCTTATAACATATAGTGACATATATCTCACTTATGAATAAGGAGTAGCATATATCTTATTTTTTATATTCACAGAGGTCCTTCTCTCACTTATACACAAGTGTACATCTCACTAATACATAGGTACATCACTCAGTTCTACAGTATATGTGTATAACATACAGTGGCACACCTGTCAAGTATACATTATTGCACATATAGTATGTAGCTGTCCATCTATCATGTATACAAATACAATGGTCCAATAACTAACTTATACACTACAAATATGAGAAAAATGTATAAAAATTGTAAAGCCCTTATTCACAAGAGTCGCGCGTATCACAATACAAAAAATTTCCCAAAATAAAGGTTCCCGACTATTTTAACAGGAATGAGAAACCGTCTCTTGCTCCATACTGTCAGCAGACATAATATTAGCATGCTTCAGAGCGCAGCGCGTCCGGAACACCTGCCCAGGGGGTGCACGCTTGAGGGTAATACGCCTGAGGGCAAAATAGTCACAACCACCCTCTTAAGTCATTTCAGTTTAGGGGGTTCTAAACTATTATTTACTTCCCACTTCACGCCGCCACGTTCAACTCTTATTCGTCCCTATGCCCTACTCGACCACACACACAACAATTTTTTTACTTCCAAATACACCAGCTATGTTTCCCTCTGTATTGTCTTATACACTGTGTTGATACGTATACCAGCTGTGATTTCTATGTTGTCTTATACACTTTGTTGATACGTGTACCAGCTGTGTTTCCCTATGTTGTCTTATACACTTTGTTATGTATACCAACTGTTTCTCACCTTGTGTTGTCTTACACACTGTATTCATATGTATACCAGCTGTGTTTCACCCTATGTTGATATGTATACCACCTGTGTCTCCCTGTGTTTTGTTTTACACATATACTACACCCAAGTCATCATACATTTAACTTAATATGGTCTCTGAAGAGAGGAACCCATAAGCAGAGCTTTATCTGCTGTTTTCCATGAACATAATGTGCTATATATATATATATATATATATATAATATTATATAATATATATATATATATATATATATATATATATATATGTACCTAATAGCCAGAACGCATTACTTGGCGTAGTATGCAAGGCCCGATTTGCCTAATAAGTCGAGGTAATCTGGTAATCATACATCATATCAATGTACAGAA
>WNGS01005680.1:10263651-10269490 GCA_020271785.1 Procambarus virginalis
CACAGGTATCGTGCTCGATACTGGTGATGGTGTCACCCACACCGTCCCCATCTACGAAGGTTACTGTCTTCCCCACGCTATCCTTCGTCTCGACCTGGCTGGCCGTGACTTGACTGCTTACCTTACAAAGATCATGACTGAGCGTGGTTATTCCTTCACCACCACGGCTGAGCGAGAAATCGTTCGCGATATTAAGGAGAAACTTTGCTATGTCGCTCTCGACTTCGAGAATGAGATGAACATTGCTGCTGCTTCCTCATCCCTTGAGAAGTCCTACGAACTTCCTGATGGTCAGGTCATCACCATCGGTAACGAACGTTTCCGTTGCCCAGAGTCCTTGTTCCAGCCTTCCTTCCTGGGTATGGAATCTGTTGGTATCCATGAGACCGTCTACAACTCCATCATGAGGTGCGACATTGATATCAGGAAGGACCTGTTCGCCAACAACGTTTTGTCTGGTGGTACCACCATGTACCCTGGTATTGCTGACCGCATGCAGAAGGAAATCACAGCTCTGGCCCCAGCTACCATCAAGATCAAGATCATTGCTCCTCCCGAGCGTAAGTACTCCGTCTGGATCGGTGGCTCCATCCTGGCCTCTCTGTCCACCTTCCAGACCATGTGGATCACCAAGGAGGAGTACGACGAGTCCGGCCCAGGCATCGTCCACCGCAAGTGCTTCTAAGTCTTATGTTTTATGGCAACGAAATAAGTGTTTAATTATAAGGTTTAGAATATCACTTAAATATTCAGGAGGTAGGGAAAAATACGAATTACGAGCAATCAATGAAGGTTATATGACAGTATCTAGTTAAGTATTATTTGTCTCTATGCACTTTATACAAATAACATTCAACCTAAGCTGTCTTTTTAATTTTTATTAAACCATTTCCACTTATATTTGTTTAATATATCATCTGAGCTTGTGCTTGTTCCAACTACATAAATTAAGGATATAATGTAAATAGGCTTGAGTGGTGCAATTGTTGGAAAAATAAACAAAAACATTATACTTTTACTTATAAACAAAATAATTAACTATGAAGGTAAAGCGCTCAACCGGAATAACTACCTAGCACTTCCATGCGGAGTTCATTTCAAAGTAAATACATACTATCAAAGATGCCAATGGCAGAGCAGGACATAAAGTTATTCATATGAACGGAGTCTGATTCGGTGAGAACGGTCGTAAAGAAAACAAGAAATTCCACACACCAACAGATGATTATGAGCCATCAGTGAATATGGTGAGTTAGATGACTAGGACAAGTGAATATAGCAAGAGGTTACTTAGAAAATCTTATCAAAGGTTACTTAGAAAATCTTATCAAAGGTTACTTAGAAAATTAGAGCATTAGTATACTAATAATAAATGAGATATATTTTCATAAAGTATATTATGCACATAATGGGTGGCACATGAAGAAGAAGAAGAAGAAATAAATGAATGTGAATGAAAGGGTTCAGGAGAGAACCAAGTGAATAACCATAATATATGAGCAGGAGCACTTGTCAAGGCTGTATGCTGCACATGGGGTCTTGTCTGTGTTAAATGAGTTGTTCTCCTCGAAAGGTGGAAGGTTCATTGGTTACCTTTCATCAACCTCCCCATCCTCCCATCCCCACGTTCTCCACTGCGATTATTTTACATTAGAAAGCATGAACTCTATCAGAAATCTGGTAGATCATGCTTGCATATTTTCAAACTTGTTAAACAATATATAATTTCCCAAATAAAACAAACCCAGTATTGTGCCTCTTGAGCTAAGACCCGACGTTATAACAACAATTAGGACCTTTTCAGTAGTTGTTGTTTCAGGGAACTAGTTTGTATTCGGTGTGTACCGTTCTGCTGGTGTCCCCCTATCACCATTATCATCACTTTACACTTAATGGTATTAAACTGCAGTAACCAATTTTTGTAGGTCAGGTTCTGCAGCCTCTCTCTCTCTCTTCTTGGAATATTCCACACGTAGTCCTAATCTGGGTCTTCTTAGAATAATTTTCAAGAATATATCTATACATGAAACAGAGCTTGTCTACGAAATGGTTATTCAAATTCAATACCATCAAGTGAAATTAAAAATTGAAGTGCGTGTGTTTGTATATCTACCTTCCTGTTATTGAAAGGTTGAACATTTAAGAGTTTACCTCTTAAAAGTTGATTTTACTAGTGTAGTTGGGCTCTACGCAAAACAGCCTGATTGCGGTGGGATTCGAAGCCGCGCCTCCGAAGAGGTGCCTTAGACCGCTCGGCCACGCTACAGGGCTTTAAACTCACATCAATGTTTTTGCAGGTTCAATGACCTTTGTCGTTTATTTTATAGTGTCATTTAAGATTGGGTATTAAGCAAAGTTCAACCACTTTTTATTGAACCAACTGCAATTATTTACTACTATTGCTAGTAAATGTGTGTGTGTGTGTGTGTGTGTGTGTGTGTGTGTGTGTGTGTGTGTGTGTGTGTATGTGTGTGTGTGTGTGTGTGTGTGTACTCACCTATATGTACTCACCTATATGTGTCTGCAGGATCGAGCATTGACTCTTGGATCCCGCCTTTCGAGCATCAGTTGTTTACAGCAATGACTCCTATCCCATTTCCCTATCATACCTGGTTTTAAAATTATGAATAGTATTGGCTTCCACAACCTGTTCCTTAAGTGCATTCCATTTTCCCACTACTCTCACGCTAAAAGAAAACTTCCTAACATCTCTGTGACTCATCTGAGTTTCTAACTTCCATCCATGTCCCCTCGTTCTGTTACTATTCCGTGTGAACATTTCGTCTATGTCCACTCTGTCAATCCCTCTGAGTATTTTATACGTTCCTATCATGTCCCCCCTCTCCCTTCTTCTTTCTAGTGTCGTAAGGCATAGTTCCCCCAGGCGCTCCTCATACCCCATCCCTCGTAGCTCTGGGACGAGTCTCGTTGCAAACCTCTGAACCTTTTCCAGTTTCATTATGTGCTTCTTTAGATGGGGACTCCATGATGAGGCGGCATACTCTAAGACTGGCCTCACGTAGGCAGTGTAAAGAGCCCTAAATGCCTCCTTACTTAGGTTTCTGAATGATGTTCTAACTTTTGCCAGTGTAGAGTACGCTGCTGTCGTTATCCTATTTATATGTGCCTCAGGAGATAGATTAGGTGTTACGTCCACACCCAGGTCTCTTTCGCGCGTCGTCACAGGTAGGCTGTTCCCCTTCATTGTGTACTGTCCCTTTGGTCTCCTATCTCCTAGTCCCATTTCCATAACTTTACATTTGCTCGTGTTGAATTCCAGTAGCCATTTCTCTGACCATCTCTGCAACCTGTTCAGGTCCTCTTGGAGGATCCTGCAATCCTCATCTGTGTGTGTGTGTGTGTGTGTGTGTGTGTGTGTGTGTGTGTGTGTGTGTGTGTGTGTGTGTGTGTGTGTGTGTGTGTGTGTGTGAGTGTGTGTGTGTAATCACGAAAATATACACGTGATTAAAAATGTGACAGTGTCAGACCACGGAGGAAAATTGAAACAGGAATTTCCTTAAGTACTTTCGTATATTAATACATCTTCCACTCCTTCTGAAGATGTATTAATATACGAAAGTACTTAAGGAAATTCCTGTTTCAATTTTCTTCCGTGGTCTGACACTGTCATATATATATATATATATATATATATATATATATATATATATATATATATATATATATATATATATATATATATTCATCCGAGGCCGGCTTCCTTCAAGACCAAGCAGAAGGAAGTGAAGAATTAATTATTAATTAATTATATTATTATTATTATAATTATTATTATAATAATTGTAGTAATTAATAAATATCACTCTTCCTTCTGCTTGGTCTTGAAGGAAGCCGGCCTCGGGTGAAGGAGGGTTGTGACGATCTCTGTCTGGAACCCGTTGGTGCGGGACTGGGTCATCTACCTCCTGGGGCTCGTGCGGCCCAGGTTCTGCTTCAGGGGGCTGGGATCGTTCTTGCCCTTGATGGGATGGTTTCTTTTCCGGCCCCGACCACGGTGGTCTCCGGGTTTGGAGTCCCTGTGCCTTCTTTCGCCAACTTCGAGGTCAACTCCAGAGCTCACAGTTCCTGCGACAGCGCTGGAACCAGTCGTATTGGCGTTTGCCTTTCCATTCGAGACTTTGGGCGCCGCGGAGAGGGGGGGGGGGACCTGCTGCCTGGGTAACATCTCCTCCATATCAACCTATCCTGGCTTTGCGCCCTGGAGAGGCCACACCAAACCGGCAACCAGAGCGCAACTCCACAGTCTCCTGTGACTGTATATCCTACTTTGACAGGGAAAGACAGGAGATAGGTGCTATAGAAACGAGTGAGTTATTGAGCACTCATCTATTTGTACTCACCTATTTGTGCTTGCGGGGGTTGAGCTCTGTCTCTTTGGTCCCGCCTCTCAACTGTCAATCAACTGGTGTATAGATTCCTGGGCCTCCACCCCATCACTACCTAATGCATTCCACCTGTTAACTACTCTGACACTGAAAAGTTCTTTCTAACGTCCCTGTGGCTCATGTGGGTACTCAGTTTCCACATGTGTCCCCTTGTTCGCGTACCACCAGTGTTAAACAGTTTATCCTTATCAACCCTGCCAATTCCTCTGAAAATTTTGTAGGTGGTGATCATGTCTCCCCTTCTCTGTCTTCCAGTGTTGTGGAAGTGCATTTCACGCAGCCTCTCCTCGTAACTCATGCCATTATTTCTGGGGTTAGCCTAGTAGCATACCTCTGAACTTTTTCCAGTTTTATCTTGTGCTTGACAAGGTACGGGCTCAATGCTGGGGGCGCATACTGCAGGATTGGTCTTACATATGTGGTATACAAGGTTCTGAATGATTCCCTTACACAGGTTCCTGAAGGCTGTTCTGATGTTAGCCAGTCTCGCGTATGCTGCAGATGTAATTCTCTTTATGTGGGCTTCAGGAGACAGGTTTGATGTGATGTCAACTCCTAGATCTTTCTCTCTATCCGTTTCATGAAGTACTTCTCCTATTCGGTATCCTGTGTCTGGCCTCCTGTTTCCACCGAGGAGTTTCATTACCTTGCATTTACTCGGGTTGAACTTTAGTAGCCATTTGTCAGCCCAATCATTCAATCTGTCTAGGTCATCTTGTAACCTTCTACTATCTTCCTCTGTTTTAATCCTCCTCATAATTTTTGCATCATCAGCAAACAGTGAGAGGAACGAGTCTTTACCCTCTGGGAGAACATTCACATATATCAGAACAGTATAGGTCCAAGGACTGAACCCTGTCGGACTCCACTGGTGACATCTCGCCAATCTAAGACCTCACCCCGCACAGTGACTGGTTGTCTTCTGCTACTTAGGTACTCCCTTATCCAATGGAGTACCTTCCCTTTCACTCCTGCCTGCATCTCCAGCTTTTTCGCTAGCCTCTTGTGTGGTACTGTGTCAAAGGCTGTCTGGCAATCCAAAATATGCAGTCTGCCCCCCCTCTCTTTCCGGCCTGATTTTTGTTGTTGCCTGGTCCTAGAATTCCATTAATCCTGTGAGGCAGGACTTGCCATCCATGAACCCATGTTGATGCTTTGTTACAAAATTCTTTCGCTCCAGATGTTCCACTAGCTTTCTTCGCACAATCTTCTCCATCACCTTGCATGGTATGCAAGTTAGGGACAGTGGCCTGTAGTTCAGTGCTTCCTGTCTAATCCCTTCTTAATATCGGGACTATATACCCATCTTCCAAATTTGGGCAGCTCCCCTGTTATCAGTAATTTGTTATACACCACGGAGAGTGACAGGCACAGTGCTTCCGCTCCTTCCTTCAATATCCAAGGGGAGATTCCATCTGAGTCTATAGCCTTTG
>WNGS01005680.1:10292361-10303309 GCA_020271785.1 Procambarus virginalis
TTAACCAATAATAAGACACACCAAATATAAGTATAGTGAGTGCAGCATTACAGGAGCCTCCAAACGCAGCTAACCTCATCGCCCACACCCACCTACAAGCAGTACTGCCCTCGTCTTAGGATTTGGTCTCGAATAAGCTTGAGGCAAAAATAAGTTTTCTTACAGTGGGAAGTATTACAGTCATTTTAATGAGAAGCAACTATCAAGGTAAAAGCGTAGACATCACATATCCTCGGGTTGCCACAAACTGGCTACCATTTTTTGTTGAAACATTATATTTTCACTCTCAGAATAGAAACGAATTAGGCATAAATATGATCTAATTCAAACTACAGCAAGAAGGGAAGATATATATATATATCTTGGTGACTTTATGAATAGATACGACATACATTAATGAAGAGGCAGCCGCTGCCAGCATTGAGAAAAGAATAGTGGAACTCTCTGAACATCAAGCAGGCTAAAGCAACTGTAAATAAAAAATACCTAAATACAGTGAGGGAGCAGTTATGGGGCCATAGTAAGCAGGAGTATACGGGCCGTATATAAGTGTGGTGAAGCAGGGGCGCCATCTAGTGTACTTCACTCTCAGGATACCACTCGGCTGTGTACGTGCCCCTTCACCTGTGTTGAGTTCGGGATAATCTACATCGACATATTTTCCGCTGCGCACTTCACGGTTTGATAACACAGCGTATAAACAACTGCGAAACATACAAGTTAATACGCATTAAACAAGCAAAAGCATGGGGACATTCTCGTTAATCAGTTTTGCTTTCGGAAGGGAACTGGAAAGGCATAATACCACTGAAATTGTTGACCAGACCACACACGAGAAAGTGAAGGGACGACGACGTTTCGGTCCGTCCTGGACCATTCTCAAGTCGATTCAACAACTCCAGGTCCAGGATGGTCCAGGACGGACCGAAACGTCGTCGTCCCTTCACCTTCTAGTGTGTAGTCTGTTCAACATACTTTAGCCACGTTATTTGTGACTCATCGCCTGCACATCACTGAAATTTCTGTTCAATGACCCAGCACTATTAGCTGCAGAAAAATGGAGTTGTAGACAGTGAAATACGTTCTCAAACACATATAATTATAAATAAAATATTTTGTCAAGTGCTTCCAAAACAAATTTCTCCTTAATATTAAATGTTAATTATTATTAAATGCAACAAATGTAAACAGAGCATAGAGCGAAAAGTTAATATATTAAAACCACTTAAAATAACAAAGTTTTTATAACTCTTGTTGCACTTAGGGGTCGAAAGCCTAGCACGTCCGATTTTCAGTCCAATGAAACACCTGGCAATTTGAGGTTTAATACTTCAACTACGCGACCAAGCATCACAGCAACGACCGGATTAAATCCATCAATAGCTGTTAACAAAATCAGCATCCACTGATTTTGTTTCCCTCTTTATTTACTGATGCAACCCCTTGAAATTTGGATTTCCTGGACGAGACATTCGTGTGAGAGGAATGGATATCTGTGTTATATATGTGCTCGACTGAAGTGACTGACATCTTTGTAAATTATGATAATGTTTGAAACTAAAGGAGTGCTACTAAATATATATATATACATATATATAATATAATATATATATATATATATATATATGAATATATATATATGTTGTGTGTGTGTGGTGTGTGTGTGTGTGGTGTGTGTGTGGTGTGTGTGTGTGTGTGTGTGTGTGAGTATATATATACATGAATATATATACATGTGTGTGTATACACATGAACGTGAGTGACCCCTCACTAGCTCCTAGTTGCCCTTGGGAGGTGGTGATCTTTGGGGTTTAAATACCCCGAAATTACCATCTCTTTTTTGGGGGTCTGAGTTTGGTGCAGTGGGTTAAAGGCGTACCAGTTATGCCAGCTGCTGTGAGGCTTCTGTGCTGGCTAGGGTTCGAGTCTCCTGGTGGAAAGTGTTCTAAGTGGTAAAACTTCACCTGCGTGTTTAGGCAAGTTGTGCATTGTATATATATATCTATATATATATATATATATTATATAATATATATATAATATATATATTATTATATGTGTGTGTGTGTGTGTGTACAAATTGTACATATACATATATACAAGTATATAAACCTGCACGTGCGGATATATATATATATATATATATATATATATATATATATATATATTATATATATATATATATATATATATATTTTGTATATATATATATATATATATATATGTATATATATAGTATATATATATATATATATATATATATTTTGTATATATATATATATATATATATGTATATATATATATATATCTATATATATATTATATATATATATATATAATATATATAGAGAGAGAGAGAGAGAGAGAGAGAGAGAGAGAGAGAGAGAGAGAGAGAGAGAGAGAGAGAGAGAGAGAGGGGTGTACCACCTCTGGTGCAACTATAGGGACCCACAGCCTCAGTGAAGGGAACACAGAGCATTCAGGGAAGAACTTGCCATATATATATATATATATATATATATATATATATATATATATATATATATATATATATATATAACATGTTAGAGCCATATATAATTCAATGAAGCATAATAATAGTGGCACTCGGTTTGCAAATAAAATTTCATGATATATGGGAGAAAAATTTACTTTAATTCAAGAAAATTCCAAAAATCCACTTTTCACTCAACTTAATGAATTACGTATTTCAACATTATGCTCCATCCCCTTTCTAATTACAAATTCGCCACATAATGATGGTAATAATATTTGGGATTTGCAATAGACGCGGGTCGCTGGATTGTTTCAAGCGTGGGTTAGACATTCATACGGATGCGTTTGAGTGTATAGTATGGAAGTGCCTCATAGGGGCCAATAGGCGTTCTGTAGCGTTCCTTATTGTTATGTTCTTATAATACCACGTCAGTAAACATAAGAATGTGGCGAGAACCGTTTGACTCGTGGGTTTGCACACATTATCAGAACACATTAATCTATGACCAAACGAGTGCTATTGAAATTCCATATTGAAACTTTGAGTTCTTACCCGAGTAACACCGAAACTGTTCTTCAAGCAACCCGTTCTCCTGAAGTACGTCGTATTTTGACGTGTCCTAAGGCCAAAGACTGACGTACTAAAAATGGCAGCTGCTAGCCAAATTGATGTGATGTCCCGTTTTCTGTTCGTGGGTCCTTGGGAAGGTTAGGTTCGGGCAATTTATTCAACCGTCCTCCTCATAGCACGTCGCATTTTGACGAATACGTTCCTTAAGGGCAAAAACTGTCGTGCTAGAAAACGGTAGCGGCTCGCGAAATTGACATAATGTCCCGTTTTCTCTTCGTGGGTACTTTGGTAGGTTAGGAAAAGGGCACGTTAGTGCGACAGTTTCATAACGTTGGGAACACTTGTGAGAACGGGCTGATTTAATACAAAAGTTTAGTGACGTTGGGAACACTTGGGATAACGAGCTGCTTTAAAACCATGGAAATCAAGAACCGCCTGTTTATGTATTTTCTGTGTGTTGTTATAACAATTGTTTTAAGAGATAATTACATATATTACAAAACAAGCACTGGTGGAATTTCAAAATTATAGTTGATTACGTTTGTGTTGTGCAAAATCAATGAAAATTCCACACTTCGTTCAATAATATGCATTGCAGTTGATATGGTGCATTTTACAAACTTGACCAGGACAAAGATAATAATAATACAATTTTTAGCTCAGTAATTAAATAAAAAAATACAATCTGTTCAGGAAAATTTTATGTAGATATCTTTACCGACAAACTGCATATATGTTAAAATTAAAGCTTTAAGTTCACATTTCTTTCATAAAAAGTTTCAGGTAATACTGCAATGAACACTACTTGCAAAAAAGCAACTTTCAGTGCTCCAATATAAAACTCCTAAACATAAACTTATTTTCTGCAGACCTAGCACCACTCCAACATGTGTGACGAAGACGTGAGCCCCTTGGTTGTGGACAATGGTTCCGGCATGGTCAAGGCCGGCTTTGCCGGTGACGACGCTCCCCGCGCCGTCTTCCCCTCCATCGTCGGCCGTCCTCGTCACCAGGGTGTGATGGTCGGTATGGGTCAGAAGGATGCCTACGTCGGTGATGAGGCCCAGAGCAAGAGAGGTATCCTGACTCTCAAGTACCCCATCGAGCACGGCATCATCACCAACTGGGACGACATGGAGAAGATCTGGCATCACTCCTTCTACAACGAGCTGCGTATTGCCCCCGAAGAGTCCCCAGTCCTCCTGACGGAGGCTCCCCTCAACCCCAAGGCCAACCGTGAGAAGATGACACAGATCATGTTCGAGACATTCAACACCCCCGCCATGTACGTGGCCATCCAGGCCGTGCTGTCCCTGTACGCCTCTGGTCGTACCACAGGTATCGTGCTCGATACTGGTGATGGTGTCACCCACACCGTCCCCATCTACGAAGGTTACTGTCTTCCCCACGCTATCCTTCGTCTCGACCTGGCTGGCCGTGACTTGACTGCTTACCTTACAAAGATCATGACTGAGCGTGGTTATTCCTTCACTACCACGGCTGAGCGAGAAATCGTTCGTGACATCAAGGAAAAACTTTGCTATGTCGCCCTCGACTTTGAGAACGAGATGAATATTGCTGCTGCATCTTCATCCCTTGAGAAGTCTTATGAACTTCCCGACGGTCAAGTCATCACCATCGGCAACGAACGTTTCCGTGCTCCCGAATCTCTATTCCAGCCTTCCTTCCTGGGTATGGAATCTGTCGGTATCCATGAGACCGTCTACAACTCCATCATGAGGTGCGACATTGATATCAGGAAGGACCTGTTCGCCAACAACGTTTTGTCTGGTGGTACCACCATGTACCCTGGTATTGCTGACCGCATGCAGAAGGAAATCACAGCTCTGGCTCCTCCAACCATCAAGATTAAGATCATTGCTCCTCCTGAGCGTAAATACTCCGTATGGATCGGTGGCTCCATCCTGGCCTCTCTGTCCACCTTCCAGACCATGTGGATCACCAAGGAGGAGTACGACGAGTCCGGCCCAGGCATCGTCCACCGCAAGTGCTTCTAAGAAGTACACTATCGAAATCACATGTGAATTGTTATTATTGTTAATATTTTATCTATATGTTTCCTGCATACAATTTTTTGAATGCAGGCATATCTGTTAACAACAAAAATAAAAGTAATTACTATGGAAGAAAATGTTGTAATTATAGTCCATATTTTTACGGTTTTAAATTGCTCTGTATACATGGAAAATAATTATAAGCGAGAATGGAAAACAAGAAGTGCATTATATTAGTATTTTTTTATTTCCGGAAGATTTTGACAAATAAAAAAATATATATACATATCTCTGATGATTGTCTGGTTGTGTGAGGAGATTATATGCTCCTTAATGAAGCCCTCTTGTTTGTGCATTGTTAATCGCCTAGAAAGAGACGTTGTTGTCTTGCTTATATACTGAGATCTTCGGGGCTGACAGTCCCCAAGTGGGCATGTGAAGGCATAGACGACGTTTGTTTCTTTCAAGGCGTTCTGCTTGGTGTCTGAAGAGTTCTTCGTGAGTAGGTTGGCCGTTTTCTTGTTTTTGTAGTAAATTGTTCATTGTATCTTCTGATTTGTGTCTGTGGGGATAACGTTACTATTAGTAATATCTTTCAGGACACTTTCCTCCGTTTTATGAGCCTTCGAAAAGAAGTTTCTGTAAAACAAGTCTAATAGGGGGTACAAGTGTTGTGCTAGTTGATTCCTCAGAGGCTGCATGGCATTTCACCTTTCTTTTAATGACGTCTTCAACATACTCGTTAGAGAAGCCACTATTGACTAGGACCTGCCTTACCCTACAGAGTTCTTCGTCGACCTGGTTCCAACCAGAGCTGTGAGTGAGAGCTCGGTCGACGTAAGCGTTGACAACACTCCTCTTGTACCTGTCTGGGCAGTCACTATTGGCATTAAGGCACATTCCTATGTTCGTTTCCTCAGTGTAGTCTGCAGTGAGGAAGCCACCATTCCTTCCCGTGACTGTTACGTGACTCCTAGAAAAGGCAGCTTCCCATTACTCTCCATCTCGTAAGTGAAACTTAACATAGAATTTTGCTCGAATGCCTCCTTCAGCTGCTGCAAACGGCTGACGTTTGAGAGCGAGAGAGCGAGAGAGCGAGAGAGCGAGAGAGAGAGAGAGAGAGAGAGAGAGAGAGAGAGAGAGAGAGAGAGAGAGAGAGAGAGAGAGAGAGAGAGAGACTACAAACAACTAGCTTCAGAGACCCTTTGGTACCGACCAATGCCTCCACGAACTTTCAGTCCGATATCTTCATAACACAAGAGACTAGGACCACCAAAAAACTGACGTCTTTGTTTGGAGGTCTTATTGCAGTTCCCGGACCCTGAGATGGCTTCCTAAATCTCTCCGGAATCAGCCTCACTGAGGATCAGTTCACTCGCTTAAATCTGGGAATAAACTGTCACGTTATGTCCAGACCAAGTGAGACGGTGGGAGACGGTAGGTGGAGTTGGAGAGCCTGCTGCACGACATGTTCCACCGTGAGACACAAAAGGTCATCACTAAGGATACTTTGCAAGGAGAACTTCTGACAAAAGGAGGAAAGATTCGACATATTTAGTGAAGCACCATACTATCTTCTGAGCTCAAAGCGGCAGCTAAAGATCTTCGTAAGATTCAGGAAATAGTTATCATAGTTATCGGAAAATGTGATAAATTGCCAATATTTGTCATCTTCAAAATCGATGAATATTTTGAAAACATAAACCTCATTCTCTTTGATCAAGGCTAAATTCTATTGGAACACTATGCGGCCTACACTATGGGAACCAACAAAGTAATGTGCCTTAATGCTAATAGTGAGTGCCAGGTACAAGCCAAGTGCTGTAGACAACTGTGTCAAGAGCGCTCTCACACGGTTGACACAGTTATTGAAGTTGGAAGTAGGTTGACCTTCGTTACTCGGTACAATAACTCAGGTCCAAGTCAGTAATGGGTACCCTAATGTATATGTCGAAGATATAATTAAAAGGAAGTGAACTGCCATGCTACCTCTGACGCAACTGTCAACACTACAGTTGTGGGAAATTTTTACCCACCATATCTAATAATCATCTAAGAAATGTATTATTTCTATATCATATCAATATCATATCAAATCATATCTATATCATATCTATATCAAATCTATATCATATCAGAATCATATCAGAATCACAATAGATTCATTATATATAGCTTGATCCTAGATGATGCCACTATGATCACGTACGCCATAGGGCCCTATAGATGCCTACGTGACTTAGTGCATGTTCTTTCAAGGATCCAGAAGCTTCTAGAAGGATTCGTTAATTAAAAATTTATTGGAACACTGACGTAGTATCCGGTAGAGATAAAATCGAATCCTTATTAAGAGTCAGTGGTATTATCAAGTACTACTTATAATCTTTAAATCCTATATCATATTTTATTATAATCACATCTTATCTCAATCATAAGTCTAGACTGTAAAAATAATCAATCATATTCATTGTAAGTAACCCCCTTTTTCAAGGGGGATGGGGGGAGGGCATCTCGGGAGAGAAGCGCCCACCACTGCCCGGGGGCAGAACACGTATGTTTACACAACAGTGTACACGTGACGGTCCCTTAGCGAACATTTTCAGCTCAAGGACACCTTATCTAATATCATTATCACCAGTGAACACTCTCTAGAACTGGGGGAGTACCTGGACAATATATCAACAAGGAAAATCCTAGAACATTTATATCTATAAGAGTGAAGTGGAGCATTTAGTGACGCGGTCTCCACCTTCATCCCTAATCTCATCCCTAATCTTCATTGTTATCTTCTGCAACGCAGTCCTATATCCGTAGCAACGCTACTCGTACGTCAAACAGCAACGCTACTCGTACGTCAAAACAGCAACGCTGTAATCTAAAATATCGTGCCTAAACTCGCCAAGAGAGTTCTTCAGTCTGGCACACTTTGTCAGACAGGCACCCGGCTTCAGCTAAGTTTATTGAGTGTTATTACTGTAGCGTATTAGTTGGCCAATTAAAGCTAGTATAACATTAATATTCTATAAGACTGATAGTCGGTAAAAAGGCGAGGCAACGCCTCATATTTCTGTGAGTTTATTATTAATATTGTGGTACAGCAGAATCTTATCCAAGCTCTGAACCTCATGAGTGTCCAGTGTCAGAGAAGATTGTCACAATAAGTAAACTAATACACATGAGTGTCCAGAGTGTAGGAAGAGATTCAACAAGCTGACTGTATTTAATCATATACATTGATCATATACATTGCATATACTTGTATATAAATTAAGTTAACAATTGCTTGCTTAGTTATTTTTTAAGTAATCATATAAGTTCATTTAATTGAATATAATTTTAGTACTCAGTAACAGTACTCAGACCATAATTAGGTCATTTATCATACTTTACAATTTACAATTTAAGTTGTTTATAGTATAAATGTATTGGCTGTTAATTGCTAAGGTGCTAGGCTAGACTGTGTATGTTTAAATCTCTGATTTAAACAGAGCCAGTGTTCAGTTATATAACTGAATTATAAAATCTTATCCTTGTATAAAATACAAGCTGATGTGAGATACCTGTTGGCAGGTGGACGTGGAACTGCAATCAACCTATCAACTAATTCACTCACCCCACCTGCCCCTTACAGCCCATTATCTGTCATTAGGAAAAGAGGAGCTAGGATTTACGACCCTAGCTAGAGATTTTAGTTGAATTAATTTGCATACAGTAATTTTTTAATTTAGTTCAGTACAAGTCCCTGGTAGTCTCCTCTTATATCAATCACAGCAGGTTTTTCCACATTTTGGTCCTTCGAACCTAGATAGTCTAGAAACTAGATAATATTGGTCCTTTAAACCTAGATAGTCTATAAACTAGACTATATTATTCCAGCAAATACATAAGAAACTTCTTGATTTTGCATTGGAATAATTTTTACATATTCTAGCCTAACCTAGCTATCAGCCAATATTTATCATAGCTATATATCTAAGTAAACAAATTGTTTGCAGTGGCTTAAGCCACCATATCCATTAACAAGTAAGCATTCATATATTAATATTGTGCTGTGTTAAGAAACACAGTACTTAATCTATCAGTGTCAAAGACAACTGCATATTAATCATATATACTATTATCTACCTCACTTGTGGTAACATACATACATATTAAGTGTATTATCTAACATTATCTCTAATCAACTGATTTTCAGTGCTGCTCATTACATAATATTCTTTAAAAAAGAATTTTTATCACTGTATGAGCCTTTCATTACAATTATCCATAATCAACTATATCAAACCCTATTACAGGTAAAACCAGTAGGCATTCTACTGTATTTTATCAAGCAACTATTAGGGTAACAGATCTTGTAATAACTTTGCAAAATAGTGACATTTACTATTTTTAAAAAATTATTACAGGATTTACCAACTTGGTGCATTCGGGTCACAAATCAAATTATCACAGTACTTTTGATAATTGAACACCTGCTACAACCAGATTCCAGGGAGGAAATGAAGGACGATCTTTGGAATCATTACCTAAGTAGACAGGAAAGCTCATTTATCAAAACTCATTAACATCACAATATTTATCAGAAAAAAGAAAATATCTCGGAATCTCCGAAACTCGGAAAAGGTCAAAATGACTAACAGTATTCCACCAGCTACTGAAACTGAAAAAGAAAAGGACACAAAGTGTCTAAAAAATCACTTGAATCTACAGCCTACAGACCATTTAAATCAGGTGATAGACAAATGTCATCATCACTTGGCTACAATAGTCTACCATTGGGATTAAGACCAATCTTAATCTCACATCACAATCTGAATGGCTAAACAGCCCCTCATCACTAATCCACAATCTGAATGGCTAAACAGCCCCTCATCACTAATCTACAATCTGAAAGGCTAACAGCCCATTGACAATGTCAATACAAATATTATCATCCATCTAAGATAACTATCTTAATCCAAGAATATAGTCTTGATCACCTAATCTCATGCTTTCACTGGAGTGAAAGCAGCCTCAGAAAATCTGAAGGCAATCAAGCGTCTCAAAGAGACTTACTTAATAGAAAAGGCAAAGCCGAGAGAAAATAAAAGCAAAATGCTTCATCACATCATGAATAATGTAGATACACATTATTACAGATACAATTCATCCTTTAAGGAAATCCTTGGAGGAGTACAAGTGTTACATGCTTGTATGACCTACTTGCATGTAATACTTACCTACAGGTGTTACATACTTGTAACAAACATCTTATCACAAAGCCAAATCTTTGATGGACTTCGAGCTTACGTACAAAGATTACGAAGCCGAGGAAAACTTAGAATCTCAAGAAAAAATCACTAAAAGTGAATCCACGGACAAAAACAAAAATGTCCAAACTGGCAGTCCAAAATCAAGGCAACAAAACTCCTCTTCTGCAAAGTGGAAAAAGAGTAATGTTGGCTCTTATGCTATATCCTCCACAGTTAACAGAACTGTAGGAAATCAAGCTCCCAAGACAGATAAGACAAAAGGAGCAGCAAGTGCCCCAAGATGCTTATTCTGTCAAGAAGCACATAGCATTTATCAATGCACAGTTTATGAAGGCCGTGCCAGTCGAATCGATCGACTGAAATCTCTGACAGTGCCATCCGTTGTCTACGGAAGCACGATACAAGTGAGTGTACACTCAATTGCCAGAACTGCCAATATTGTAATAAAGTGTACATCACACAGCACTCTGTGGTGATATCAACTCTCATCCAGATCACTTGCTTCCAATAATCAATCTTCATCTCAGCAAGCCAAAGATGGATAACCACACAGCAGTACAATTCTGTACAGTAATGAGTAATGTCAATGCAGCAGATACAGAAATTGTTAAAAC
>WNGS01005680.1:10313035-10328477 GCA_020271785.1 Procambarus virginalis
AATAGGGCACTAAGGAGAGCAGCAAAACACCGTCCACCATATGATCCGACAATCCAGGAGCTCCATAAACTCCTGAACATGTAGCCACTAAACATCAGACTACAGCACCAAAGCCTCTAGGGTGTGGAACACATCGAAATGTTAGAAGATCCAATGCTTGAAAGATTTCTCTAAGATAAGACGCCCCGCTCCTACAGCTGGTGGCCCAAGATGAGACGCCCCACCTCCTCAGCTAATGGCCCAAGAGCCTCGATGTACTCGATCAAAACCCAGCCCCACAATACGTAATTCCTAGATGAAATTTTGATCACAAAATCTTCCCTTAGCAAAAAAAATAATAATAAATATATACTAAAATAAAAACCCTTAAACAGAACATCAAAACATGTGTGAAAGCATCTGAATGTGTATGTATGAATGCTACACAGTATTCATCTATAGACATCCATATATACTGAAATACGTGTGAAGAACCTCATACTACAGCTTCCTGCCACAGAGAGAGCAAGCTTAGCTTAGCTGCCAACACACACACACATCGTGTCAGCAAGGTGGACAGCCCGCCTGTTATCATAACCCACTCTATAGTTCACATTTTTAAACTTTTCCTTCACCTGTGCCTCCATACTTCCCCCCTTCCTCCTCCAAAAAATGGGTACTACAGGGTAGGAGTGAAGAGCCATCTACCCAACCCCTGGTAATTACCAGAGTGTAATTACCTAAGTGTAGTTACAGGATGAGAGTTACGCTCGTGGTGTCCCGTCTTCCCAGTACTCTTTGTTGTATAACGCTTTGAAACTTCTGACGGTTTTGGCCTCCACCACCTTCTCACTTAGCTTGTTCCAACCGTCTACCACTCTGCAAAATAAAATTTTCTAATATTTTCGGCACCTTTGTTCCTTTAGCTTGAATTTGTATCCTCTTGTTCGTGACGTTGCTGGTTTCAGGAATTCCTCTTTGTCAATTGAGGTCTATTCCTGTTAGTATTTTGTAAGTGGTGATCATATCTCTTATTTTTCTTTTATCCTATAGTTTAGGCATGTTTAACGCCCTCATTCTCCCCTCGTTAACTTTGTTTTCAGTTCCGGAAGCCATTTGTAGCTATGTCGTTGCACCTTTTCCAGATTATGTGCTTCTTGAGATTTAGTCACCATACAACTGACTGCATATTCCAAGTTTGGTCTCACAAATGTCATGAACTCTTTAGTATTTCACCATGCATATAATGAATAGTTTATTGCACCATCCATCCATGGTGTACTGTAGCGTATGCTTAAGAGTTTCCTCACTCGCACAACTGATGAATGAAACACCACAAAAGTCTCGTACTGGCGACGTCTGGCGAGCGACAACCATCACACACTTACTACTGCCCGTCAACTATTTAGCGTCCATTGTTATTACTTCAACTTAACATTATCCTCTAACAATTTGTTTAATTTAAATTGTTATTTTTTCCCGGGGCTGCTATGAGATATTTTAGGAATATGGCTCGCTGTGTAAACTTGGAACTTGTAGTACCTTTTACATAATCCAAGGACCTCTTGTTTTTAATAAGGGATAGAGCAGTAACCTTTACGAATTTGTTTTTAGAAACATGCGGGAAATAAATACAGAAAACTCGAAATCGCCTGCCTATCTTATTGCACTGCTGGCAGTTTTGCATGTTAGTTTTCTTTAATGTGTATAGTGTTACTGGAGGATATTCTAGATGCGGCCGGACTAGACCCAAGGGGTGAGGCAGAGGGGCTCCTCACACCCACCCTGCAGTACCACAGGGGTGGGGTAAACTGGGCCGGCACCTCGACCCATACATAACTGTCAGACCCGCTCGCGTATGCACGGTTTATGGGTAATACATATAGTATACGAGACAAATGTGCAGTGTCTTCAGAGAGAGAACCCTTCATTACGCGCGTATTAATACACACACACCTACCTCTCCCTCCTGCTCTCTCTCTCTCTCTATCTCCCTTCGTCTCACGCTCACATTTACTTCACATAACAGTATTTTAGGGTAAGGGGCATTGTGGTTAAGATAATAGTGACATGATATATCTTCATTTAACGATACATATTTTTGGCATACTTTGAACATCTTTTGAACTTTTCAAAAGTCCGTTTATCACCTGCATATATTTTGTAATCATCAGTATTTTGTTCTCTTGTTTTTTGGTCTGCAGGCATCTGCCAGGAACATTACATTTTAGCATGACATGATGTGCATTACTCCCAACTATATATATATATATATATATATATATATATATGACTAATTTCTTAATATATCTTAACGTCCCCATTTTCTGGCAGGATATCACTGACAAAGTTGACATCACTTCATGTTTTCTCATCAGCCTCATGTTTTTATATATCTTTTTTTTTCTTTTTGGCAGTAATGAAAACGGAATGGTTGCCCCTGCTCTCTATTTCAAGCACAGGAAGAATGACAGTGTTCAGTGACACGCCAAAAACAGCTGTGGGACAAAAATGTCAACCAGCAGGTACAAGTCTCACTTGATGTGCGGAGAGAGAGAGAGAATGATGGTATATAAGAGACCAGGAGCACTCGCCGGCCCTTAGTGTACTTCAGACTCAGGATACGTCAGGTCTTGTGTGCGTACCCGACCGTGGCCACAATGTGTGGTTATTATACAGTATATAGGACAGGGCGCCTGTCTTGTTTACCTTAGCGACGTAGACAGTGTAGCAGAAAACACCACAAGAGTTAATAACATACATACAGCTGTTCTTCTGCGAAACTCTTCGTACTGATCATATAAGCAGACAATCAGTCAATATAGCGGGGTTGAAAATGGCGTACCCAACCCACACACAGAGAAATACAGATTAAGGACGTTTCAGTCTATCCTGGATTTTCTTTATTTTCTGATTTGTAGGTTGGATGCCTGATCATATACCTTTTGGTTTCGTATTTAGGGTTCAATAACTACGCGCAGTCACTCAAATAAATGTTTTATATGATACAATCTTAGTAGTCTCTTCCGGTGTTACAACTCAATAGACTCGTATATGTTAAGCACTTCAGAGAAGTACTGTGTTAACTCCACCATACTTCAAAGATTCTCCTAGTAAATTCTGAGGAAATAATCCTCATTAATAATAACGATCCAGGCCCTAGAGCGAGCCTTACCGCCAGAGACGTGAAGAGAAACACCAAATAAGGACAAGCCTCTACTGGGGAAGTCTTTGGAAAATGCCTACAGTAAAGTCTGCCATTGTGATATGCCTTCAATACGTATAAAAATGACTCCCGATGTGTTGTAGTGAGATTTATTTGGCCAACTACAAACTCATTAGTAGTAGTAGTAGGCATCCTTCAGTCTCGGGAGACTATGGAGTTGCGCCCTGGTTGTCAATCCTGGTACAGCGTCTGGTGTGACTGATGAGGCCAATCCGAGAGTGGCAGTCCATCCCACACCGAGCACAAACGAAGTCCGATTCTGGTCTGTCTTCCTGGCTACTGGCTTTCCTTCTCTGTCTCTTTGCCTCCGATTCCTTGGCAAGTGACTCCTCGAACTCGGAGAGACCTCTTTGAACAGACTGCCTCCAGGCTGAACGGTCTGCAGCCAGTGTCTCCCATATAGCAAGATCGTACAAACTCATTAGATGCCCTGATATTTGACTAATATCAAGTATCAAACACTTTCCGACCTATACACAAGGAAGTCACAATAACGTGAAATATCTACGAGAAAACTTGTGGAGCAGAACGGGGGATAGAACCCGCGTTCTGGGTCACCACGGACGCGCACCTTACCCTTGGACCACGCCATGCTAGAGATTACACAACCTGCAGCCCGCCCAGACACACTAGGAATCTAGGAAAACCGATCGGGTACCTTATCTAAGTTTTACATGTAACGCGCATACACACTAGTGTAAGGTAATGGGGTTCTTCACTACACGCTGCCGTCAAATACACAATAAAATTTACTGCCTGTAAATTTTTATGATTATTATTGTGTCATGATTATTTTGTTTGGCCCAAACACTGCATGACACAACTTATTGTACAGCAAAATTCAGCTAATGCCTGGTAAAGCATATATAAACAATGAAATCACAAGAACGTGATATATCTATGATAAAATATTGAGGCCTCGTGAATGATACGATAGGGTGCAACCCACGCCCCTGGACTCCCCAAGCACACGCATTACCAACTTGACCATGATGAACTCAAAAGTTCTTTCTACCTGACTATTAATACTTCTGGTCGAGATACTTTTTAGTTCTTTGTATTTTCCCAAGCGTTTCGTAACAAAATTCATGCATTTTAATGTATTTTCTTTTAAATATTCGTAAATCTTTCCCGAAACATTTCCCAACATTGTGCAAAAATATGTATCATCAGTTTTATATCGGTAACCAAATATATGTTTTTTTCAGATCTGACTTTAATTCATCATGTGTGACGACGACGTGAGCCCCTTGGTTGTGGACAATGGCTCCGGCATGGTCAAGGCCGGCTTCGCCGGTGACGACGCTCCCCGCGCCGTCTTCCCCTCCATCGTCGGCCGTCCTCGTCACCAGGGTGTGATGGTCGGTATGGGTCAGAAGGACGCCTACGTCGGCGATGAGGCCCAGAGCAAGAGAGGTATCCTGACTCTCAAGTACCCCATCGAACACGGCATCATCACCAACTGGGACGACATGGAGAAAATCTGGCATCACTCCTTCTACAACGAGCTGCGTGTTGCCCCTGAGGAGTCCCCAGTCCTCCTGACGGAGGCTCCCCTCAACCCCAAGGCCAACCGTGAGAAGATGACACAGATCATGTTCGAGACATTCAGTACTCCTGCCATGTACGTGGCCATCCAGGCCGTGCTGTCCCTGTACGCCTCTGGTCGTACTACAGGTATCGTGCTCGATACTGGTGATGGTGTCACTCACACCGTCCCCATCTACGAAGGTTACTGTCTTCCCCACGCTATCCTTCGTCTCGACCTGGCTGGCCGTGACTTGACTGCCTATCTTACAAAGATCATGACTGAGCGTGGTTATTCCTTCACCACCACGGCTGAGCGAGAAATCGTGCGTGACATCAAGGAGAAACTTTGCTACGTTGCTCTCGACTTCGAGAACGAGATGAGTGTGGCTGCTGCGTCTTCTTCTGTTGAAAAGTCATACGAACTTCCCGATGGTCAGGTCATCACCATTGGTAATGAACGTTTCCGTGCTCCTGAGTCTCTATTCCAGCCTTCTTTCCTGGGTATGGAATCTGTTGGTATCCACGAAACCGTCTTCAGCTCCATCATGAGGTGCGACATTGATATCAGGAAGGACCTGTTCGCCAACAACGTTTTGTCTGGTGGTACCACCATGTACCCTGGAATTGCTGACCGCATGCAGAAGGAAATTACATCTCTAGCTCCCTCTACAATCAAGATCAAGATCATTGCTCCTCCCGAGCGTAAGTACTCCGTCTGGATCGGTGGCTCCATCCTGGCCTCTCTGTCCACTTTCCAGTCCATGTGGATCTCCAAGGAAGAGTACGAAGAGTCCGGACCCGGCATCGTCCACCGCAAATGCTTCTAGGTTTCTCTCTTGTATTACACATATCACATGTATAATTCTTCTATTATCATCTGTTATCGTTATGCATTTGTGATATTTTTGCAATGGAAATATTTTTATAAACATTTTTTAGATTTCCTATATACTTATTTATTGAGATTGTATAGCATATTCAGACAAGACTTCCACGGGAAGAGTTACAAGAATCTTGATTCTTGTAAAAGAATAATGTTCTGTACTATTATAAAAAACAGAAATATATATATTTAAACTGCTACAGTGGGGTTTATTTCTTCCTGCAAGGTAACTAGTTGTGAGACTCACCTATTGATCCACGTTACAAGATTTTCATCTGTACATCATGTACATCATTGTCAACAGTACACCCAAGGATTATTGATGGATTAGACAAGTCGATAGGATATGTAATCTTTAACATGTTGCTTTATCTTATATATCTGGTCTTTATTTGCTTATTATATATATAAACAGATCTCCATTCTGTATATGGTATGTAATATATATAACAATAATATCACTTTGAGTGTAATTTAAAATATGTGTATTTTAATTAACTTTCTTTAATAGCGATGTACAGACTATGTTTTCAAAGGAAAGTATGGTAGACATAATTCATTTTATGTTGACCAAACCACACACTAGAAAGTGAAGGGACGACGACGTTTCGGTCCGTCCTGGACCATTCTCAAGTCGATTCTCAAGTCACAATCGACTTGAGAATGGCACAGGACGGACCGAAACGTCTTCGTCCCTTCACTTTCAAGTGTGTGGTTTGGTCAACATATTTCAGCCACGTTATTGTGACTCCTCGCCTGCATTCATTTTATAGACCGTCACAGTTGTTACTTTTTAGCAATGTTAGAGCTACGTTAAACAAAAATCGGGGTAGCACAGATTACTACCAGTTCAATAAATGGTATCCAACTCGTCACAGAGGAAATCGGACACTGTAATCCTTAAGCTTGTTGAATGAAATGTTAGTGTTCACGGTACTGTGGAGTGAATATTAAATGCCATGGACCAAGAGCTAGATTGCTACTAGATATCATAGCGGTGCTCCGGGGAATTGACATGCTGTCTAACCCACGTATCATGACATCTCACTCATACACTCATCTGATCATGCTATCTCATGCATACGCTGGATTTATCATGCTATCTCATTCGCAAACTCATCTCATCATATTATCTCAGTCAACTCATCATGCTATCTCACACTCATTTCATATTTCACTCATACACTCAACTCATCACGTTACCTCACTCACACACTCATCTGAGCATAGTACCTCACTAACAGACTCATCTCAGTGATTTCAAAAATCGTTTTGCATCTTACAAAAGAGTATCATGAATCAACAGCAAATAGAGGGGCGCAGAACTACTGTTTCAATTTGACATAATATCTACTTTTTTATGGCTGTCTTAAGAATTATCAACCTCGGAAGGGTTATTAAATCCACCACAATAGTTTAATGACCAGCCAGCAAGGATACAGCTAATACAGATTAGGCCTTAAAAAACTCTTACTATATATATATATATATATATATATATATATATATATATATATATATATATATATATATATATATATATATATATATACATATATTTGTATACCGTATATAGAGAAGCGGGATACCCGCTATTCGGTGTATAGAGTTAACGTCTTGACACTTACCATATTAAGGCTTCGTTCTACGGTGGAGGAGACGGTCCTCGGGAAGAACATTCCGCCGGAGACTGCGAGCAAAAAGATTGGCGTCGCCACACCCCCCAACGGCACTCCCCTCATGACTGAGAGAGACACAGCTAAACAGCGTGGACAGGGTGGGATCTGCGGTGATACTCACACGTGTCCGGTATGTCACACATCCAGCACACACACCACCATACATACTAGTGTCTTTGCTCACACAACAGACACAAAATTGAGAGGGCTGCGCTACAAGGATATACTGTGGGAGCTGAACCTAATGTCATCTGAATAAATGACAAATGGGATATGATCCAGATATATAAAGTACTGAGAGGTATTGATAGAGAGCTGCAGAATGTTTAGAATGAGCAGTAACTTATTAAGGGGACGATATGATGCTAGACGCGCAGATGAGCCATAGAGAAGCAAGGAAACACATCTTCAACCTCAGTGAAGTAAGCAAATTGAACGAAATTGCACTGAAAATAGTAAAGGTTGCCTCAAGTCACAGTTTAAAATGCAGATCTGACACGAAACAGTTTGAATGGTCATGCCCATGAAAAGATGCTTGGCCCTACAAACTGCCAGGGGAAAAAACACGTTAGGTAATACACACATATACACCAAAATAAACAAAAAGGAATGGAGGATAGTTGGGGCTACCTCCATGTACAGTTAATAATAAATAAATAAATGTTTATTCGGGTAAAAGTACATACATACATACAAGATGAGTTACAACCAGAATGTTGGATTTCTAGATAGAGCTAGCACATACTATGCCTAGAGCCACTAATACGCACAGAGTTTCGAGCAAAAGTTGTAAAAGATGATACAACAAAGGTTCTGGTGTCATTACAGTTAACGACTGATTGCAAGAATGATATAAACCCGGAGCTGAAGCTATACCCTGATATACCAATTACGTACACACACACACACACGCACACGCACACACGCACACACACACTGGAAGACAGAAGAGTAAGGGGAGACATGATCACAACCTACAAAATCCTCAGAGGAATCGACCGGGTAAACAAGGATAAACTATTCAACACTGGTGGGACGCGAACAAGGGGACACAGGTGGAAACTGAGTACCCACATGAGCCACAGAGACGTTAGAAGGAACTTTTCAGTGTCAGAGTAGTTAACAGATGGAATGCATTAGGCAGTGATGTGGTGGAGGCTGACTCCATACACAGTTTTAAATGTAGATATGATAGAGCCCAGTAGGCTCAGGAATCTGTACACCAGTTGATTGACAGTTGAGAGGCGGGACCAAAGAGCCAAAGCTCAACCCCCGCAAGCACAAATAGGTGAGTACACACACACACACACACACACACAACACACACACACACACACACACACACACACACACACACACACACACACACACACACACACACACACACACACACACACACACACACACACACACACACACACACACACACACACACACATTTGCTTGCTACAAGAGGAGAATTCCAATGCTCAGTTACGTATATAAATAAAATGTATGAATATTTTTCTAAGGATCTATGTGTTAGTGATTTAATAGCAAAGAATGTGATTTCGACACAACATTACGAACTATACAGAGACACATTCTTCATAAGAACACCGGCGCCATTTAATGAGCCGAGTAAAGTTGTCGTCTTGACCTTTGACCTTCCTTACTCCCCAGCCTCTCTGGCCTCCCCAAATTTTTGAAGAATGTAGAGCTGAACTTAATGAGCCCTTCTCTTTCACGGGAGACATCTCCTGTCCACGAGGCTAACCATAGCCCGTGCTTCTTGCCCAGCTCCTGTGCCAGGTAAGTTACGGGCTCACCATAGCCCGTGCTACTTGGAACTTTTTCCGAGTAGCTGAATCTATAACAACAACAACAACCTTCTCTTTCATATTTAATTAATCATGATCACATTTAATCAGTCATTATCATGTTTAATTAATCAAAACTCTAATAATCACTAGAGTCGAGCAGAGTACCGCAATCATGGAGGGTTAAGGTGATACCGATTGTATAAGAGAGGAAATAGATCACTTGCGACCATCTATTCGCCAATTCCCTTGAAGTCGATGATGGGAAAATTGCTTGACTCGATAATCGCAAAAGCCAATCGTTTTCATCTTGAATTGAAAAAACACAGATCAATAAAGGTTTCACTGCATGATTTTACTTCTGTTCGTAATTGTCTACATTACTCTCATTTCATTCCTATATATCTCAAGCAGTTGATAATGAAAAAGAACGTGATATTCTATATCTCGACTTTAGCAAAACTTTGGTTACTGTGCCTCATGAGAGACCCATTTGATAGGTAGAGGAACATAGTATTGGGGGATGGGGGGGAGGGGTTAGCCTCAGTTCAAGTAGAACTTGGTTATTTAAAAAGAAAGTAGAGTTACCATAAATTGAGTTAAGTCTGAGTGGGAAACCGTTGTATATAAAGTGCCTCAGGGCTGTCTTGGGACCTCTGTAACTTACCAGAAATATACATACAAAACTTACCATATAGCTTACCATATATATATATACACAAAATTATTTTGACACGAATGAGAAGCAACATTTGAAAACGTCCACATTATACAAAAATAGGACAGGAAATGCATTCAAGACTGAAAATAGCTACAAGATGGTTAAGATCTGCTTTCAAAGTGTAGACAAAAGTGGTAGATGAAGTCTACTGACAGGAGTGTGTTGTCCTGGGGTTATGGAGTCCTTTTGTTCTGGGAGCTTGAAGTCCTCAAGTCCTATTGGTCATGCTTCATTAAAGTTTTAAAAATGGCATTATGTAAACTGAAAGTATTTCCATATTGTACTGGAATAATATATATATATATATATATATATATATATATATATATATATATATATATATATATATATATATATATATATATATATATATATATACACATGCAATTTGGATGTGAAAGTCACCTTGAGTCTGACAACAATAACTGGTAGAGGGCGCATGTTTTCCCTTCTGCGGCCAGACAAATGATTCCTCCCCGACCCAAAATAACACAAGCGAGATGATTAATAACGGCTGTAATTAGAACTCCAAGTCTGGCCTCCGACCGCTAAATTTAAATTATACTAACGTGATAAGCTTTAACGAGCTGAAGGCAATATGTTCCCACACGCCATATTGGGGGAGACATTACCTTACCAACCATCCAAAACGACTGTAAGTGAAAAATGACATGTAGTAAGCGGGAGTATCCGGATGGGTATATAAGTGCATACAAGCACTCCCAGCCCTCAGTGTACTTCAGGCTCAGGATACGTCCGGACTGCGTACGTGCCTCTCTGTGACTTGTGTAATTTGGTGGAAAATATTCGACTTGGGAAACTTCTCACTTTTTTCCAAGTTTAAGTTGAGAGTTCCAAAAGGAACTCGATTTAATCATTGTTATGGGTCGATAAGTCACAATAACGTGGCTGAAGTATGTTGACCAGACCACACACTAGAAAGTGAAGGGACGACGACGTTTCTGTCCGTCCTGGACCATTCTCAAGTCGATTCTCAAGTCCTGGACCATTCTCATCGACTTGAGAATGGTCCAGGACGGACCGAAACGTCGTGGTCCCTTCACTTTCTAGTGTGTGGTCTGGTCAACATTGTTATGGGTGATCATTGTTTGCTGGAATCGGTTTTTGACCAAACCAAATGCTACTGTTCGCTTTGCTCCTAAATTACTTGTGCATGTAAGCATAACTATTCAAACAACATATTTATGAATACCATCAAAACCAAATTAAAATACACAATCAATTTATTAAAAATATAAAAATAATATAAACCCAAATGCAAATTGCTTTCACATTCACAATCACAAGGGGAAAAAAATTGTTTTTAAGATGAGCTATACATTGAGAGCGGTTCGCCTCCCTCCCTAAAATGCCACACCCACCACCTTACGAGAGTGCTGGCGGGCGCTCCACCCACCCACCTACCTCTCCACCCACCTACCTCTCCACCCACCTACCTCTCCACCCACCTACCTCTCCACCCTCAAATATGGTTTCCGCACCACAGCTACACTTTTCTTACCACCTCCCGCCCGACTGTGCCAGCCACGCCAAGTGCTGGCAAGTACTTTCACAAATTTCTAAATATAAAACTTGGCAGATAGATAAGGTGTGGGTGACAGGAGTAGGCTGGCTAGACATAGGCGCAGTCATCAGTATATGTGACCAGTGCTGATACTAATCACAATATTTGTATTTGCTTAAACTAAAAATGATGCTAATCCAAAATGTTTGAATTATTTGAATTATCTGATATAATGTATGTATAATATGAACGTTTAACGTTCATATTATACATATATTATATTTTTTTTAAAAGAACAGGGAACAAATCCACAAGGGCAGTGACGAGGATTCGAACCTACGTCCGAGATCATCCCAGACGCTGCCTTAATCGACTGAGCTACAACATGGTCAAAAGAGTTGAACCAGAAGTTGTACCTAACTTACTTGGATCTTACTTATTTGTTCATTTGATACATCACGCTATTGTGATTTCTGTGTGTAAAGAACAGAGAAATTTAATTACGAGTTTTGTATGAACGAATCATCCTTCGTATTGTCTCATACATCCAGGTAAATTATATTATTAGTGACTTCTCCAAAGATGAGTTTCTTTATCTGAACGACACGTTTAACACAGGTGTTGTCATAAGGACGAGAAACAAGAACAGAAGGTGAATACCATAATCGGTCAGTTAAAAGACAAAACACAGGGACGAGAGGTGTGGCTACGAGAGCGTAATAAAACTGGCAAAGTACGAAAGTCAGGGAAACTTATTTGAGAGTTGGTTATTCCCTCATTGTCCCCAACTAAAAATAATAAAGTACAAAGAATCTCACGCTTGTGGGACTGTTATAGAATTTCACAATCTGATAGCACAGATATATAGTGTGAAGTTATTGATGTTATGCGATGGAATTGAACGCCATCTTCAGCTCCTTTCAAATGACAGGAGTGGAAGATAGTGTACATCATTACCACCACCAGAGAATGGGGAACACCTTGTACAAATTTGCTTATGGGTACAAACTAGGTGTCTTTCAAGAACTGTGTATATTCAGTAACATATCTGGCTGTACATATATATCTATATATATATATATATATATATATATATATATATATATATATATATATATATATATATATATATATATATATAGACCATATCTGATCGTATAAGTGCACGGGGGTTATTGAACTTTACTGGAAATATTAGTATATACATATATAAATGGGTAATATTACTTAACAATAATCGGAAGTTCTTTCTAGTAAGGTGAAATTTCATGAGTAATTTTTTTCAGATCTGAAATCACTCCACCATGTGTGACGAAGACGTGAGCCCCTTGGTTGTGGACAATGGCTCCGGCATGGTCAAGGCCGGCTTCGCTGGTGACGACGCTCCCCGCGCCGTCTTCCCCTCCATCGTCGGCCGTCCTCGTCACCAGGGTGTGATGGTCGGTATGGGTCAGAAGGACGCCTACGTCGGTGATGAGGCCCAGAGCAAGAGAGGTATCCTGACTCTCAAGTACCCCATCGAGCACGGCATCATCACCAACTGGGACGACATGGAGAAGATCTGGCATCACTCCTTCTACAACGAGCTGCGTGTTGCCCCTGAGGAGTCCCCAGTCCTCCTGACGGAAGCTCCCCTCAACCCCAAGGCCAACCGTGAGAAGATGACACAGATCATGTTCGAGACCTTCAACACCCCCGCCATGTACGTGGCCATCCAGGCCGTGCTGTCGCTGTACGCCTCTGGTCGTACCACAGGTATCGTGCTCGATACTGGTGATGGTGTCACCCACACCGTCCCCATCTACGAAGGTTACTGTCTTCCCCACGCTATCCTTCGTCTCGACCTGGCTGGCCGTGACTTGACTGCTTACCTAACAAAGATCATGACTGAGCGTGGTTATTCCTTCACCACCACGGCTGAACGAGAAATCGTGCGTGACATCAAGGAGAAACTTTGCTATGTCGCCCTCGACTTCGAGAATGAGATGAGCGTTGCTGCAGCTTCTTCATCCCTTGAGAAATCCTACGAACTTCCTGATGGTCAGGTCATCACCATCGGTAACGAACGTTTCCGTTGCCCAGAGTCCTTGTTCCAGCCTTCCTTCCTGGGTATGGAATCTGTTGGTATCCATGAGACAGTCTTCAATTCCATCATGAGGTGCGACATTGATATCAGGAAGGACCTGTTCGCCAACAATGTTTTGTCTGGTGGTACCACCATGTACCCTGGTATTGCTGATCGCATGCAGAAGGAAATCACAGCTCTGGCTCCCTCCACTATCAAGATCAAGATCATTGCTCCTCCCGAGCGTAAGTACTCCGTCTGGATCGGTGGCTCCATCCTGGCCTCTCTGTCCACCTTCCAGTCCATGTGGATCACCAAGGAGGAGTACGACGAGTCCGGACCAGGCATCGTCCATCGCAAGTGCTTCTAGGATGTATTTTAATTATACTGTAATGTTAGGTGTGGAGAGGAAAAATACATATAATAACCTTACACTACTCTTGCGTATCAGTTATTCCTCTTTATTGCAACTGAAATGTGCATTTTTACTGCAACTTTTATCATTGAAAATCATAAAGATTTACTTTTGTTGTCGTTTGATTATCTCATGCCCCACACAGGCATTCTTATGAGTAATAAGTTTTTTATATACAAGTACTGATTGACTTGTTTATATACAAGTAATAAGTAAATCTCATTCTATTTTTCAACTCACATTGATCATAATTAACAATCTAGTAACAGGATTATCTAACCACTTGGACTGGTCGGTACAACGACAAAATCGCATCTTGCAGGTCGCTGTTTGATCCCCGATGGTTCAAGTAGTTGAGCACCATTCCTTCCTCCGACCAATCCCAAATCTTTCTCCTCATATTCTTTCCAAGTGATACATAGTCGAAATGGAGTTGCGCTTTCTCCTGATAATTACCTTAACTTATCTACCTTTAGTAATATATTCAAATATTTAAAAGCCCCGTAAGATACTCAGTATTCTGATAGTGACACCTGACATATCGGTAAATATCCAGGAATGATCCAATTAAACCTTAAAGCGATACAGTGTGGAGGGGAACCCTCAATAAAGTGAAGACTATACACCCTTTTTCACCCTTTTCGAAGGTTTTAAGAGGAAACTTATACTCGTGATGACCAAACCACACACCAGAAGACCGGACGACGACGTTTCGATCCGTCCTGGATCATTATCAAGTAGATTGTGATAGTGGTCCAGGACGAACCGAAACGTTGCCGTCGTTTCATCTTCTGGTGTTATATTTGTTCATATCTTCAGCCACATTACTGTGACTCATCGTCTGCAACTTACATATTAAGCAAAGAGAGCGAAGGAACAATATGGAATATTTATGATAGGGTTCGCAGAATAGAACAAGCACAAAAAGACTAAATAAGAAGAATACTGAACGCAGACGAGGAGTCACAATAACGTGGCTGAAATATGTTGACCAGACCACACACTAGAAAGTGAAGGGACGACGACTTTCAAGAATTCTGAACATTCGTGAACAGCCGCGCAGAGAAAGCATGTGGAGCCAAGGCATATAAGGAACATGTGAGATGACGGAGGTATAATCACGTGAGATGAGAGGGGTCTTACCTAGTGAAGATGAGCGATCATTATCAAGTGAAGTGACAGATTAGTAGAAGATGAGGGTACGGGACAAAATGATTACATGAGCTGACAGGACATTAGAAGTGGGGCGAGCCATGGGTATGAAGAGGTGAGCCATGGGTATGATGGGCCGAGCTACGGCTATAATAGGCCGAGCTACGGGTATGATGGGCCGAGTATGATTGACTTTATAAAAAGCCATGTGAAATATATAGGCCTAAGTTAGGTCTAATTAGTGCTAGAATTAGGCTTTAGGCATTCAGTTAGACTAACTACAGTTCAGTAGTTTAATTACTTATATTTTAAAGTGTTTTAATGCCTTTTTATACACACAAATTTATACGGATGACGCATCAGTGAAGTAACTGTTTTTGTTGCAGCTGCTGGCGTATAGACGCCTGGCTCGTGCTCACAGGTGGCTACATTTATGCTTGTGTCGTCTTCTCCGCTTGAACCTGCAGT